>CAIGQV010019101.1:13251461-13271547 GCA_903798115.1 Danio jaintianensis | reverse complement strand
GGGGTGAGCACTCCCCTCCCGAGCTGCCCCTCCGTTGGCATGTCATTGATCAGTCCGATGGTGCCATTAGCGCGGGCTCTGCCAGCCTGGTTAGCGCTGCCCAGCCCGTCGCGGTGGCTCATGCGGACGATCAGACTCGGCTATGCGATTAAATTCGCTATCCGCCCTCCCAGGTTCACGGGTGTTCATACTATGGGGGTTTCCCCCGAGAGCGCCCCTGTCTTGCGAGAGGAGATTGCTGTCCTCCTGGCGAAGGATGCAATCGAGCAGGTCCCTCCAGCCGAGATGAAATGTGGGTTTTACAGCCCCTACTTTATCGTGCCGAAAAAGAGCGGAGGGATAAGACCAATCCTAGATCTGCGCAGACTAAACTGTCATTTACACAAAATGCCGTTCAGGATGCTCACGCAGAAGCGCATACTCCAGTGCGTCCGTCCTCGGGATTGGTTTGCAGCTATAGACCTGAAGGACGCGTATTTTCATGTCTCCATTCTTCCACGCCACCGTCCATTTCTCTGGTTTGCGTTCGAAGGACGAGCATGGCAGTACAAAGTCCTCCCCTTCGGGCTCTCTCTGTCTCCGCGGGTTTTCACCAAGCTTGCGGAGGGTGCCATAGCGCCGCTTCAGCTTGCGGGCATCCGCATTCTCAATTATCTCGACGACTGGCTGATTCTAGCTTCGTCTCGCGATCAATTGATTATGCACAGGGACAGGGTGCTTCGGCACCTCGACCAGTTGGGGCTTCGGGTCAACCGAGAGAAGAGCAAACTTTGCCCAGTACAGAGGATCTCTTTTCTCGGGCTGGAGCTGGACTCGATCGCTATGGTAGCGCGCCTCTCGGAGGATCTTGCTTTTCTACGGGCCGGGGTGCTCCTAGGGCAAGCATCCAGGCATGTTGTCGTATCGACAGATGCCTCCAGCATGGGCTGGGGGGCCGTGTGCAACGAGCATGCAGCTGCGGGTTCGTGGTTCGGACCCCGTCTGCATTGGCATATCAACTGCCTAGAGCTGTTGGCAGTGTTTCTTGCTCTCCGCCGCTTTTTACTGGTGTTAAAGCAGAAGCATGTGCTGGTCAGGACGGACAGCATGGCAATGGTAGCTTATATCAACCGTATGGGAGGTATACGTTCTCGTCGCATGTCTCAGCTCGCTCCCCGTCTGCTCCTCTGGAGTCATACGCGGCTGACTTCGCTGCGTGCCATTCATATCTCGGGCGAGCTCAACTGTGCAGCCGATGTGCTCTCACGGCAGCAAACGCTCCGAGGAGAATGGAGACTCCACCCCGGTACGGTCCAGCTGACATGGGAGCGATTTGGGAAAGCCCAGGTCGACCTGTTTGCTTCTCTCAAAAACACCCATTGCCAGTTGTTTTATTCCCTGACCGAGGCCCCCCTCGGCACCGATGCGCTGGCTCACAGCTGGCCACCGGGTATGCGCAAATATGCGTTTCCCCCAGTGAGCCTAATCGCACAGACTCTGTGCAAAGTCAGGGAGGACGAGGAGCAGGTCTTGTTTGTTGCGCCTCTCTGGCCCAACCGGACCTGGGTTCCCGAACTCACACTCCTCGTGACGGCCCCTCCCTGGCGCATTCCCCTGAGAGAGGACCTCCTCTCCCAGGGACGGGGCACCCTTTGGCACCCGCACCCAGATCTCTGGAACCTCCACGTGTGGTCCATAGACGGAGCGCGGAAGACTTAGGTGACTAACCGGCGGCGGTGGTTAACACCATCACTCAGGCTAGAGCACCCTCTACGAGGCATGCCTACGCCCTGAAGTGGAGTCTATTCACTGAGTGGTGCGCTTCTCACCGAGAAGACCCCCGGACTTGCCAGATTAGCGTTGTGTTATCCTTCCTTCAGGATAAGCTGGAGCGTAGGCTGTCACCCTCCACACTGAAGGTTTATGTGGCTGCCATCTTCGCTCATCATGATGCGGTGGATGGCAACACGCTCGGAAAGCATAACCTAATCATCCGATTCCTTAGAGGCGCGCGGCGATTAAATCCATCCCGCCCCCCTCTCATGCCCTCTTGGGATCTCTCTGTAGTCCTGGCGGGTCTGCAGAGAGATCCATTCAAGCCACTCGATTCGGTATCGTTAAAACTTCTGTCAATGAAGACAGCTCTGCTGATCGCGTTGGCATCGTTCAAGAGAGTCGATTTGGATTTGGAGGCATTTTCGGTCAGCGAATCGTGCCTAGAATTTGGACAGGTTTACTCTCACGTTATCCTGAGACCCCGACCCGGCTATGTGCCCAAGGTTCCTACCACCCCATTTAGAGATCAGGTGGTGAACCTGCAAGCGCTGCCTTCGGAGGAGGCAGACCCAGCCCACTCACTGCTTTGTCCCGTTCGCGCTTTGCGCCTTTACGTGGAACGAACGCAAAACTTAAGATCTTGTGAACAGCTCTTTATCTGTTATGGTGGTCGGCAGAAGAGAATCGTATCAAAACAGAGGTTGGCCTACTAGATAGTTGATGCCATCGCCCTTGCTTACCAATGCCAGGGCGAGCCGCGTCTTGGTCGTCTGACGCACTCCCATAGTCTGTTCCAGACGCACGTCTCCATTCCCTTATTCGGGGAACGTGGGTTACGGACGTAACCAGGACGTTCTCCTGGCTATGAAATACAAATATAAGTGTAGATTGGATCACATGTAAAAATTAAGAGTTATACAACTTTCCTTGGGCTTACTCCATTCTTGATCAGTGCTAGCCACAGTGAAATCCTTGTGTCAAATCCCGCAATATATGCAAATTTAACAATGTTATGTCGATACACCTGCCCCTTTTGTTATCTATAGAAGCATAATCTATATATCTTATTTGGTATACAAATTATTTTAGATGCAAAACATCTTCACAGGGCATGTCCAAATCCACTTTTGCTATTTTAAGGACAGAAAAATACGGCCTGAGCCCCGGCGCATAGTCTAACAGGCTTGTGCTTATTCTCGTAATGAGTTATGGGTGTATTTTGAGCATAACATGCATTAAACCAATCAGAGTCTCCTCTCCCATTCCCTTTAAGAGTCAGTTGCTTCGCGCCATGGCGCATTTGCTATTTACATGGCGTACTTTGTAAGTGGAAAAACTGAACGCTTCACTAGCGAGAAAACAGTTAAACAGACCATCTGCAGCGCGAGGATAAAAAACGAGCCTCCTCTATTCGGTCTCTTTACTTTCTCTTTACTTTCTCTTTACTTTACCCTTTACTTTACTCCTTTACTTTCGTGGATAAGGAAACGGTGTTGTACGCACTCCACTGAAGACATCCATTAGCCTACGTATTTAATTTCATTTGTTAAGCGCAAAGATTTGTTTCAAAACTATTTCTAAATTAGGTTCTAATTTCCAGCAAATGAATAAATGAACAATAATAACGAAGTGTGGTAAACAATGTTCTATTCTTATGCCCCATATGTTGATGCATACGTCTTCCGATAGGTCAACAAATCTAAACTTGTTTTTATTAAAATAAATATAAATATGCATATAATAAATAATTCTACTAATAATAATAACATTATACAAATGCAAATTGTCATGAATATACTGAAAAAAGCCCCCCGAGGTGAAAAAGGCATGATTTTTGTAACATTGTAATCATTAATTTATTTTTTTCATATGTAAAGATATTTGTGTATTGAGAATCCTGTGTGTAATAAGCAATGTGTAAGCGTTTGGACCAGCATAGGTGCATAACTAACGTGCTTGGACTTAAGACCAGCTTTTAGTTGGTCAATAGCAACGCCGGACATTATTCAAAACTGTGAAGGGGTTACAATAATTTCTGTATAAATTACTCTCCTAAAAACAAAACAATTTGCCTTTGTAAAGGAACCAAACAATACATTTTTCCATTATTTTTCCTCTCTTTTCACAGAGATTCATACTACAGGTGTATGCTGCATCTCTGTTGTTAATGCTGCCATTTGATATTTTAACATTTTAATTTGATAATTTCACAGTCAAAAATAAAACGAAACAAAAAAATAATAAATCAAATTGAAACAAACACCTCAAATTGTCATCTGTGGCATTCTGTTGCTTGCGCATTTGCACTTGAATATCTGACGGTCATATAGCCCACAAAATTTGCACTCTAACATTTATTTATTTTTTTTTATTTGGAAGGAGGACATTTTTTGCATGTGGTTTCAACAACCAGATGGTTTTAGACCTGTCCATGTCTGTCTGGAATGGGTCCCAGACCACTTCCTGAAGGGGTTTGAGAAATTGGATTTATATCCATCTCAAATGCTTTTTGGAAGGTATTTAAACCTGTCCATTTCACGATCCGAGATCTATCCGGTTAGAAAAAAATGCTAAAGTGACCAGGTGTAAACAGCCCCAAATTGTCCACGTAATAGGAAACAGGTGGAACAGTAATCAGTGCAGTGGGTTGTGGAAAATGAAGTCCAGGAGAGTAGCAGAAGGAAAGAATGGAGTGCCTTCTAGTGGAGCTCCCACTAGGGAACATAAACTTTCATCATTGCTTGTATTGTGTAACCAAAAGCATGTTGTTGTTTTTTTCAGGTGGGACCACTCCTGCTCAATGGGAGGATATCACTGGGACGACACCTTTAACATTCACCAATGACTGTGTGTCTTTCACCACAAATGTGTCTGCGAGGTACATTCCCTTCAGTCAAAACCTGAGCATTACTAGATAGAAAATTTTATTTCATTAGATAAAACAATATCATTGTATCATTGAACTAATGAATTTTGAAGTTTTAATCCTGGTTGAACCCTCGATACAGTTAAAGACCAGTATTTTTCATATTTTCCTCCTCAGATTCTGGCTGATAGACTGCAGGCAGATGCAGGAATCTGTGAATTTCGCCACCCTGATGTATCGTGAGATCATCTGTGTACCTTACATGGCCAAATTTGTCATTTTTGCCAAAACCCATGACCCGATAGAGGCTCGGTTGCGCTGCTTCTGTATGACTGATGACAAAATGGATAAAACTTTGGAGCAGCAAGAGAACTTCTCAGAAGTGGCACATAGCCGAGATGTGGAGGTGAGTTCTAGACAAGGCCTTGACAGCCAGATATCCACACTAGGATTCCAATTTTTTTGTCATGAGTATTGAAAGAATGGATTCCTGTTAAATACAGGGTTCCAATGGTTCATTGAATTCCTGGAGACTTTTCAGAGACTTTTGTTTGTCACTTTAAATTGTAGTCTCCATTTATCAAAATGCCCATGATGTTTCACACGTTTGCCTATTCTTATGGTTAGGCTATTTTCAGCACAATAAAAGTGCTGACAGTCACTTCAGTCAAAAGCAGTCACCATGCAATACCTGTTAACTAAGGCAAACATGCCAGGAAAATGTAAATGTCACGGGCTGCAAAAAGAGCTGCACTTCAGCTGCAAAATTACCAATTCAAAGACTGGGTGTTAGACTGGTCTTTTAAATCATTTTCAAAATCATAGGCAAATTATTAATTGTTGCTCTCATAATGGCTATTAAAGGGATAGTTCAGTCAAAAATGAAATTTACTCACTATTTACTACCCTCAAGTGGTTCCAAACCTTAATGAGTTTCTTTCTTTGGTTGAACACAAAAGAAAATATTTTGAAGAAGCTGAAAACCATCGACTTTCAGGACAAATACTATGGAAGTCAATGGTTTAAGGTGTCTAGCTTTCTTCAAAGTATATATATTTTTGGTGTTAGTTTGGTGAGTAAAGAAACACATAAATGTTTGAAACAAGTAAAGGGTGTGTAAATAATGACAGAATTGTCATTTTTGGGTTAATTATCCCTTTAAGCTGAAAGATCACTCACTTTGACAATGTCAATATATAGGAATAGTACCATCTAGTGGCGCAAAAAGTAAACTACATCCGAAACAGTACAATAGTATAGGTTGAAGCAGGTTAAAAATAAACTTTGCAAGACAATGGGTTTTCAGGAACAGGGTTGAAGACTTATTGTCTGAACTCTCAATTCAGTTCAGTTCAATTCAACTCATCTTTATTTATAGAATTTATAGAACATGCAAACTCCACACAAAAGTGCCAACTGACCCAGCCGAGGCTCAAACCAGCGATCTTCTTGCTGTGAGGCGACAGCGCTACCCACTGCGCCACCGCGCTGGCCAGACTTCTACTGTATATTACATAATTTTTTTTAAAGATAATAGATACAATTATACCCAGTATTGAATAACATCAGTATTTAGGAAATGAATTAACAATCACAGATACAGCATATATCACATGCTATAAATTGCACATTAGTCGTAATGGCATGATTAATAAATAATTTAAACACAACGGTCAATTGTATAGGTTACAGGGAAGTTTATGCACTGCAAAAAGTCTTCATCATTTTCTAGTTTCCTCTAAGACAGTACATCCTGCAAACATGAATAAAATTGAATCAGAATTTGTTGCGAACTATAGATTTGCTAATAATCAGTTTTACAATGTTTCTCAATTTTTAATAATTTGTCATATAGGATTAACAAAAAAATTGCTGCCATCCTGTGGGCATTTTGAGAAAGGCATCTTTCTTTAGTGTAATAAATAAACTTAATTGAAATTATCATCCATCAGTACAAGAAGGAGATGTGTTACATAAATGCTTAATGTATAGTTTAAACATGGCAGTCAGAAAAGTCATGCTCTTACAGAATGAATGCAAGTTGGAAATAACACAACTTCATTTCATTCTAAACATACATAAACATTTTAAAAAGGTATAAACCTTAATAGAGTAACCTGTTAATGGTAATGTCCATATGAAACATTCAACTTTAAGATTAGTTTAAGCTATCGTTAATATTAGTTTTGCTGCTTTTATGAACAATTTCTTTTGCAATTTGAATATGAAATTTAACACGAAAGACACCTTTTATTTTCAGCACTTTTTTGGCTGAAATTACAGATGACTGTGAGGATTCAATATTGGCAAAAGTGTTATAAAATTAAACGTATGTTAAAATCAGTGATGTAGTTTTAATTGTGTAAATAGAAGTAAGACATTTAAAAATAAATTAAAATATTGGTTCGTGTTGGTTATCAAGCACATAAGCACATGCAAATAATTTGTATCAGTATTGTTTAAAAAAACAGTATTGGTCAAAAACTATTGATGATTTAAAAATATTTCCACTGTAGCACAAATACGTTTAGAAAAGCTTTTTTTAAATGGTTGCTGTTATTATGCATTCTAGGTATTGGAAGGAAAACCCATATATGTAGACTGTTTTGGAAACCTGGTTCCTCTAACAAAAAGTGGCCAGCATCATGTCTTCAGCTTCTATGCCTTTAAAGAAAATCGACTGGCGCTTTTTATCAAAGTAAGTCAACGATTCTTAAATCTGAGGAGTATAATCAAATCCATATGACGGTTTAACTGTATGCTTGATAAATGACTTTTAGATACGAGACAACACTCAAGAGCCTTGTGGACGCTTGTCCTTCACAAAAGAGCCGAGATCCTTTAGGACTTTGAGTCATGGTGCAGTATGCAATCTAAACATTACCCTGCCAGCTTACTCCAAGGTAATTTCATGCCATATGCTGTTACTATTCTCTCATTGCTTTTCTGGCGAGGTTGCATGCTTTCATTCCTTCATTTCTTTGCCATGATATGATTGTTACATATCACAATATCTTCAAAGTTTTATGTGAACTGCAATCTATAAGTAACTTTTGAAGGCATAGTTGAAAATGAAATTAATCATATTACACAATTCATTGCTATGGTGCTGTTGGAAGGCCTGTTTCCTTAATTATTACATTATTTATAACAGTTTTAAATCAAAAACTGATAAATGCATATGTATGTTCTGTTGCGTCCAATGGCTGTCACCCCACACCGCACTGGCTGGCCTCAGACATGTTCTGTTGCTGTTATAACTGCTTTGCCTGCTCTCTGTCCCCTTCTGTCTATCCTGTACTTCTGGCCATCTTTCTTCCTCTTTTGCTGCTTCTTGCTCCTCAAAGGAATCAGATTCAGAACAAGAACCTGATGAGGAGGTAACTGCCATTTTGCACTTTAATTAACAAAAGGCCCTTTGCTTTCCTCCATTATCCTGTTATATAATATAATATTATAATATTATATTATCATATTATTATTGTTGTGTTATTACATAGAGAGAAGCTGTTGCGGGGTCAGCGGAAGCGAGAAAATGTTTAAAAACAACCCATGGAATTTCACGAGTGACTCCTTAAATTTATTTTATTTTATTATTTGCTTGTTTTAAATGGCCATTCGTGTATGAAATTCTGCTCAAGGGTTTACATACATTTTCTCATAACTGTACATGGTCTGGTTTACCAGTTGTAATGTTAAAAGCCAGACAACTCACAGTATGTGGGGTCATATAGAATTAAGAAAGTAAATTGGCAGTTAAAAAAAAAAAAGTGTTCTTGATTCATATCATATATGCCATTGAATTTTCTTCACCTGTTTTTCTTCACAGACAAGCCGAACACTTGGGAAATGTAAGATATCTAGTTTAATTAATTAGAACATGTCTTGCACCACATATTCTCCATTAAATATACTAACTGAAAGTATCACAACTGTAAAGTAACCCAAAGAGCATGACATTAACATTCTTCTGTATATGGTCCTCATGTTTCTCTGAGTGAGTTAACTATTACTATTTTTCATTGTATTTTATGCTTATATAAATTTTATAAATATGGTAATGTTTGTCACCTTCATGTGTACATCAGAACATAAAATGAATATTAATTTATTTACTGCATGAGTAATTTTTATCCAAAATATCTTCCTTTAAATCAAACATTACACTGTACATGACAAAGGATATATTTAAAGGAACACTCTACTTTTTTGTAAATAGGCTCATTTTTGCTTTGCTTGCAGAAGGTGCAATGACATTACGTGGTGCAGTTACCTGGTTACCTAGCTGGGGAATATTTTCAGGTGCTGCATAATATCATAGGGCCCGCTGCAGCCATGGTATAGCAGCAGAGTTTATTGATTATTACGCAGGACTGAGAGTATAATTTCTAGCCATATCAGCCTAGAAAATAGCAACTTTAAATTTTCTGTCATTCTTACTTCACAATGTAACTACTGAAAAGTCAAGCTTTAAATAGTAAAATTATTGAAGGTCTTTTTTGAATTTCTTGAGCGTATTTAATAGGGGTGTGGCGAGATCTGGTGGCACAAGATCTGACTGGTCTCGGGAGAACATCATGGTCGACGCAAAGGCATTTCGAGTGAAGTTATTTTTCTATCAACACCCAAAGTACCGGCTCTGAACCAGGACAAATGGTTCTTAAGTTGCAGCAAAACATTGCTGGGCTAGAAGTAAGAACCGCTTGCATCAGGGGCTGGGGGTGGGGTTACTTTTACTAACAAGAAAAAAAGAAAGTGCCAAATTTGAAATAGCAGCAGAACATAATGCTGAACACATATAATTTCTAATGTATAATAAATATTAAAACATTTATTTTAATGTATACTATATATATATTTGTTTGCAGTTGAATAACAGGCTATTCCTTCTTTCATTTTCTTTCGGCTTAGTCCCTTATTTATCAGGGGTCACCACAGCAGAATGAACCACCAATAAAAGGCTATTCCAATATATATTTTGTCATCAAGTGTATCAAATCTAAAAATCTTGTCTCGTCTTGTTCTCATGAACCCAGTCTCGTGTCTCATCTCGTCTTATGGGACATGTGTCTCGTCACACCCCCAGATGCTAATGGTCTAATCAAATTCAATGAATTATGCTAAGCAAAGCTAAAAGTGCTCCTGCCAGAATGTATTCAAAAAGGCTAAAACTGGCCTGTTTGACTCTAGGTGACTCGTAAAATGAGCATATTTACAAAAAAAGTGGACTTTTCCTTTGCCTTCATAGTAGTCATAAAAGCACTTGTTTTGTAATGACTTTTATCTCCAGGCTTTCAAGCTCATTAGTCCAGTGGTTCTGAGTCCTGGTCCTGGTGACCCATCGCTCTGGCAATTTTGTCTCTCCTATCTTTAAAACTCCCTGTTAAATAAGAGAAATACATGAAATGTGCAGAGGGTTGCAGGAACTGGACTAAAAACCACTGCTTTAGGTGATGCAGTAAATGTATTAGTCTATTCTATAGGTTCACAAATCTTAATAGAGGAAGAGTTGTGTGCATAATTATGTACTTAATGTGAATTTCATTCATACTGTGGTGATGTTTGTTTTCCCTTGTTTTAGATCCCTATTCCCTTCATCAAACACAATAACAATCTGCAAAGCAAATTACCATTCCCATTTCAATGTGTAGGAATCACTCTCTTTAGTAGCTATTTTAATACTTCTGCATAAAGTGTTTTTTTTCTGTTAGCCAGTCTAGTAAGAGGATTCGTAACTTATAAATTAATGTACAAATAATTCAAGTTGAATATAGTGTAAGCCGATTTAAACTAGTCATTGCCCATATTTTGTTTTTCTTAGGTATGTGGCTTTATCATTTGGTTATTACCATTGTATAGCTCGCTTAATATTGCTTTAATGAATATTTAAATCACCACACTATGTAATGTGTAGTGCATACATTAGACTAATGTTCATGTTTAAGTAGGAATTGGAATATAAATCTAACAACACATTAACATGTTAATTTACTGAGCAAATTACAGCAAACGGTGAATGTTTGGATTGCTGCCTTGTGTGTGTGAATTATTTCTGAGTAGTGCTCTTTGTATGACATTGTCCATCATTGCCACTACTAACACTAAAAATAATTCATTTCAATATTTCATTTTTAGTTGAAGTATGATCAAAGTATGATGTTAATTTTAAAATGTTTTTTTCCACATTCCAAAAACACCTAATTTATAATGCAGTTTGTTTTCACTTGCATATCACTGGCTTTCTTTAAAAAAGGACATTAAAGACTTTTAATGAGTTCAGTTTTATTAAGTTCTCTCTTAAATTCTCTCTGTCTCTCTCTTTCTTCTGTAGACTTTAGTTTTACATCTTGAGCAGTGTCTATTTTGTGTTTCTGTTTTTCAGTGTATGTCCCAGTGTTTGGGTTGGCTTATTTTCATCTCCCTTTTATTTATCATGAAGTAGATTGTATTTTTGTTTGTTTGTGAGTGTGCTGTTTAACAAAATATGAATAAGCTTTATTTGCTTATTCTTCTATTGTCTTTAAAATTTGTGTAGCATTTGCTTTGCAGTTGTTATTCTCCCACAAGTCTAGTAGACATCCTTCCACAACCCACTTACCCCTTTTTTGTTATTTGGATGCCTTCTAAGCTTTAAAAATCTGAATTGATCCCTTATCTCCTTTTCCAATTTCTGTCCCTTTAATTTAAATTTTGGTTAATTTGCTCCTTAAATGACATCCAAATGGAAGATGATGAAGACACTGAAACAACTGAAACATCGATTCTGAAAACGCACTTGATCCGAGACTCCCCTGCTCTTGCAAGTCCAGATTTACTCTCTGATGTGTCAGAGATGAAGCAAGACCTTATCAAAATGACTGCTATTCTGACAACTGATTCCTCAGAGAAAGCGGGGCCTATGCAAGGGGATTATTTAGAAAAGGGGGTGGAGGAGGTGTCAGCAGAGCCTTTTGAGATAATGGAAAAAGTCAAAGAAGATTTGGAAAAAGTTAGTGAAATTCTGAGAAGTGGAACATGTGAGAAGGAAGAGTCTGCAAAAACGGAGAGTCGTCAATATAGAAAAGATGAGGAGTGGGTTCTTCTAACAGAAAGTGAAATCGAAGAAGCCAAAATGATGGCTGCCTTTGAATCCCAAGAATCGCTTCTAAAGGAAGTTAGAGTCAACAGAGGATCACAAAGGCCAAAGGGTGCTAGAGAGAGATCTGGCATTCCCATTGGTGAAGTTAAAGAATACTTATTGGATGCCCCTGCATCTCAAGAGACTTCATCACAGCAAAGGTTCACTGAGGTTGTTCTGCGCAGAGGTGGTCGAAAAATTGTCCCTACGATGGCAAAAGACACTAAAGCCCATACAACGGATATAAAAAAGCCAGTCAGAAAGAAAGGGCCTCAAGGACACACAGATGAAACCCAGTCAATTAGCACAAAAGAAAATATTGTTAGTAAGAGTGCCGGAAAGGCATCAGAAGACGATGCCTTCCTACCTGTCCCTGGAGATCAAAAAAAGTCCCCTGTATCCCCAGTGGTTGAGGAGACACCGATTGGTCCTATCAAAGAAAAAGTTAAAGCTCTTCAAAAGAAAGTAGAGGAAGAACAAAAAGGTCATAAAAAACAGACTAGCCAAAAACCTCCATTTAAATCTGCCGAAAGTAAAATATCTTCTGTTCTCAAAGACCAAAAAACAACAGGTCTGAAGAAAACTTCTTTACCCCAGAAACAGTCTTCTTCTAAGTCACAAAAAACTGAGCCTGAAAAGCTAGAAGAAACCATGTCTGTACGAGAACTAATGAGAGCATTTCAAACTGGCCAAGATCCCTCAAAAAGAAAGTCTGGCCTCTTTGAACACAAAGGACCTTCCAAAACAGAACACACAACAGTGATTAAACCAGAAGCAAAATCTACAAATTCACTATGTCTTTCCCACTCATCCTCACGTGAAGTATCTCTTGATGTTTCAAAGCCCGAAGAACACCATGAAGAAAAAGAAGTCTTTGAAAAAGATACGAAGGCAAATCAAAAGAGTCATGAACGTCAACAAAAAAGTAGTGGGGAGGGTTTGGTTTCTGGAGAAGAATCAGCAGGTCAACAATCAAGCATGACAACAACAATTCCTCAAAATGTATCCAAACATGGCAGTGATCTTTTACCTGATAATGGTACAGATAATGGTGCATTTAATGACAGCCCTGATGGCGTTAAACATGAAGCGTTGGTCGATTCACCCAGCGCCAGCCTTGCTGAAGTAGAAGCCCCATTGAGCTCTGAAGAAAGTTATAAACATGAAGGCATGGCTGAAACTCCAGAAACAAGCCCTGAGAGCCTCTCATTATCACCTAAAAAAACATCTCAGTCTATACTTGCAAAGACCTCAAAATCAACAGCAGACACCCATAAAGCCAAAACAAGTAAAGTATCTGTTTTATTTTCTACTGAGATGAAGACAACTAATGAACAGGCATCCGAGGCTGCAGTTGATCATCCAACATTGAGCAAAGCAGTGGATGAACCGACAAAAAGTGAGTCTATGTGTATTCCTCATGGTAAAAGAGGGGTGAACTTTGGGGGTGAACAAACATTTGTTGATAAGGACATTGTTTCAATTTCAACCAAGTCATCTAAATCTCGAAAATTGACCAAAAGACCCTCTGAAACACTAGAGAGTTTTTTGAGCGATGACGAATCATTTGATGGTCAACCAACACCAACCTCTGCTGACACTCTGACCTTAAGGGCAGCTACACAGGATCATGGTGGTTTAGTGCTGCCTCTTAGACACCAAGATTCAGAGACCCTTAGTCCAGTAGCTGATGACTCTTTTAATATTAGCCACAAAGACTCTTTAGAGGGTAGTCCCTTGATGGAAGACAACTCTTCCCATAAAACCCCAGACTCTATTGAACCTAGTCCAACAAAAGAATCCCCATGCTGTGACTCTTTAGAAAGCAGTCCCATAGAGATGAAAACCAACCAAGCCTTTCCACCTACAGTAGAACAACCCAGTGTGACCACAGGGCCCCTGACATCCTCCAAAGCCCCTGAAATACCCCCAGACAGTTTGCGTAGTAGAATGCTCAAAGAACAGGAAGCTAATGCCGACGATGACAGTTGTGAACAGGCGTCCCTGATGACAAGTTCGGGTAAGAGTCCTCTCTCACCTGACACACCAAGTTCTGAAGAGGTAAGTTATGAGGTCAATCCCCAAACCCCCGACCCCATGGTCCTGATTGTTCCCTTTAAGCCATCAGTAATTCCAGAGGAGACAGTAGAAGATGATGAGTTGAAGTGTGGCCTGACACAGAGAAAAATGACTCCAGAGGAAGAAATGTTTAAAATGGCTGCCAAAATAAAAACATTTGATGAAATGGAACAAGATGCAAAAGACAAAAGGGACAGTAGAAAAGATAGTGAAGCCTCTCAGACCTTGGTAGTGTCTGATGTAGGGCATGAGAGCATCAAATTGTTTGGTCTTATATCCAAACATGAAACATCCTCTGTGGATGATGTTGGGTTTATTGAACCCAAACAAGCCTCAGAGATAGCACGGTCTGTTGAACCGATCATTAAAGTACAACCTCCCTCTCCTTTTCCAGCAGGTATACATAAGAGCCCCCAAACAGCTGAGGACATTCAACAAACCATGGCCCACAGTGCAGCATCTTCAGATGAATCAGCAATGAGGAGACCTCAGTTTGTCACAGAAAAGCATACCATAAAACCACATCTTCAAGAATCTCATAGTGAGAAATTTATACAGGAATGCGTTGAGTCAGATTTATTAGAGCTGAATAAAACTGCCTCAAGCAGGAGTAATTTGGCTGCAAATATAACTGATGAACAAAAAGAGCAAAGCTTAGCTAAGCAAAAATTAAAAGAAAATCAAGAAATGTGTAGTCATGAAAAGCAGAATGAGGCAGCTAACTTTCAAAATGTTGATAAATTGCCAAGTCAGGAAGAGCGTAATGTAACAGATGAAATTAAAGGTGATTATATGAGGCATGCAGAGACATCATATGTTGAGATTGGTAGTGGCAGCCTAGATATTGATTCTATGCCAATTATTATTGGGCAAACAAAAGAAACTTTTAAACCAGAAATATGTATTTATGATGACACAGAGGAAGATGATGGTGAGGAGGAACCTCCTAAGACTGAATCTAGAGGAGTAACAGCAAAAGCAGAAACAGATGTCTGGAATTCAATGCGTGAAGACGATGAAGCATTTGCAGCAAGAGTCAAAGAGGAAGAGCAAAAGATCTTGGGTCTTGTCGTAGATCGGCGTTCCCAAGGGGCGACCCCAGACACAACACCAGCCAGGACACCTACTGAGGATGGTACACCAACAAGCGAACAAAATCCTTTCCTTTTTCAAGAGGGAAAACTTTTTGAGATGACAAGAAGTGGCGCAATAGACATGACAAAGAGGAGTTACGAGGAGGAAGGGTTTGCATTTTATCAAATAGAGCAACCCATTATGGAGGGTGTAGCTGAAGAAGGAGCGAGTGAATCTGGTAGAGCATCTGGTGATGCTGAGAAAGAGGTTGGTTGTAACCTCTCTTTGCAAATAAAAGCAGAGGAGGAGGAAGACCAATCAAAAGAGGCTGCAGATTTATCTTTACGTTCGGTTACAGGAAAACAGTCAGATGTCTCAAAGCCTAAAACCCCCATCAAAACAGACTCAGAAAAAGACCAAGCAGTGTCTGAAAAAGTAGAGATTAAATCAGTCAAAGTTATTAGTGAGGGTCATTTAGTATCTGATTCTGGTTCCTCTGACAGTGTCATAGCCAGTATCCAGACAGCAGTGTCAACAGTTACTAGATCAGTTCATTCGCAGCAGGAACAAGAGTCCTCCGATTCCTCCCCAGAGGATCAGCACTCAGTTATAGAACAAGCCAAAACCCCCGAAAAGAAAGAATCTCATAATAAACTTGACTCTAAAATTAAAACTGCAGCCTCTCCATCTACTACAACAACAACAAAAAAGTCATCCTCCAAAGAGGAGGAGAAACCAAAATCCCGAATCCCTGTTAAGGCCAGTTCCCTACGGTCTGAACTTGTAGAACCTGCCAAGGATAAAAAGTCGAAGTTGCCCACAAAACCTCAATCAAGGAGAAAATCTGACACAGACACAGGGCCATTAATACCCTCTATAACAAAGTCTTCCAAAGCCAAGAGCTTCTGTGAAAGTGATTCCAACAAGAAACCAGCCAAAAAGGACCAGAATCGTCCAACAAGCACTGACCTATCCAGTACAACTAAGACACTTCCTTCAAGACTACCTGTCAGGGGAAAGCCCAGTCAGCCAATTCAAACATCCACACCAGCTAAACAAAAAAAGGGCCTCCCCACTCATACAAATAAACAGCCTGTTGCATTTTTTGAAGAGATTAGTCAAGAGGCAGCTAAGGTAGTGGAAAGTTTGGCAAAGGGAGAGAAAGACAAACAGGAGGCTGCTGCCTTATCAGATGATGAAAGCAGTACCATCGATGCCTCCGTAATAGAGAATGAACCTTTCCTTGACATGCAAATGCCTTTCCCTGAAGATCCCTTGGTCATTAGGCCCAGATGGGACAACCCTGTTGAGACGCAGATGGAACGAATCCCTGCTGATAAAGTCCAAAGTCAAGGTATCCCCCATCTCTTGGGGCCCATTATCTCTTTCTCATCTGCCTCAGCACCTCAGTGATGAAAGTGCTGCTTCTCTGTCTTGTAACTAATGCTTCAACTCTTCGTGGTGCTTCTTTGATGTTTGGGCTATGTTTGTCATTGTCTCTTTCCCTTTATCTGACTTAAATTCCATGATTAACATAAAGCCAAATCCTTTGGGGGGTTTTCATCTTGTGTTGTTGGCCAGTATATTCACTGACTTCAAGTAAGTTTATGATCAAATTGGTTACATTTAAAACTTGCATAAATCCCAGGATAGTTATTCATATTATTTATTCACAATTTATAGTTTACCTAGTCTTTCCTCATATGAAATGTGGGTTTAAAACGTATAAACCAAGCTATTTTTTAACATGAGAAAGCCAGTGAACATATCTTAGTGCTGTAAATATTAAATTGTAAATTAACTTTAGTATTAGATTCGTGTGCTTATGTGTCTCTTGCTGCTTTGCTGGATATTGCAGTAGATCCACAGGATGAGGCTGACAGGAAAGCAGGGCGTCTGGCTGTGATAGCAAACCACCTTGGTTTCAGCTGGTCAGGTTGGTAGATTAGTGCTTCTTAATCTGTGCTCATTTCAATGTTTCACTGTGAATATGTACAGTATGTGTAAATTAAAGTGAAATGCTTCAAGAGAATTGAAGCCAGGCCAAGAATTGGTAGAATGTGACAATCACATAAACAGGTTGTTAATATGATTTTGTGATTATATATTTTATGATTACTTATTTGTTTACAAAAATTATGCAAGTGTATAAATGTATATGACAGAGTTATACATAATGTACAGAAAGATGTGCCTTATTTTTAAAATGTTTTTGAACCACTGCTCAGTATTTTGACATTTTTATAATGTCAATACATTTATACAGTAGAGTACTTAATACAGTCATTAACATAATACACTATAAGAGAGACCCAGTGATATAGAAAAACATGCTGTGGTTAAAAATGGTAAAATTATTTGTGTTGCATTGGTTTGCAAACCATTTATATTATATAATATGTATTTATGTTATACTTCAGTATGCTGCATTTGAGTCATAAGAGCACTTTATTTAATAAGGGTACATAGCTGTTGCGAATTAAATGAATTTTCGGTTACTTTTTCCATCAGAATTGGCTCAAGAACTTGAATTCAGTGATGTACAGATCAATCAGATAAGAAATGAGAATCCAAATTCTCTACAAGACCAAAGCCATGCCCTTATAAGACTATGGAAAGAAAGGGAGGGAAAAAATGCTTCAGGTAAGACAATGTGTCCAATTTTGTTCTGATTATGTATTTATGTCAGTATTTCTGACAATGTGTTCTTTTTACCAGATCACTCAATGCTACATCAACATAACACCTATTGAATTTAAGATCAGTGTACTTTAAATAATTATTTCAGTTTCCACTTGGATTTCCCATTGTTGAATAGATGTATAACTTATCAGCAATATAGTTGAACATTGACAGTTCTAAACAAAAGCGGAATCACTCATCACTCATTACTCATTTTGCCTTTAGAATCAAGTAGACAAATGTGTACATAACATATCTCCATTTTCTTGAACAGAGAACAGTTTAATGAAGACACTCACAAAAATAAATCGTATGGACATTGTGCATCTCATCGAAACAAAAATAATCCTGTCCAGTCAAGACCACTCATCACACACCTTTGCAGAAATTGAGCAAACCATATCATTGGATCATAGTGAAGGTATGGATGATAATAACTTGAAACTTATTACGTTGGTATTCCTTTGGATATAAAAAGTTTGCAACACTTCAGTTTGATCTTCCCTTTTAGACATTATATTTTAATGCAAGCAAATTTGTAACTGCATGTCAACCATCACCTATTAAAATATTAGTCAAATATCTGCTTAATATCTACTATCACTTTATTTTGATGGTTCCTCAACAGACATGGTATGAACTATAAGTAACTATTTCAACTTATTGCACTAGCTCTAACCCAGCCATCTACTTGTATTTTAATGTTAATTCACAATTAGTTGCTAACTTTATCACATTATTCACTTTACAGAAAATGATGGTTCACTGCACTTCATTGAAATATATATTTTTTGCAGTACATTCAGAAACTGTTGTTTTTTGCAGGTTTTTCAGCCTTACAGGAGGACATGGACAGCCCCAGATCAGGTCGGCGAGCAGAAGTTATTCAAAGAAGGTCAGAACTTGAGCCTGTGGTGGCATCTATAGAGGATCTCTCCCTCAACGCATCTTCCCTCAGTGATTCTCAGAAAGAGCTGCCAGACAAAGTGACGAGTTTAGAGTAAGCCAACTCCTAATGACCTGTACAATAAAATGTTTATATTATTATACAGTAAGTCATTTAAATTTGATTCTGTGTTTTTCAGGCTGGTTGGAGACTTAACACACAGTTTTGAAATGGTTGGACTGAGGCAACAATTTCCAGGCACTATCAAACAAGTAAGTCCCTTCTTCACCCTGTACAAAGCTGTTCCCTGGAGACTACAGTCTCATGTTTATGACCCAGTTTACAAAGGTGATACCCTTCCTGATGAATCATCCAAAAATATCCATGAAACATTAACTGTGGATGATCCTCTCCAAGAGTTAGGAGCAGCTGGGGGTCAATTTATCCCAGCCTCCACTCAACAGGATGATGAACAGAATGTTCCAACTTTTCATTTAATAGAAAGTTACAAACTGAGGCAGAGACAAACAACATTGTCAGATTTTGGACACACCCTGTTGGAATCTGAGAATGCTGAGCCAGATTTCAATGAGTTGTCTGTGGAACTCAAGCAAGATTCTGAAGATTATAGTGCTTCACATGTCTCCAGTACAATAAAGCCTTATGCATCTCCATCAAGTGAAGACATGGAAACTGCATTTACACCGAATGAAAATGAGGCTGCACTTCCAAAGAAACCAAGTCAGAATGAGGAGTATATAAAGCGCCATATAGATGAAGTTTCTGACAGATTTTATAGGACGCTTTTTGGTGAAAGTTATGTTTCACCTCAGCTGCATGAAAAGAGTGCAACTGTAGAGACTTACAAGTCCCTTGAAAATGATTTTTCATCTGTAATTGAAATTAATTGTAATGTCAGCTCTACCTGTGTACAAGAGGCTTCAGATGTTTCCAAAGAAAATAATTTCAATCAAATGGCAGTCACGGAATTGTCTTCTGAAGGTGCACAAAACTTGGATCTACAACCTATTATATCTGTGGCACTTGAAAGCGCCATTGCAAAGATTACTCCCTCTATGCTCAATCAAATGTCACTTGATTCAGTTACTGAGCAATCAAATATGTTGTCATGTCCAATAACTGATTCTGGTTCTTCAGAAGCAGGAATCGAAGTAATTGTACCAACTATTCTAACCACAGATGCTGAGTGTGCAAAAACTAAATACACCACCTCTATATCATCGGAAGTTGCAGAGTATAGACCTCTTAAACCTTTAACATGCCGAGATGAGCCAAAATTATTGTCACCAGATATAGAGTATGAGTATGGTTATGACCTTGGAATGACTTTATGTGAATATAGATCATCATCACCTGAATCAGTAGTATCCTTGCCTTTAGACTCTCCAATACCATTTGATTACAGACCTTCTTCACCAGACTCATCCATTTTAATGGCTGAATTAAGAGTATCATCTCCTGAATCTGTAACTTCACTAAATGACAGCACTCTTTTCTTTGTTGACTCTCCATTGCCTGATTTTAGACCAGGTACACCTTTGCCCACTGCTTTTGAAAACGACATTCCTGAATTTACAATACATGTTGAAGCAGTGCCCCCTCTTGC
>CAIGQV010019101.1:13230140-13248140 GCA_903798115.1 Danio jaintianensis | reverse complement strand
CGAGTTCTTTGCCAGTAACAGGATGTAGATCATGTTCACCTCAGTCAATGTGCTCAGACAATACAGAAGATGAACCTTCCCTTGAAGAATTGGTGACTTTAGAATATCGACCAGACTCCCCTGATTCAGTTTTATCAGATACTGACACAAGACCACTTTCCCCAGACTCCCTGCCTGAATGGAAACCTATGTCACCTGAATCTGTCATGCTTTTGAAAGACATTAGAGGGTTTTCTCCACAGTCAAATGGATCAGTGAATGAATATAGACCTCTTTCTCCAGACTCACCTACACCACAGTATTTCCCAGCACTTTTCGAATCCGTTCCTTTAAATGAATATAGGTCCTCGTCCCTTGAATCTGTATTTTCAGAGGAGGAATGTGAATTAAATGTATTCATCCTAGACTCTACATCAGAATCAGCAGAATCTATAAATGAAGAAAATCATGACATTAGATCTTTATCTCCTGATTCTCCAATACCTCAAATACATAGCTTTCCATTTGAACCAACAGTTGTAACAGGTTACATATCAGTATCCCCCGAATCAGTATTATCAGAAATAGAAATGGATACAGATGCATTTGATGATTTGGGGATTCACATTAGAAGGTCCTCATCTGAGTCAATCACATCAATCAATGAAAACAGACCTCTGTCCCCTGATTCACCTGTTCCTGATTTCACACCAGCCATAGACACATTTATCATGCCACTTAAAGGTTCCAGACCAACCTCTCCAGAATCAGTCACTTTGGATGTTGAAAACAGCTTGTGTCAATTTGATCTTATTTCAGAGCAAAGGGCAGACTCTCCTCAATCTGTAATATCAGATATTGAGATCAGACAAGACTCACCTATACCACAGTATTTTTCAGCAACCTTTGAATCAGTTCCTTTAACAGGCTATAGATCCTCATCCCCTGAATCATTACTATCAGATATAGACATACATACCAATGAATTTGATGAGTTGATTGATCTTAGAAGATGTTCTTGTGAGTCAATTCATTCTATTCATGAAAACAGAACACTCTCGCCTGATTCACCTTTTCCTGACTTTACAGCATCTGCACACATATTTATCATGCCACAGACAGGATCCTGCCCAGCTTCCCCTGATTTAGATAGTTTGGATGATGAAAACAATCTTTGTCAAACTGACTTTATTTCAGAACAAAGACCCGACTCTCCAGAATCTGTAATGTCAGAAACTGGGGATACACATCTTTTGTCTGACTCACCTGTACCCCAATTTAGTGTGTTATTACCTCAGATTACTTTACCAGTATTAGGACATGGATCATCTTCACCTCAATCACTGTGCTCAGAGACAACAGAATATGAACCTTCTTTTGAAGACTTGTTTACTAGAGGGTCTTCTCCAGAGTCCATGTATGAATGTAGATGTCCAGACTCACCTATACCATATTACCCAGAATCAGTTCCAGGTTGTAGGTTTTCATCAGATTTCATGTCCTCTGAGTCTGAATTGTCAGAGGAGGAACATGAACTGATTGTTTTAACCTCAGAAGGCAGATCTCTCTCCCCTAATTCACCTATTCCCATGTCAGATTCTCCAATAATTCAGTATTATACTTCTCAGATTGAACCAACAATGATAACAGGTTACATGTCGTCATCCCCTCAGTCAATATTATCAGAAATTGATATATGCACAGAAGTGTTTA
This sequence comes from Danio jaintianensis, assembly GCA_903798115.1. Lineage (NCBI taxonomy): Eukaryota > Metazoa > Chordata > Actinopteri > Cypriniformes > Danionidae > Danio > Danio jaintianensis. The sequence goes on along the minus strand of CAIGQV010019101.1, from coordinate 13,246,448 downwards.
TTGACTCACTGACTGATCATAGATTGTCCTCCCCTGAATCAATTTCACTAGTTAATGAAAACAGACCTCTATCCCCTGATTCACCTGTTCCCGAGTTCACATCATTTACATACACATTTCTCATACCAGAGTCAGATTCTCAATCAACTTCTCCAGTTTCTTTGGATATCGAAAATGAATTATATCTGGCAGACTTTAGTACAGAGCAAAGACCTGACTCTCATGAATCAGTAATGTCAGAAATTGAGCACAAACCACTTTCCCCTGACTCAGAAGCTGAATACAGACCAATATCTCCTTGTACAGCAATGTCTATGGTAGATTGTGCATCTTCAGAATCCTTTACATCATTGAAGGAGTGTAGACCATTACCTCCAGACTCACCAGTTCCACAGTTTGTGGAACATAAAATATCCATAATAAATGTATTCCGATCAGAGTCGTGTGAGTCATTAACATCAGAGACCGACATTCAGCTTTGGGTTTTTGCACCTCAACCTAGTGACCAGAGACCCTCCTCACCTGAATCAATCATATCATTGAATGAACAAACACCATTATCACCAGACTCACTTATATCTGACTTTAAGTCATATGTGTGTGAGAATGTCACATACAAATCATCCTCCCTAGAATCAATTGTATCTGATATAGAATTTGACATGGCAAGCGTTGCATCTGAGGATAATATATGGACTGAAAATAGAGCCTTATCTCCTGAGTCAGGTAAAATATCTCCTGTGGATCAAAGTAATTTAGAAATAGAACACATCCAGACTGTTGACCAAAGCCAACAACCATTTACCCAAGAAATATATGAATTATCTCAAACTGTACTATATCTGTCATTACAAAAGCCTGTGAGAATAGACCCTCGGTATAAACTTGTGTACAAAGTTGTTCCCTTAGCATTTATGTCTCATTTGTATGATCCTCAATATAAAGGTGAAACATTCTGTCCAAAGTCAGGTGTGTTTGAGTATGCTGGAGGTCAAAAGGAGGCTGTTAAGACATTCACTGAAATAAAGGTAAACGATGAATGCACTGAGCAACACAGTTCTGAAATCCCCAATAATGGTAAATCTTTTAGCGAAAAATTATCTTTGTCTCTTGATACCAGCTCTCTGCAGTCACAAGAAGAATCACAATTGGAACCAGAATCCTTTGATTTATTTTCGACAAGTCAAGCAGTTCCCACAGATTCTTTCTTTTATTCTACAACTTCATATGAATGTGTAATGGTCAGTTCAGATAATAGAGCCTCTTCACCAGAATCATACACATCCATAAATGAGTTCAGACCGCTATCTCCTGAATCACCAATTCCTGAGCACAAACTTTCATTACCATCAGAGATTTTATCTGAAAGTCGACCCTCATCTCCTGAGTCTGTATTCTCAGTGAATGAATTTCAGAGTCTTTCACCAGATTCACCTGTACCTGAATACTCAACAACATCACCAGTTCCAACCAAACCCACTTCTGAGACTGCTGTGATATTCAACCAGCACACATCCATGGTCAGTCTATTGTCCACTTCAGTGTGTAATGATGAGAGTTTGAATATGGGCTCAGGGTATCCTGAATCATTTTCAGCATTTTATCCACTTCCACAATGGACTATGTCTGAAAACAGACATTTATCATCTATCTCTGATATTTCAGATACAGATTCTAGACCTTTATCACCTCAAATGTTCTGTCTTGAAATAGAGTTGCGAAACCCATCACCTGAAGCAGCAAAATTAGAAACAGAACTAACTGAACCTGTCACTCCAGAACCTTTAGTTTTTGAGACATTTGATCTGCCTGAAACTCCCGAATCAATGATAATTGAATCTGATTCTGAGGAGTTTTATGACAATTTGTGCGATTTGCCATTTTCTGATATTGATGAGAAAATTCTGTCTGTAAATAAAAATGATTCTGCTTTGCTGAATCTAGTGACATTTGAAAAATGCACAGTAGAAATCGAGTCTCCAACTGAAAAAGAGAAGCTTCAATCTATTTCATCTATTTTAAGTAATACTGAGTGTTCGGTTGATGATGGACTAAAACCAAACTCATCTGATGATTTAGCCTCAGACCAAGCAATAAAGGACACAAAAACTGTAACAAAGACAATTACTTACTGTGAAAAAAGGGATGTAATCACAGCAACAGGCACATTTGCAAATGAAGAAGCAAGTGAAGGCCACATAATCCATGAAAGGGATGAAAAGAGACAAATGGAATATCCAAAGAAACAAAAAGATGATCTAGGACAAAGTTCAAGAAAACTAATCTCCGAAGACTCAAAGAAAATGGTAAGATTTTGAGCATGCAGCTGTGAATCCTGTGTGTTTATCACAATGCATTAACCAATGGGAATGCAGTGTCAGATCTACCCTAAAACACATATTTTCAAAATTTATCTGCTGGATCTACTACTGTAGATCTACTAACAAATCAAGACTAAATGGACAACTTATGAACAGTGTAAATTATAACTAATTCACCCCAATGGTTTTCAGATCTAACTTTACGAATTAAATAAGACTTCATCTTTATTGCATGTTTGAATCAGCATTAGACAAACTAAAATCCATATTTTGCTTTGGATGTAAAAGCATCTTGTCAGACTTCCCATGCAAGAAAATCTATTGTGTTTGATGTAATTAAATGAGAAGAAGAACAGTTTTAATTCCCTTTATTCTGCACAGGATATCCCAAAGGACATTCATTTAGAGCCTCAAGTGAAGGGAGATTTAAGTCTAAGAAAAATAAATAAATCACCTATTTCAAGAATTTTAAAGCCTCAGTTATCAGCATCCTTGCAGACAAGTGAATCGTCACAAGAGTGGCATCTGACCACACAAGTCTCCAGTATACCAGAGCAGAGCAGATTTCAACCAGTCTTTGATTTGGAGGTCCTCAAATCCCCCACTGGTTCATCATCTCAACAACCTAAAGCACCAAGTGCATTGCAAGAAGTAAATCCTTTTCAGTTTCACCCAAAAGACTCTCACAGAAGAGTTGAACTAAATCGAATTAATTCCTCTGCATTTACTTTGCGTATTCAATCACCCGATGACAAAAATTTGCTTTCATCTGTGAAGACACCATCAGCAGGCAGTCAGATGTCAAATGCTGCTTTACAAATCATCTCTCCTGAACTTAACATATCTTCTGATCAAGATAATTCTCCTGAGTCCAGAGAAACCCCTTGTGCTTCAGGGATTGTCCAACTTTCCCCTGACTTATCTGTCATCAAATGTGAACATACATTGCCAACATATGAATCAAGTTTAGCATTGCCTGGAGCTTATCCAGTTGTTGCTGAGATGCCTACAAAACTGACAGATGACCAGTTGCAATTAGGGGCTACTTCAGTTTTAGATGTTGACTCTCCATTTTACAGTCTCAGTCTCAAGGCCAGGGCAAGACCCATTCATGCAGATAGCACTGAATCAGATGCTGAGTTTTTTGATTGCCGCCAAACGTTTTCTGATACATCTGAACAAGAGGTGGGATCACCAGAACTTTTAGATGTTCCTCAAGCAATTTACCATTTTGAGGAACTTCCATCTTTATCAAGTAGCCCTGAATATCTGACAGGCATCACTAAACTTGGAGAGTTGACCCAGCTGAAAAAGGAGGATCGACCCTTATCGTGGAGCAGTGAGGACTTACCCATAATTTTAGAGCCAGAGGATGAATTCACTGGTGAGGGTGGTGAGGAGAAGGCTTTTCCTTATGATTATTCAGGTGATCACCTCTTTGCTGAAGAGCTACCTCCAATGGAGGAAGTACAATATGATGACGATGATGACTCGCTAGGGAGGGTAAGCCATTTAGCATGTGTAAAAAATTACCTTCACTCTTGCTTTTTGAGGTGGAGGACTGTGCTAACAAGCTGAATTGTACCCTATTGAGCATTTTAAAATATTTCAGCGCTAACAAGCTAAAAATCCATTGATAAATATATGTGCACCTAAAGGACTAGATATAATGTGACAATAATTTCCCCCTTTCTTTAACCATTTTTTTTTAATTGCATGGTGTTGGTTGGTTTTTCACTTCCTGCCTTTCACTTTATTCATCTGCAGACTATTTTTTGCATTGCATTAAATTGTCCCAAATGCAAATGTTGCAATGCTAACACAGTGCTTAAAATTAATAGTTTTGTCAGTATTAAAATTAGTTTTGTCATGAAACTCTATGGAGATGCAGGGTCTGCGTCCAACCTTATCAAACACATGGTGCAACTGATTGGGTGCTGTCACCTCATCAGCACATGAGCTTGCTCCTCAACATTTAAGTACCTTAGTGTCATTTGCACTAGCAAGCTGCAGTGTGTTTTTTGGATACCCTCTTCAACCCCAACTCCACCTGTGCATAGATCTGCAATGGGGGTTATATCTACAGCTATAGCAGTAGTAGATCTACAGTATGCTGCCAAGACCAAACACATCAAGATTACTAAATCCCTCCAAGAGTTGTCATGACAGAACAGTTTTTATATAAAATGGTAAAAGGAACTTTCTGAGTACATCTGCTTTGCATGGTGTGACATGCAAGAACATGAGATACATGACAGTATTTGCGAACACAATGCATCTCTGCTACTCTTAGGAAATAGCTGAGGAGCTAGGTTTGCTGTCTGATAGTTCAGAGGAGGAGGTGTTGACCACCAGGGTGGTGCGGCGCAGAGTTGTAATTCAGGTACCGTACCTGTTTTGCGAGTGTGGACTGTGTCAATGGGCCCCCATATCTGTGTTTTGGAAAGAAAACATGAACAGATAATAAAAGGGTCTCAGTAAAGAGACATTGGGTCTCACTTATAAAAATTTTTTTACAAAGTATTTTTACTATAGTTACATTTTTTTTGGTTGTTTTTTATAGGGTGACGACATGCCTGAAATTCCTCCTCAGACAGTGACAGAAGAGCAATACACAGACGAATTTGGAAACATGGTGGTCAAAAAGGTAAACGTTTGACATTTTTATGTCTTTAAACCAATTAATTTCATTCTACAGTATATTGCATTAATATTGCAGTAGCTTAATTGTTACAGTTGGAAATATAATGTAAGAATGCTTCTGTGGAAACCTTATTTGTTAATCATTGCCATTAAAATCATTCATGATATTTGAAAGAAATATGAGTTAACTTAGAATGTAAATGTAATATTTTAAAAGTAAAATGTAAAAATGAATAAAGAAATAAAAATAAAAAGTATTATAGTAAAAAGTATTAATTGAATTATACAAAGCACACTGTGATTGGTCTCTTCCAGTCTCAGTGAGTTGTTCTTGACCAGAGTAAAGGCTCGTACACACTGGGACACTTTTATTTCGTGCTTATAGTCAGCGTTTTTCGAGCCCTTTCTCTGCATTCAAACTCATTTTTGATGAGTTTTGATTTTCATTGGCGTTGAGCACAGTAAACACACACAATCACCCCCTGACGTTAGATGGTGCTTAATGAACTTGCCAATCTGATTGGTGCAGAAGTTTTTGATTCAGCATGATTCATTTCTGTAAAAATTTTACGTCATCCATTTTGCCCATTGGTGTGCACAATCACATTGATGCGCTTTGATTAGTCACGAGGCGTTAAACGTGGGCAAAAATCGTAAAAGAAAAGTGATGTGCATGAGCCTTAAGTAGTAAAAAAAAATCTAGATATTTTATGAAATATGCTGCAAGATAGTATAGCACAGTTTCTTCTCAAATGTAAAGTTTACTTGATACCTTTCATCATCTCAACATTGGCCTAATTTCTCCTCACAGATAACAAGGAAAGTCATCCGCAAGTATGTGTCGGCAGATGGAGTAGAGCGAGAGGAAGTGATGTTGGAGGGGCCGCAGCAGGAAGCTATCACTGTGGTCGAGGCTGACAGTTTCTCTAAAGTGGTGAAAAGGACAGTGGTGCGGAGTGGAGGAGATCAGACCGAGGTTTGAATCTTTTGAATATGGTATAATTACTTGCTCTGTACTAGCTATACTTAATTTAGAAGGGGAAATAAGTATTCAACACGTCACGTTTTGTCCTGCGAATAATATTTCTAAAGGAGCTGTTGACATGGAATTGAACCAGATTTTTTGTAAAAACCCAAACAATACAAACATAAAAATAAAACAAAAAAACGAAATCTCGATAAATGAGTTCTGTGTAACAAATGAATGACACAAGGAGAAAGTACTGAACTACTGAAATGTATTTAATACTTTATATAAAAGGCATTTTTGGTGATGTCAGCTTAAAGAAGCCTCTCATATGGAGAATGAAGTCACATGCATTGCTCAGGTGTGATTTTTTTCACAGACTTTAACAGAGTGTAAAAATCTTGATGGTTCTGTGGGTCTCGTCTATCAAATCTGATCTTTAATTTGTATTTTCTATTGGATTCAGGTCAGGTGATTGGCCGGGCCATTCTACAGCTTGATTTTCTTTCTCTGAAAGCATTTGTGAGTTTAATTGGCTGTGTTTTGGATCATTGTCTTGCTGAAATGTCCACGCTGGTTTCATCTTCATCATCCTGATAATGTAGATGTTGGACTGAAGCAGCTAATATTAATTTATAATGAGGAAGGGCAGAGGGTTGCTGAAGAACTACTGAGAGATTTCAGCTGCTGTCTGGCCTTTCACTGCCTTTCTATGCCTCCCTTTCTTCATATGTTCAATACTTTTTTCCCTGTGTCATTTCATTTTATTACACATAACTTGATTAGTAAACTAATTAGTTTTGTTTTCTTTGCGTATATGGATTTCTTTGGTTGTTACCAACTTCCGGTGAAAATTTCAAGTCACTGGCACCTTTACAAATATGTTTCCTGAGAAAAATGGCGACATACTCAATACTTATTTCCCCCACTGTATGCTGCACTTAAACCATTTAACAGCTCAACACATATCACACAATTTAGAAAAAATGGAATGAACAATTAAACATTCATTCATTCATTTTCTTTTCGGCTTAGTCCCTTTATTAATCTGGGGTCGCCACAGCGGGATGAACCGCCAACTTATCCAGCATATGTTTTACGCAGCGGATGCCCTTCCAGCCGCAACCCATCTCTGGGAAACATCCATACACACCCATTCACACATATACACTACGGACAATTTTAGCTTACCCAATTCACCTATACCGCATGTCTTTGGACTTGTGGGGGAAACCGGAGCACCCGGAGAAAACCCTCGCGAACACGGGGAGAACATGCAAACTCCACACAGAAATGCCAACTGACCCAGCCGAGGCTCGAACCAGCGACCTTCTTGCTGTGAGGCGAATGTGCTACCCACTGCGCCACCGCGTCGCCCAACAATTAAACAATTAGACAATTTTAGTAATGCACACATGCTGAGTTGACTTAAAGGTTCAATCCCAATTCTATTTTATATCCCTATGGTTATGCCTACATGTTTCCTTTGTTCCTCAAAACACAGTGTGAAGGGGTAGGGATGAAAATATTCTCCTAAGAAACAGGACACCCCTTCTACACAAACACGTGTTATCATATGTTGTCGCTAGCTCATACATCATACAAGATGTCATCTGCTATTGTCATTCCTTGCCAATTTGTTGTGTTCTGTATTTGAACCTTAGAAAACATTATTCGTTTTCAGCTTAAAAACATGAGTCTCCTGATTTCCTCACGTGTCACTGTTGACTGGTGGATCGTCACTAGTGTAAGCATGAAACTGTACTGTATTTACACAGTTCAAATTCATGGATGTAACCACATGAAAACAACATTAATGTTATAACAGACCCACTGTAATAGGCAAAATCCAGTCAAGCCACTTGACTTTTCTGGCTGGGTGGCCTGTTCTGTCGTCATTCGGTACACTGTAAAGAATGCAGGGTTCCACACAGTTCATTCAGTCTGATCTCACAAGGAAATGTAACTATTTTATGGTTTGTCAGTTTAGTGGCTAATTCGTACAAATTCGTACAAGTTCAGTCGTACGAAAATTTATGATTTTTAAAAGGTGTGACACCAAACTAAACCAAACCCCAATCCTAAACTAAACCATCATTGGGGGATAAGCAAATCGTACTAAATTGTACAAATGAGATTTCATACAAATTAACCACTAAATTAAAAAGAATTGCAGTGAGATAGGATTGGTTCATTAATTAACTTAATCAATTTGTGTTGGGACAACATTTAAGTGTATTGAACATAAAACAATTAAGCTGTACCAAAAACTCTCAAGAATTGTGTTGTTTCAACTCATCTTTAATAATCTAGTTTGCATGAGTATAAAACATGAATGCCTTTATAAATGTAATAAAACAGATGATTATTTGTTGTAAAAATTATTATTGGCCATTTTTTCTACATTTGTCGGTCTCCTTGCTCAATTGGGCAGCCATGTTGCTGCTGTACCTGGCGTATTTACAGAAATGTATCATACATCTTAATTTGAAGTATGGTCCCAAAAAATCTTTGTTTGAAAGTTTTATCTGGCACCCCTACAACCAAAAGAGAATCAAGATACTCCTACCCTTTCATGTGAACGTGTGAAATGGAAGAGTATAATAAAAGGCAAGAGCAATGAGGTAGAAATGAACCTTAGTTTGTATTAATTATCAGCTGTTTTATTAATTTTATATGTTTACAGGCAAAGTAGTCCAGGCAGGAAAACCCCTCCAAAAATAAAGATAAAAATCGTCCTTTACTCATGGTGATGTTGTTCTATTTTGAAATGCAAACAAGATATTTTAAAGAATGCTTTTGGTTTTCATCGATCTCCACTTTTTGTAGAAAACTTATAATACAGTCCAATAGTAATGAAAAATGTTTGGTTATCAATTTCTTCATATTTTCTTATATCTCAGTGTGCATGTGTCGAACATCTGTGTTCCACATAGTATTGAATGGAGTATGCTTTGAAATCTGACTAATGTAATGCGCAAATGTACGTTATTTATGTGTTTTACAAAAAGTATACTTTGAGATTTAGTCAACAGTGTATGGTATATTACTGTAATCTCATGTCTGTGCATTTCAGGTGACCTTCTCTGAACCTCTTTCTTACACTGGGGCAACAGCATCTAAATTTGAAGAGGAGCCTGTTCAAGGTCGGAAGGTCAGCAAGGTCGTCAAAACCATGGTAGTGCAAGGTGATCGAATGGAAAAACTCATCGGAGACCCTTCTCTCTCATCTGATCTCCCATCAGCCAAAGACGACTTTGAAAAGGTCTAAATTTTTGTTTTTCTTCTAATGCAATTATATCTTATGGCTGGTATTCAGATACCATTTGGGTCAGAGTAAAAAGTATAAAATAAATAGTATGTGTGCACTAGTGCTCAGGTAGTATTAAATGTTTGTATACTGTACTTGGCTCAGTTGTATCTCTCTCATATTTCTAGGCTTTGAGTTATGTAGAAGGCTTTGGGAAAGTGCTTCTGCCTCATTTAGTTGAGAAAGAGATGGTAAAAGAGGATGGATCAGTGGTTAGAAGGTCTGGACAATGGCATGTCAAATGATGTAGTTGATTAGGAGAATGGTGTGATAATAAAAGAGCAGTTATTATTAATCAATCCACCAAAGCTGCAACAAATGCTCTTTATCCACAGCATGTGTTTTCAATTTTACTGAAACTAGCCAACCAAGGTTTTGTGCTCTTCTAAATTACAATGTGTTATTTTACTAACCTGTTCCAGTACTAACTTGGTCATTTGCCAAGCTCCACTTTTACTAGTTACATTTTTGCACAATGACAAGCTTTTTTTGGAAGTGGTTAATCTATTAAAAATAATTTGGAATAAAATGGAATGCTGCAGCTTGTTTATGTATACACTGCAATATTTTTACTGGTGTAAGGGCTGGACAACCTGTCACATGAGATTGACCACTAACAAACCACAATGATCCTACTATCCAATTGATTTCCAGAGGACAAAATCAAGTGCCCATTTTTCTTCTCCAAGAAAATGGCACAACAGGTGAAACGATTTTTCTTTCAGTCATTAAAAAGTCCTTAAAGTCTGTGTGAAAACCTTCTAAATTTTGAAATCAAAATTTACGATGCCTATTTTTCTAGCGCACGTTGTTATTCTTTAGGTGAACAATTATTCCATGTAAATGAATGTACTGAAAATATGTTCCTTCAAAGTCTGACCATTTGCTTCCACGTTTTATAGTGGCAGTCCCTCTTACTGTTAGTTTGCTATGAGGGAATTGTGCTCAAAAAGAAAGCCCCACCCCCTACTCAATATTTTGTTCCAGTTGGAAGCAAAGACGAAAGATAAAATCTTGCTTAGTGGATTTCCACTCCTTCCATTATTACAGAGGTGAACTTTAAAGTGACTGTCAGATTTGCTCTGACTTAAATATTAATTTGAAAAAAAAAAAAAAAATGTAAAGAGTTACTTCACCTCACAATGAAAAACATTTACTCACCTTCATGATGTTCCAATCCCATGAAATATTTTCTGAGAGACTTCTGTCCTTTAAAAATGTGTCAATGACACTTAAAACGTTTTTAGACTTTTATTCAAAGATCAACTTTGATCAGTAAACAATGTTTACAGCTTTATAAAAAAATGGTCGTCAATTAAATCAGAAAAAGCTTTCAGTGAAGGGACAGATTTCTCTCTGATCTAGTTAAAATATCTTCATTTGTGTTCAGAAGATGAACAAAAGTCTTATGGGTTTGGAACAACAGGGCAAATGATGACACAATTTTTATTTTGGTATGAATTATCCTTTAAAAACTAGTCAAACTCGCATGACTTCCATTGCAGAGAATCAGCTGCTAAAATAAGGTCAGATTGATGAGTTAGACTGACATGGCTCCATTTTGCTAATACATTTTATTGAAGTCCTCGCGAAACGTTCTTACTGCAGGGTAATTGTTAACTGTTAATACATTATGGATAAAATTTCAAAAAAATATATTATTTATAAAATAACAGTAATACATTAATAAACGATGTGTGATATAACAATAGATGACCAAAATACACTACACTGTAAAAAAAAAAAACATTATTATTTGGTGTGTTTTGTGGTTCATGTGCTCTGCTCTCTCGACTTTTTACTCTGCAGTTTAACTGACTAACTTTTATTTACATTTTAGTAGTTTGAAACAATATAATGCATAAGAAATTATATAGCAAATCAAGTCCATAACATAACAGAAAAAGTACTGGCAGTTTATTGACAGTTTTTGTACTGTAATTTACAAAACCAACCCACACGAAATATCACATCAAACTATTAAAAATGTCAATAAAATTACTTTTTGAAACTTTTCAACATCAGAAGTTGTTGAAGGAAAAATAAAGCTTGCACAATGCACTTTAGAAGCCGAAATAAATGAGAGAGAAAAACAAACAAACCCCAAAACAAATAAAAAAATCACAAAACACGAAAAACAGCATATTGCAGTATGTGATATTGTAAGCTGATGCTGTGCTGCTTCAGATCATTGCATGTTCACTGAATGTACTACAGATGTTGTCAAGCTACTCCTGCTGGGAAAAGTAGCTAGCTACTGGAAAAGCTACATGACTTCATAAGTAGCTAAGCTACTGAAAACTGTGACCCTAGACCACAAGTCACACTAGCATATTTGTGGGAATAGCCAAAAATACATTTCAAAAGTCAAAATCCACTGATTTTATTCCCAAAATAATTAAGTAAAGATCTTGTTATATAATAAAACTAAATTTTTTATTAGTAATATGCATCGCTAAGAGCTTAATCTGGACAACTTTAAAGGTAATTTCCTCAGTATTTAGATTTGTTTTTTGAACCCTCAGATTCCAGATTTTCAAATAGTCATATCTCTGCCAAATGTGTCTCCTATCCTAATAAAGCATACATTAATGGAAATGTTATTTATTCATACATGTCAGTTTCCAGATATTGACACTTATGACACTTGTGGACACTTATTGACAATCAATAAGTAATCCAGGGTCACAAGTGAACTACAGCTACCCCACCACAACTCTGTGTGTCAGTACATTTAATGCTTGGAGAGTGTCACTAATCTGATTTATTTCAGCAAAAAATTAACTCACTTATTTTAAAAACTTTCTGAGTTTTTTGTAACTGTGATCTATTGATTTGTAGGACCCGCATGCATAAGACGCGCACTCAGAAACGGACAGTAGTGAAGGAAGGAGAAGCCAAACAAACCCACCTGGAACGACTGGAGGACACGGCGGAAAGCCTGCGACCCGATGACCTGCAGCAGCACCTGCATCAGCTGCTCCAGCGCTACTGTACGCCAGAGCCACATCCACCCGCAGGACAGCAGGACAAACCACAACCTCCACCTGCTGGAAGACCAGACGCTTGATACAAAATTCTGCAAACCTGTCTGTAGCCTTTTTTTGAAACACAATAATTTATCCTTCGCTCGTCAACCAGATGCCATTTTATCTTCCTCATCATCGTCGTTATTATTTATTGCTCAGTCTTCTCGTTCTTTGCAAATAATGGAAACATGTCAAATGCTTTATGGCTGAATGTCTTCGTTTCCCGACAGAGTTTGTTTTTCTCATTTTGTGACCAAAGATAGTGTTCTTCTGAATTGCTGAGTGAATCGTATGAAACATTGATGCTTTCTTTTCTTTTGGTTGCCGTGGTATTGTAGAAGCAGCATAATAATGAAAAATGGGTCAGTTTGGATGCTGCATTTGTACATAATGGACTTTGAGAGAGAATGTTAAAAACGCTGTCATATACTCCTTTGTCTCCTGTAACCGCTGTACAACAACCGCTGTAATTAAAAAAAAAAGCAACATGTCAGATTACTTGCTTAAAATCTCACTACTGACCTGATCAAATATCATCCAAATATCTTTGGGGCATGTGAGTTTGTAACCGCAGTTAATCAAGTGCAAACGATCAGATATCTGAAATAACTGGCTATGTATTTATACTGGCTATTTAAAACAATGAATAAATATCATGCTGTAGTCCTTCCTATTCCCAGAATGCTTCTGAAGGGTTTTTACTCTGATTAAGTGAGACTTTATCAGTTTTAAGTGGACGAAATTGCTTGGTTTTTTCATACGTTCGACAAGAATGCTGTCATTATCTACATTGTCCGTCATTAACCTGTTAGTTTTGCTGTAACAGTACTACAAAATTGACAGGAGACATTGTCTGCCTGACCTACTGTACAGAGTATGTGTGTGTGTGTGTGTGTGTGTGTGTGTGTGTGTGTGTGTGTGTGTGTGTGTTCAGATCTCCTCTGTAACAATGCAACGATGTCTGTGTTTATTGGAAACTTGTTTCTTTTGAATGAATGTTTTTGTCAATCCCATTTTCTGTATTTTTTTAAAAGTATGGCTGAATCGAATTCACAAATAATTGAATCCCCCTTCAAAGCTGTGCTCGTGGGCTTGACTTGTATCATTACCCTTTTTGTGATGCTCCTCTAGGCGCTAACAGTAGAACAGAGGGCCAGTGAATAAAAAAAAAATGGCAGTTTTTCTTTTTGTTTGTTTGTTTTCCTCTGCTGTTGCAATGATGTAAAATAAAATACAAAATGTTAATCTCTACCATGACCTTATTTTCTTTGAACTCAAATACGCACAGGGAACTTTTACATGGTGTTTTAACACTGGTGTGTGATGTGTCCAGAGTGTGTAAACAAACAGCATATAAATGGTAAAAATCCTCTGACTTCTTATTTATATTCCCTGGAATAAGTAGTCTGAAAATATGCAGTTCCAGATTTACCCTACTGTGAAATCACAAGCCCTGTCTATGACTGCTGACTATCTGCTCTGTTAGCATAGATCAGGAAGATCAGATTAGTTCTTATTAAACTACTAATGCTGAACCAAGAGCAGTGAGTTTCTGTTTAGTTTCTTCAAGTTCACCCAAAAGTTTAAATTCGGTTATTACTTGCTCACCCTAATGTCGTTCCAAGACCTTTTTTCATCTCCAGAAAACAAATTAAGATATTTTAGATTAAATCCGAGATCTCTCTCATCCTCCATAGACAGCAATGGTGTCGAGATGTTCAAAGTCTTTGTATGATTACAGTTAACCACTGAAGTCTCCTTGTGCTGACAATAGCCCCTTTTATGGACTTTGAACATCTTGGGACTGTTTCTGTGTATGGAGGATTAGAAAGCTCTCAGATTTCATCTAAAAACTTAATTTGTGTTTTCTAGGAATTGGAATGACCTGAGGGTGAGTAATTGATAGCAACATTTTAATGTTTGGATGAACTAAGCCCTTAACAGCACAGACAGCTGCAGGTACTGTATAAATATAAAGGTGATTCCCAGCTGTTTATGTTCAGGCATAACCAGCTGTGTTCATGTGAATGACAATAAGATGCTAAAGAGAACTTTGTTTAATGAATGATACCCAACATGTGCTATCTGACTTTCTTAGAAAATAAAACAGGCCTATCAGTAAAATAACAAGGTAAGCACATGCAGAAAATAAGCATTCATGATAATGAATTGAAATGTCAAGTGAGTCTGATAGATATGATAAAACCAAACAGATGTTTTTTGTATCTAATACCGTGTCCTACTACAAGTGTCATGATGCTGTGGCACTCAATAAAAATCTTTTATTTATAATATTTTATTTTTAATGTAAAAAGGAGTTTTTGTCCTAACCATCTGTTTGAAGTATGTTAAATGGTTTCTATTTCTGTGGTGCCATGGTTGAACAACAGCATAAACTACTATGACAATGATCACGTCAGGTACTGATTATTTTCTATATTTAGTGCTAAATGCTACTAATGTGTGTTTAAATACCATTTAGATGACATTTTTGCCATACTGAATGCGGAAGCAGATCTTGAAAATAAAATAAGTAGAACATACAGTATAGTTTGAAAATGAATGTTAGAACTGTGACTATTGTTAAACGGGTTTCATATGTATTAATTAGATCATAAACCTTACCATTTCATTGGGAGTCTTGTCACTTCTTGAAAAGGGGTGGAGAGCAGCATTTTATTTCCATATAGAAAGTTGTGCACACACACACACTTGCCTGTTTTGGTTTAATTTAAAAACGGGCATCTACATCATGGCACAAAAAAGTATTTAGTTAAAAATTTAGTAATGAATTGGAGCAAATCCTGAAGGAAAACTAGTAAAATGTGCTTTATTTTGATGACCCCCTTTAGACTGTTTACACTCCAAACTGATTTTGGAAATATATTTATATAAATATTTCCAAATGAAACGCAATGTGAGACACCAAACAAATTCCCTGTGCAAAAGATCATGGGGGCACAAAGTTTCCATCAGCTATACCCCTTTGAAATCCTTCATTGCTACGGACCCTTCAAAGTAGCCAGTTTTGAGCACTTTGGTTTGGAAGGATACTTTGACAAACCAAATCAGCTATGATTGATTTCATTCCGAAGTGCCCTTCAGAAGGCGATATAGGCCGTTTGGAATGCACTGATAGCGTTGACCAAAATATTACTTATTAATACTCATTACTCATTAACACTCATGACTAATATTAAGATGATTTGTAGACTGTTAGAATTCTAATAATTTAGCAATTTGCACATATCAAGCAGACTAATACTTGTGGTTGATAGGCAGTTGAGAAATGATCACTAATCAGTAAATAATGTAACATAGGTTTGATGCTTGTTGATGGAAGCAAAGTTTTACAGTATGTTTTACTCTTTCTGTTAACCAACGTCCAACATACAGTAATTAATCACATGTCAGTTCCTATTACTAATATAGTCATGAAACTACAAAAGATAAAATGAATCGGTGACAAACATTAAATCTAAATTATTTCAACACAAGTTGCAAATCTCACACATTTTATTATTAGATGTTGTATTTAGAAATCAACCAAGTCCTCTGGCAATATAGGCTATAACGATATATAGTGGTACAGGATGACATACTGTAGTGTGTATGTATGCATGTGTCTGTGTAAATGGAGTGGTAGACTGGCATGAGGGCACTTGTAGCAAATTATGTGAGCAGAGCTTTCATTTTGATGTTTTTTTTTCAACTTGATTAAAGATGGTAGTGGTCATGTCTGTTTTGAAAGATGAATAAAAGTGGAAGTCATGCGTTATTCATAAAATCTAAATAGGAGAATGCAACCTGTCAGTTTTTCCTCATAATAGAATAAAACAACTACTGAGTCATTAGCAGTCACATTAGAGAATGTACATAATTAAGATACAACAGCAAAATAAAATTTCAGAGAATTCATTACAAAGGCAGGACAAACATGTCTAATCATTTGTGTGTGTGTGTGTGTGTGTGTGTGTGTGTGTGTGTGTGCGTGCGTGCGTGCGTGCGTGCGTGCGTGCGTGCGTGCGTGCGTGCGTG
>CAIGQV010019101.1:13170968-13230130 GCA_903798115.1 Danio jaintianensis | reverse complement strand
GTGTGTGTGTTTTAAAGAATGAGCATTTCAAAAGTACAGTGTGAGCTGTTACAATCTTTTTCCATTTGTTCATGTCTGTATGACAATTCATGAGCAAAAAAATCGAAATAAAACTCTGAACCTTTCCCTTTTTCCGATTTTGTTGGATTAAATGGTACAATTCTTTCTAGATGTGCTAACAATAATCTATTAATACTCCAAAGTGCAAAGCAGAAATAGCACTTCACATCATTTTCACAAAATGTACATCACTGAAAACCATAAGCAAGCTCATATTTGTCATTTTAGGAAAGTAAATGATCTACCGTACCTGTTATTTTTGGGATTTGTCATTAACAACGATATTAAATGAAATCATTAAAAGAGAGAAAACATGAATAATTGATTTCTGATATACAGTACCTTGTCCCAAACACCACAGATTACTAACAGATGGCTCCATATATATATTTTGTTATACAAAAGTGTAACCCTTAAAAAAAGATTAAAAGACTAAGAAAGAACATGCTTTTCACATAAATGAGTATAGCGTGTAAACAGCATACTCAATACATGTTAATGTACTGGCATACGACTAGATCACATCCTGGTCCGAAATGATTCTCCAGCTCTCTATATTCTAGAAGTCCAGTGGTGAATGTAAACAAGACTCAGAAGAGCAAACTATGAGTTGGACAGACACTTGTTGAAGCTCAGCTGACAGGAGAGGCCGTGTTAACTGAAACAGAGAAGACATCACCAATTACCTCATCACAAATCGATTTACATTGGAAATTATTCATTTTTTAAGGGTTTAATTTGCAGAAGTACAGGAACGTTGACTATGTTTTCATGCCATTTGCTGCAACACTGAGAATACAACAATTGACATGTTTCTTGATGAACTGGTCAACAAGCTGCCGCAGAATCAGACCCACATTAATCAGCATGAAGTACTGCAGTTTCTTTAAAGGGAATATCAAGACTTGTCTTAATATAATGATATCTCTTATGTAAATGATATCTCTTAATGAAATACAGGGAGAAAAAAGATTTACACTATTTAAAAAACCCCACATCTTTATATACATATTTTGAACTTCTATGGGCTGCCATTATTTTCTATGATGTGAAATTGTTTCAACCCTGGTGACTATTGGTTTCTATTGTCAACGCAGCACAGGTGGGAAACCAAAATACTGATATGCCACATTGCGCAGCTTGTGCTTGTAATTTTCAGACAAGCAACACCAAAACAAAGAAGCAATGTACTGTATGTCTTCACTGTTTTCCTGATTACTTAAAGTCTTTAAAGGAATTTTACAACTCCTTCAGAGATTAACTGTTGAGTTTTACCATTTTTAAATCCATTCAGCCAATTTCTGGGTCTGGTGGGAGCACTTTTAGCTTAGCTTAGCATAGATCACTGAATCAGATTAGACAATTAGCATCTCACTCAAAAATGGCCAAATAGTTTCGATACCTTTCCTATATAAAGCTTGACACATCTTTAGGTACACTGTGTACTAAGACCGTTGGAAAATTAAAAGTTGCTTTTTTTAGGCTTACAGTATATGGCTAGGAACTATACTCTCATTCCAGTGTACCATGTCTGCAACAGGCACACTGATATTACACAGAAAATGAAAATCAGCTAACTTCTGTCAACTCTGCAACTACCCAAACCAAGTGCCAGTCATGTTGGAAGTAGCTGGGGACTATTTTCAGGCACTGTGTAATATCATTGCGCCTGCTGCACATGGGATTGCAGCATAGTTACTTAATAATTATACTGGAATGAAAGTTCCTAGCCCTAACGACCTAGAAAATCTTAGTACACAATGTATTGAAAATCTTTGGTCATTGTTTGGTGAGATGTTAATGGTCTAATCTGATTCAATGATCTATGCTAAAATAAGCTAAAAGTGCTCCCACAAAAATGGGACATCAGCTGAATTGATTCAAAAATGGCAAAACTCAACTATTTAACTCTAGGTAAGTTGTAAAATGAGCCTATTTTTTTATTAAATTTTTTTAAGTGGAGTGTTTAAGTAAAGCATAGCTATATACATATTTTAATAAAGTAAATCTTCTATTGGGTTTCCACTTCATATTTTATTAAGACAAATACAGTATTTATGTTATATTAAGCCAAACAAGTCTTGATACCCAGTGTACCCTTTAACAGTGATGCAAGGTAGCTTTGAGAGAAACATGGTTTCTGTTTGAATCAGCTGAAACAACTACTTAACAACTAAGAAATTTTATTAAACTGCACAGTGTCATGAAAAAGGTGCCTGTTTACACTGTTGTTGCAAAATGACATTGTGTTGTTTACAGCATGTTTCACAGCCAGTTCAATGCTAAATATAGTGTCTGGAGATGTTTTGTTTCAATGTTTATTGTACACATCATGGCACTTCAGAGAATAAAATGTCCAGTAAATGATCCTAAAAAGGTTAACGCTCTGTTGCATTTGAAAATAACAGACCACCATAACAGACACTATAACCTAACTGGATAGTGTTAATTAAACAAATTTCAAAATCCTTTCCTGAGCCACTGCAATTAAATGCTTTTCTTACTTAGAGTTTATGTCTAATTTCTAGTCCAAATATCAAAAAATTATTAAATCAGAAGCATTTAGTAAAGAAATCAAGTGAAAAAGCATCAGAAGCATCAAGTAAAAAATATTGGGTCTCATTCACTAACCATGCGTATGCACAAATGTATACATGAAATGTGCGTATGGACGTTATCATTATCGTTATTCATCTAAACTTTCGTACTAAAATGTATTCTAAATATACGACAAAATTCAAGAACAACTTATACCACACCTACGCAATAATAATGTATGCATAAACATGTATAAAGAACCCTACATATAGTTAGATATGTTACTTACAGGGTGAATGAAAGTGACTAGACAATAAAAATGTTTAAAAAAAAAAAAAAGCATTTTCAGCAGTGCTCATGTTATGCAGTGTTACTTGTGATGCTGTAACATGAATATGTATTAGTTTACAAATCATACACTGTGATCAAATTGTTTGGATTCAGGGCGTAGTATTAAAAAACATGCAAAACAGGTCTCTATTCATGGACAATCTACCCCTGTAAACATAATGTGTGTCAAAAGGAACACAAATTGTTGATATTTACTGGACATTGCAGTGAAATGTATGTATAGCTATGTTTTAAATGAATGCAGGCAGATTCGCTTGTTTGCATATGGATCTATTTACAGCACATGCACAAGGACAGACCTCACTTGGTGGGCACAGTTGGTGAGCCAGATCGGTGGAAGTGGATGTTCTGCCACTTGCCATCACGGCGATGCCAGACACGCGTCTCCTCAGATTGCATGGTGCGAGGCATATTGTTGACATCCATGTACTGGGTGAGTCTTATGTAAGCGATGCATGCGGCGTCTTCACCAATCAGGTGCACATGAGGGTTCAGCAAGATGGTGTGGATGGGTTTGTGGCCTTTGGAGAGAGCTAGAGCAGACAGAAATACCTTTTTTTATGTTTTTGTGCAATAATGTATAAATACACATGAGTTTAATTAAACCGAAGGGCACATTTGCTTTACTTGCAGTGATTATGAAATGCAATCGTTCTCAAACTAAGACTGCACAAGAAAATAAAAGTGTGGTATTTGAGAACTACAATGACAAAACAATAATTATGAAAGTGTCATGAACATGTCCACACAAGC
This sequence comes from Danio jaintianensis, assembly GCA_903798115.1. NCBI lineage: Eukaryota > Metazoa > Chordata > Actinopteri > Cypriniformes > Danionidae > Danio > Danio jaintianensis. Next base: position 13,226,428 of record CAIGQV010019101.1, on the reverse strand, counting down.
ATTATGACAGAGCAACAAAATAATCCTCTTCATTGTTGAGTTCACAACAAATAGATTTGACAACAAATTATTATTTGTGGTATTGCAGTTGATTATGACGCACCAATCGAACACCACAACGTTTTTTCTTTCATTCATTCATTTTCTTTTGGCTTAGTCCCTTTATTCATCAGGGGTCGCCACAGCGGAATCAACCGATAACTTATTCAATGTATGTTTTACACAGTGGATGCCCTTCCAGCTGCAACCCAGTACTGGGAAACACCCTTACACCTCACATGCACTTCAGCCAATTTAATTTATTAAATTCACCTATAGTGCATGTCTTTGGACTGCGGGGGAAACCGGAGCACCAGGAGGAAACCCATGCAAACACGGGGAGAACATGCAAATTCCACACAGAAATGCCAACTGACCCAGCCGGGACTCGAAGCAGCGACCTTCTTGCTGTGAGGCGACAGTGCTAACCACTGAGCTACCGTGTCGCCACAACTTTTTTGCTAGTATTACCATTTTTCTGTAGTAATAAATGTGGGCTATCGGAGTATGTTTTGCAAGAATATATTATTTCAGCTACTAGATGCTTTATTTAATGTTACTTGCCATTTATGAATTATTTGCGAAAGTAACAAGCCATTTCTGAGTACATTTTTACATTTTCTTCTGTAAGTTTACTTATGAACAGAATAGAGTTAGAGCACCTTCGGTTTATTCTAATGCTAAAAAATACTTTGATGGTTTAAGAAGGAATGGTCCACAAGTCAAATGGACTAGGTATTCTTTCTTCTACTTCTACATTCGAACCTCTGCTTGTGTGTTCCATGAAGTCACTGATTTAAAAGCAAATGATGGTTTGTAAATGCTTACTTATTTTCACTTTGCTTTGGACTCTTTGGACATTTCTTTAACATACAACATTACCATTTTCCATTACCATTACCATTTTCAAAGTAGAACCTGTGGAAATCTGTCCCTTCCACGAGGTTTCCCAAAGCTTCAGGCTCAAAAGATGTCAGTCCAGGGTCACAAATCTTCCTGTGGAGCACAACATACATGTTAAAATATATATAAAAGCAGACATGACAAGACATCCTTAACAAATGAAGTCAAAACAATGAAAAAATAAACTCACGTGTACGCTTCAAATTCTCCATTATTAATGGCTTCAATCAGCAGCTCTGTGACTTTTATGATCTCCTGTTTCCGTGCTGAAACATATGAAAGAAGAAGAAAGTGTATTAAAACGTGTAGTAAGAATGCTGCAGCAGAGCAACAGACCATATGATATTATACATTAAAAATCTAAAAATACAATGAGAGTGATATTTGAATGATGTTTAGTTAGAGAACTGATAGAGAGAAAGAGAGAGAAATAGAAGAGAAGAGCAGAACTAGACTAGAGAGAGAGAGAGAGAGAGAGAGATTTTTTACATATGGACCATGCCAGCTTTTTTTTTAAACACCGGATGTATCGTTTAAGCAGATTGGAATATATGATAAATGCTATGTGGTTATGATTTTGAAAAACGTGCTTTTCTAAATAAACATCTAAATCAGGGGTGTCCAAACTTGGTCCTGGAGGGCCGGTGTACTGGAGAGTTTAGCTCCAACCCTAATCAAACACACCTAAACAGCTAATCAAGCTCTTATTAGGTATACTAGAAACTTCCTGGCAGGTTTGTTGAAGCAGTTGGAGCTAAACTCAGCAGGACACCGGCCCTCCAGGATCGAGTTTGGACACCCCTGATCTAAATATACTTTTCTAGATGTATCGCCCGCCAGAACAGTCTAATACATATACACTGTCACCTATTTTCCCCCATTATAAATACAATTCATGCAAAGACTCTTGTGTCCAAAATCAGAAAATCTTTAAAATGTAGTTCAAAGAATTATACTTAAAAAAAAATTGTGTGGGTAATTATGTTTCTCAGCATGTAAAGGGAACCAGATATAAATGATTATTTTCAGCATACAATGATCTGAAAAATAATGCATTTCAAAATATTTTGCTATTAATTTAATAAGGGGCTGCACGGTGGCGCAATGGGTAGCACGTTCGCCTCACAGCAAGAAGGTCGCTGGTTCGAGCCTCGGCTGGGTCAGTTGGCGTTTCTGTGTGGAGTTTGCATGTTCTCCCCGTGTTGGCGTGGGTTTCCTCCGGATGCTCCGGTTTCCCCCACAAGTCCAAAAACATGTGGTATAGGTGAATTGGGTAAGCTTAATTGTCCGTAGTGTATGTGTGTATGAGTGTGTATGGATGTTTCCCAGTGATGGGTTGCAGCTGGAAGGGCATCCGCTGCGTAAAACATATGCTGGATAAGTTGGTGGTTAATTCCGCTGTGGCGACCCCAGATTAATAAAGGGACTAAGCCGAAAAGAAAATGAATGAATGAATGAATAATTTAATAAGCAAATAAAAAACATACTGCATGTTAGTTTGAATTTACAACATTACTTGTAATCTAATGTCCTTTAAAGAAGCTTGAAAACAGCATTTTTTTGTTTGTTTCAGAAGAGTAGCTATTCTAAAAAGAGCACAAAAGAAACATGATGACGTGCGATACTGGAACAGATTTCAGTGCTCACAATAAACTATAAAAACAACTGTGAAGAATAGTCCTTTACTGGCCTGTTTAGCCAATAGTATGTGGATGCAGACTTGGATTTGCAAGCTGAGACTGCATATCTCAGAGATGCAATGTCAGACACAATGCACTCAATGAAGCTAGTGTCGTCACTGTGAGGGGTAGGGTTAGGGGTGGGGTTAGGTGTTGGCATTAAAAGCATTGCATGCAGCTCAGCTTGCAACTGCACCGAGTCAGCATCCAGGTCCCTCTCTGTTTACCGCCATGGAAAAACTAAGAATACATATTATGCAGACACTTAATATTTAATGAAATTAGATGATAAGCTAAGTGCATTTGATAGATTAATCTTTCAATTAGACATTTACAATTTGTTTGTAAAAACTGTTTGTAAAAAATGTGTGTGTGTGTGTAAACAGTATAGCATAGTATACTAGTATACTATATAGTATATGAATAGTATAGTATACTAGTATAGTATATGAATAAAAACTTTTAGTCATCTTTTATATCGTGGGTTACATAACTGAAGCAAGCATTCCCACATGGTACTTCTTGTGGATTCATGGAACGATGTGCATTTTCAAGGTAATTCCATGAATTATTGCATTACACAATGGAATACATTGCAATGCAATGGCAAACTTGATTTTACCAAGTGCAAAATGTTCCTGGATTTACTACACTCATCATCTTTCAAACCAAATGATCCAATTTTGGCAAAAAAAAACAACCCAACGATCCCATTTTAACACCCTATTTCACCTCTGATGTTAAAGATGTATGAATTCAGATTTGCCGGTTGGCTAAATGCCAAACCTTTTTGCAGAAAAAAGTTTATGAGCATGATTTTAGCTACACTGTAATTCTTTATATGTCGGGTTGCATCTCTGCTTCTTTTTTCAAAACTATAAAAGGTCCAAAACACAGCTGAACATTTACTCATGGGTTGCCACAAACATCACACAAATCCTATACAGTCCAATCCAGTTTTAAAATATTTCTCTGGCTGCCAGTATGATATTCGTTTTAAAATCCTTCTATTTCTATATGAAGCTCACAACAATTTAGTAGATACTTCATGATTTAGGGCACTTATAATGCTTCCAAATCACTAAGATCACAAAAATTGTCTGCAACATATGGGTGACCAAGTCTTTCCAGTGGCTAGCTGTCATAAGTTGTAGAACAGCCAAATTCAAAACTAGGTCAAAAACATTTTTTTTTTCCTCCCATGCACTTTTAATTCATTGTAATTTATTATTTACTTCTCTTAATTTTGTGTAAAGCACTTTGCCCAACCACAATTGATTTTAATGTGCTTTATGAACATAATTTAATTGTTAAAACATATGTTAATAAAATGAATAATGAACAAGTGCCGGCAAATTTGAAATAAAACACTGTCCTCATTTTCATCAGCTCAAAACCGCATATGCCTACCATTGAAGTACTTGCTGTTTTGTTTGCAGTGAAGTGCCTGCCATAAATAGGTGAACAATATGCAGAATACGTGAAGATGTGCACCTGCATGAGTGAATCCACACACAAGCAAACTCATCCACAGCCACATCATCTCACGTGGGATAAACAGGCACCATATGGCATGTTTTCAGCTTTCTCACTGACTGCCAATATATTGCGATGCTGTCATTTTAGAACAGAATTGTGTTTATTAAAGCTGTGAGCAACTCTAAGCAATTGTGATTATACTGTACTGTAGTAGATAGCATTACCAAGGAGTCATTATCAATTGCCCTTTCATCCCTATACGCTTTAACAACACCTTTTGACAGCAAAATAATTTTTGTTAAAAAAACTGAAATTGACTATTTAACTCTTAGGACAGTGTCATCAGTATTGATGTCATTTTCCTGAGTTATTCATTCATTCATTACATTTATATAGCACTTTCTAGATTTTTGGGGTTTCTGTACCACCTTTGCTGTGTAAAGATGCTTTCAAAAAATATAAAATTCCAGTTATATCATGAAATTGTTTTCTTTGTAAATGACACATCTCTTTAAAATTGTGATTTTTGTTATGGTGCAGTTACTTTTATTGTCACTAGAGGGCACTAAAGCATCACGATAGTCTTAAATGTCTTATTGCAGACCAGCACCTCAAGGGACAGTTCACAATCAAAATAAGCAACAACCCCAGATGTTTGCAGAGATGCTTCAGTGCTTTGGTGACACTGATGAAATGACAGCACCAAATACACTCACTAGATCGTATCAAACTCCAAGCTCTGAAAACATCATCAGAGTGTAGAAAGCTTATTTACAGATATGCTCACTATGTCCAACCAAGCTAGTAAATCCTCAACAATTATATTTCATCATGGTAAGGTGTGCTCACTAAGAGCTTCAGAGAACTGGAAGTCAATCATTTTCATTAAGATCTGGTCATGTGTAAAACAACTAGTAGGAGTGCAGATAAATACTGTAACCGAAAGCAAGATACACAGAAGGTAATAATAATATATGCATCGTCAGTTGTGAGATTTATTTGATGTTCAGGCACAACATGATGCATTATGCACTACTGAAATGGTATATATCCCAATGACCACCCTTATGAAAAAGAATTATACTTTAAGTAAATTGTATAGTATACTTACAGTAAGTAATGTTAAAGTTTTCTTCATGTAGTAAGTATTATTAATAGTATGTTTCTAAGTGTACTACTTGAATTCCCTTTGGGATTTTCATAAAGTATATTTTAAGTGTTCTATAACAGGCCACAATTAAGTTTTTTTCACTGTACTGCATTTTTTTTTGTAACTTAAATAATTAGTTTGTGAAGGAAGAAAAGTTGTGACATGGCAAAGAACAATGTCCCAAATTTGGACTATTTAACCCTTCCAAGTGCACACACATGCATCTTGAGTCATTGAATCGTTTTGAGATGTGATTGCAAGTTATTTTCAGTTATAAATCTCAAACATGCCGTTTAGACAAGTACTATTTTTTTTTTTTTTTAAGACTATCTCTAACGTTGTGTGAAAACTATATTGAATAGGTCACACAATCAAGAGTAAAAACAAGTCAGCCAAGTATACTTAGAATACATAATTATACTTTTAAGTACACCAATGAACAAGTATTGGCTAAATTTTCCTGGCAAAATAAGATTTTTATGTCAGTTTCAAGTCAAGTACACTTTAAAGCACTTTATATATACATATATATATATTTATTCCTGGTCAGTGGTTTAATAGTTTCTGCAGCGCACCAGTAAAGTTATCAAGTGAGAGATATCATGCTGTTGTTTCTTTGGTTTCGCTGTTTACTGCAGGGTTGCCCCACCCACAATGAAATCTGCTTCAATAAAAATAGTGATAACCAGCAGACTTGGTTCCAGAAAGTATTTTTGTCATTCACCTCTCCATAGGGATTCCAAAAACACTATAAAAAGTGATTAAAATTTTGATAAACAGATGGCAGCGTAGTCAGTGTCTAAAATTAAGAAATTACTTGGCACAAGCTACAACAGGTGAGGTTGTGTGTACATATTCAAGAAAAAAGAAAAAGCTTAATATATGCAAGAAGTCATTTTTACTCATTTGCAATAATGCAGACTACTGTTTTAGCTACAGTTGAAAGAAACACTCAACTTTTCTTCTGTAAATAGGCTCCTTTTACAACTTACCTAGAGTAAACTGTTGAGTTTTACCCATTTTAAATTCATTCAGCCTATCTCTGGGTATGGGGAGCACTTTTATTTTAGCATAGCATAAATCATTGAATCGGATTAGACCAGTAGCAGTAGCCGAGAAAATAGCAACTTAGAAAACTCCTAATGTCATAGAAAACTTGGAAAAATATAATGATAGAAGAGTCAAGCTTTAAAGTCGCCATGAAATTAAAATGTTTCTTATTTTTATATGTAGCTATATAGTAGTTCTTGTTATAAATTATATATCTGTGCACTTAGCAATGCCTGCCTTTCAACAATCCAATCAGTTCCCAAAGAATGAAATCATGCACCACCCTATATTTTTATATAATTTCAGGACAGTAGATGTATGTCACAACAGCGGAAAAAGGAAAATCTTAACTTCCATTTGGTGACTTTAAATAGGAAAATTATCAAAACTCTTTTGAAATGTTTGAGCGAGATGCTAATAGTCTAATCCAATTAAATAATTCATGCTATCTAAGAAACAAATGCTCCCGCTAGACCTGCAAATTGGCTGAATATATTCCAATTTGATCTGAAATCAACTGTTTTTTGACTTGGAAAATGAGCCTATTTCCAAAAAAAGTGTGCTGACTTGCTGTCTCCCTCCCCTGTCACTTACACTGAATGTTGATGTGGCTCTGGTTTAGCTGAGACCATTTGGAAGCAGTCTTGGGATTAATGGACTGGCCACAATAGGCTGTTGAGCTGATGTAGTGGAAGGCCAAAAAGGCAAATAGGAAAACAAGCAGGTAGAATGCCAGGAGGGCTTTGAGAATGCGGTTACAGCAGTCTTCTTCAGGCCACATGTTTGGGAGATACCAGCAAGAGGAGACAGAAGAGGCGGTGGAAGAACAAGACTGCTGGGAATGAGACTGTTCACGTGTGAACGTTCTAGGAGGAGTATAGGACAGACGGTACACTGGCCGAGTGAAGGGTATATGGGAAGAGCATCAAACTCACAATGGGTGGATGGATGGATGGCAGAATTAATAAAAACATAGAAAAGCAAGGAAAGGGTTGTCAAAAAGAGGAGAAAATGGATAAAATGAGTAGAAATGACATAAAATGTGAATAACAGATTTGCATTTTGTTTGCAGGACATCCCCTGAAAACAAAGACATGAATGAAATGAACAGCAAAGGAAAGACAAATGGCATAGAAACATCTCCTTGGTTGTTATCTCTTTAACACTTTCAATCTTATTGGTTGTGGGTGACTTTAACTAAAACCTAAATTTATTTAAGGCTTTGAAGTCATAACATGTAAGAAACGACTGCATCATCTTGACTTATCACCTTTTACAGTCCATTTCATAACTTTGTTGTAAAGCTTATTAATGAATGCTGTATCTTTTTAGCTATTTAGAGTGGTATGCATGTACTAAAACTCTTAAAGGCCCTACCATATACATAAATTTCCTATTTAATTAAAGTATAATTTATACTTAAGGTGAAATATGACACTCATTCACAGGTATAATATGATTCATTACGCCCTAATCCACCATTTTGTCTTTTAAAGGGATAGGTTCCCCAAACATTAATATTCTGTCATCATTTACCGACCCTTCACTTGTTCCAAACCTGTTTGACTTTCTTTCTTCTGCAGAATAAAAAAGAAGATATTTTGAAGAAAGCTAGAAACCTGTTAACCATTAAATTCTATAGTATTTGTTTTCCCTACTTTAGAAGTCAATGGTTACAGGTTTTCAACTTTCTTCAAAATAACTTCTTTAGTGTTCGACAGAATAAAGAAACTTATAAAGGTTTGGAATCACATGAGGGTGAGGAAATAACGAGTAAATTTTCATTTTCTGGTGAATTAACCCTTTAAGTGCATGTTCTGATTTACTAGCCTTTATACAGTATATTAGGACTAGAATAACATAATGAAGTAACAGTAAAAAAGCAGTGTGTTAATGATTATGGTAAAAAAACAAAAAAAACAATGACATGATAATCAATTCCAGACTGCAATATCAAGTAGCATAAAGGACTGTTTTTGTACAGATCAAATAATGAAAGCAGATAACACTGGAAGCCTTGCACATTAAATATACAAATATAGCTGCAATTGCTTTTACATTAAAATAAGGTGGAGCTTTATTTTATTTTCAACTTCAATAAATCTGAATAAATAACAAAGGAAAATATCATTAAATATAATGAAACACACACACACACACATACAGAGTCACAAGAGACCACCTGCATTTATGTCACAAACTAATCTACACATTCACACATTGCATTAAAGGGAAAGAATAATTATTCTACGTTAGAAGCTCAAAAAATGAAATAAAAAAAATAGGAACTGAAAGTCAGCAAACAGGTGAGAAGAAAGCTTAAAATAAAAGCTCTCATCTCAACAGATATTCACAAACCGTGACCACAACTAAGCCTATGGTGGCTCAAACTAATAAAACAGTGCACATGCAGGAAACAGATGGTTAGCCATATATGACACAATATATTAGTACTATATAAAGAGAGTAAAAGACTAAGAATGAAAATCCAGAGTCAATGATCACTAATCCAACAAACTGGTGGACTGGAGTGGGCATTACCCTTATGATGTCTGTTATTGCAAGCTTGGTTCTTCAGAATATATTTCAGAAGAATCCTGAAATGTTCTGATGCAAATTATTTCCTCTAGTGTTTACTAATGTGGTGAATACGAATATGAATATTAATATGAATATGTAAAGCAAAAACCGTTTGGAGCCAACTGATCTTACACTGTACACTGTGTTACATTCAACTGTACCTTTAATGTCCTCGTCTTCAATAGTGGTGTTGGTACTCTCTGATGATTCCTGAAAGAGATCAGTCAATCAATCAAAGCTCACATCATGTTTAGACCCTCTTTTATTGGGTTAAAATACATCATGTATTTTGTTTTCCTAACCAAGCAAGAAAGAATTTATTCCCACTATATAAAGTGAGAAATGCATGCAGGAATGAACACAAATATGTTGGCGACACGTACTATACATGGGGTCCTAATAGACATATACATTGCATTTGTGAAATCTTTGAAAATCCCCAGATATCTCTTGAAATATGAAAATGTAAGTGAACCTCTGACTTAGACATTTTCCTTTAACAGGAAAACCTCCACTAAATATAGTTGTTTGTTTTTTTACACTGAGCATGATGTCAATATCTGTGGTTTCTAGCACCCACCACAAAACAGCGCTGGCGCAGACTCATTTTAATCTATCAAATCTTGCTTCTCTTGAATTTATCTTATGACTTAGGTGACTGGCAGACATAATTTAAGGATTTGCAAACCTGCTCCTTCTAGTGGAGCAATATGCTTGTGGAGCAATGTTCTAATCTTAATGCACAATATATACAGTTGTGGTTGTGGGGTATTTAGAGTTTTAGAGTAATTGGGGGTATACTGTGTGAGAAAATTCTAAAAAGACCCATTAACAAGCTATTATACACCTAAAAAGACCATATGCAAACAGCATGATGTTGGTTACCATATCATAAAATCCTTTGAGCTAATTGATTATTTCATAAAAGGTTTTACTATTAAATAATCCAGCCAAATCACTACCACTGTATTAGACCTCACTGTATAGACAAAAACAAATATCATCCTTTTTAGTTTAAAACTTGCTAAACTGTAGCTGGATAGATTATTTTTTTAGACAGCACACTTCAAATATTTGACATTAAGTTGAAAATCCCAAATCCCACAGTTACACCACACCACATATATATCCTCAATGAACACTTAATACCTTGTTTCCATCAGTGGGATTGTGGATAACAGTAGTTTGAGGCTCCTGATAGAGTGGTGTGTATGGAAAGAAAGGAAGATAAAAAGAATAATAACAAGTGATATACTGTGAGAATAAGTAGTAGTGAGTTGAAGAATTAAAGAACATCAAGCATTACATGCAATCACAATGGTACTTACTGTCCTGAATGTGCTCAATAGGTTCCACTTTCAACAAATATAGTACAAAATGGTACAAAACTTTTAAACAAATTGTCAGTGGTTAATCCTGAGATGACAGTGACTACGTTTATATGGATATCACTAATAAAGACCCCAATTACCCTAAACGAGATATTGGATGCAAGTATGAACTGCTGGAAGAGTGTTGTTTTAATAGAATTTGATACCGCATGCCGAATTGGGAAAAAACCTCTGCATTTCGTGACGCAGGTGTCTGTGGTCCTTCACTGACTCGGTAGGTGCAGAGAATAGTGTCAAACAGCCATGTGTATAGACTATCCAGTCGCAAAAAAATGCGGTGAAAATCTTACACAACGGTAATAATTTGATTGCGGTGTTTACATGTCTGTACTGCACGTCAATAAACTGAAATCGGCATACTCCACATGTCTTAATTCGATTTCTGTTTAGTTCGATTATGACCTTAGTCGGATTAAAGTAATCAAAAATTGCTGTTTACATGGTAGACTCTTAATCACAATAGTGTCTTAATTGTATTAAAATCTGATTATTGGTGTCCATGTAAACGTACTCAGTCAACCTTAGGTGGTCAAACAAAAGGCTATTTTATTTTTAGACACTATGGGCTTTTTTTTAACAATCTAAAAAGCATGGTGCAGGTGCTTTAAGGGCATGCCCGAATCCACGTTTGCTCGTTTAAAGCTGCCATAGAATAAAAAAAACTAATATAAGCATAGCTGAATAATGAAGAGTTCAGTACTTTTAAATAACATACCATGAGCCTCAAACACCATTGTTTCCTCTTTCTCATGTAAATCCAGTGAGTGTAAAACCCCGGTGAAAAACAGGTCAATCCGAACAAAAGACAGGATTTACAGGATCATTAGTATCATTAGTAAAAGTTTATTCAGCAATACCCCGAAAAGGGATAAAGTCCGTTTAACTGTGTCTTTTGTTAGTGTAACGTGTATATTGTGAATTTGCCATGTACATTTGAAATAAGGAAACAGACATGTTCACTGTTGAATAAGTGTTGCGAGTTTATGAATTATGCATTACACTGCTTTCTTACTTACTAGTCCAAACATCTATTAAACACATTTTCTTGACTAGAAAATGCTTTTTGATTATTTTTAGATATTTGGACTAGAAACAAGACAAAGTAAGTAAGTAAGTAAGATAAGTAAGAAAAAAAAAGCATTTTTTTGCAGTGTACTCAGCTCTTACAGTGTCTTTTCTAGACTGAAAGACGGCAATACATTTCATAAGATTTATCTGATTATGTGGAGGTTGATATTAATTCCTGCCTGTGTTTTCACTCATTCATTTACCTTCGGCTTAGTCTCTTATTTATCAGGGGTTGCCACAGCGGAATGAACCGCCAATTATTCTGGCATATGTTTTACACAGCGGATATCCTTCCAGCCACAACCCAGTACTGGGAAACAGCCATACACTCTTACATTCACACACACTCTCATACACTACGGCCCATTTTGTTTACCCAATTCACTTAAAGCGCATGTCTTTGGACTGTGGAGGAAACCAGAACACCCGGAGAAAACCCACGCCAACACGGGGAGAACATGCAAACACCACACAAAAATGCCTACTTGTTTAGTCGGGACCTTCTTGCTGTGAGGCGACAGTGCTAACCACTGAGCCACCGTGCCGCCCATGCGTGTGTTTTCATACATGTTAAACCAGAAAACAACTTTAAATACATCTCTGTTGTTCTCTTTTGTCAGGTAGAATTATAATGCAGCCAATATTTCATCCACAACACATGATTCAATAGAAGTTATGGACACTCCCTCCTAACGTGAACCTCTTCTCCACATCAGTTGAAACGATATGTAATTTGACAAGGCATCTACTCTTCAAATATTTTTTTGATACCTTAAGTATGATTATTTTGTACTTGTGTATTTCAGAATTCATTATGCTATGGGAGGATCAGAGGTATGAGCTGCATGTGAGCATGTAAGCAGAGCTCATTATTATTGGTGACCCTTCCAAATAAGGTAAAACCAGAGCTTTTCATCCTAGGGCCAGTTCCTAGGGATGTAAATAAGTTGTAAAACTGTTCCTAGAGATCTCTTGCACTTACCAAAGCCACATACCTTGGATATCAGAGAACAATTTAAACAATGTTTCAATGCATTCTATGGCACCTTTAACAATAGAAAAAATGGTCGGCACCTTTTCTGTTATTGTGCCATAGGGGAGTTTTGGGCATAACATGTGATAAACCAAATTAGACTCTCATCTACCATCTGCTCATGCAAGTGATCAAATCACATGAGCAGACCATCTACATTAGAAACATGCAATATTTTTATATACATTTTTAATATTTTACATGTTTGTGTGCTGCTGCACATACTTTATGTGTAATAAACAAAGAGTGCGGTGTTGTAAATACACATATAGGTGAACATTACTAATGCGCTATTTAAATAACATACAAAAATATTGCACTATTGACTTTGGTTTCAGTTGGTCAGTGGCACAGTCTATTTTGATTGCCTCAAAATAGCACATGCCTGCAATGTGCATGAACACACTTTGTTTTCAGAACAGCACGCACATGAGTACACAAACAATCCCAAATGCATTTGCTATTTAAAAAACATGGTGCTGGACATGAAAATGATAAGTGTGTCAGGCTGAAACTACAGCACCAAAACACAGACTGCATTTATGCTGTATGATAGTGCCCTAATTGTTGCAAATTTTAGACATCTATACTGTTAAAAAAAAAAATCTAGTGTGTGATTTTGTTAGTTCTGAAATATAAACATACAGTGGGTACGGAAAGTATTCAGACTCCCTTAAATTTTTCACTTTTTGTTATATTGCTGCCATTTGCTAAAATCATTCTAAAGTTCTAAAGTTAATTTTTTCCTCATTAATGTACACACAGCACCCCATATTAACAGAAAAACACAGAATTGGTGACATTTTTGTAGATTTATAAAAAAAAAAAAACTGAAATATCACATGGTCCTAAGTATTCAGACACTCATATATTTAACTCAGGTGTTGTCTATTTCTTCTGATCATCCTGTGATCCATGTGATATTTCAGTTTTTCTTTTTTAATAAATTTAAGAAAATAAAATAAAGTAACAGGGTACCATATTTATGGAAAGCGATTACTGCAGAACTTCAAGAATCTCATAAATGACAAATTTAGCTGAATAAATTTAATTATGGCACTCAAAAAATAATTATTTCAGTAAGTGAAGTCATGTTCATCATCATTACTGCTGTGCTCTAAATCTTAAATAAAGTCGACAACACATTTATGGGTAATACACTTTTCCAATATTCTAAAATAACTAAAGCTTGGTGAACTTTAGAAAGGAAGAATAGTAGCTGTTAAGGAAATTGCCCATGTACTTGTGAAATGGGTATATGGGTAATTACTACAGTACATTTTCACCAGAACAACAGTACACGATACGAAGCATGCAGTAAAACAAGCCAATTCTTTTTCAAAACATTAAATCAATGGTAGCTTCATTCAGATGTTTCTGTTGTTGTTGTGTAATAAAAAATATAAAGAGTGCAGATGCATAAATAATGAAGTGCACGTCTTTAAGGTCCCTACTCTAATAGAAGGACTCTATTTAGTTTTCATACTAAATAGATATACAGTAAAGTTTAAGAAAATAGTCTGTCTGAACAGGGGCCAATTTTGTTAGATTAGATGGGGGTTCGATTTTGTGAATTAATTTCCAATTTATATAGTTCATCTGTGTTTTTAATTACTGTACACATCAGCCTGTGTTGTGTATTATTATTATAATTTTTTTAATAATAATAATAATAATAATAATAATAATAATAATAATAATAAGTTAGTGTGCAACATGTTAACTGTTAATGTGGTAAATGTCTAGAATGTCTTATCCATACAGGCATACAAAGTAAAATGTTACAAATATGTATGCATAAGGAAAGAATCATTAGCTTACATATTTGAGTTCCAGACAATTTTATATGGAAAGGCCCACTATAAATACATTACTTTATAAGGTCAGTTTTGAGATCAGATAATTATTAACAAGCATAAAAATCCTTACTGAGCCCCACTAGAAACTATTTGTATGCCAAATTCACAGATTAACATAAATCTGATCTTCAAGTGCTGCACGTACATTAATTATAATCAAAAAACAGCTGTATAATAGAACAGGGTTACATAGCGCACACACACACATGCTTAATACACACTGTGCTGATTAACAATTAAATGCATGACACCAATGACAGATTTTAACATTTTAAGCACCTTTCATTAAATAATTAAAAGTTCTGTTTAAGAATTTATAAACATATTTCTGTACGTTTTTGTACATATTTTGCACTCGTGTTTCAAATGTGTCATACTTAAAAATAATGTTTTTGTGTTCTTTTTAAAAATGTAAGTTTGAAATATTTAGCAAGTAAATAAGATATAACAAAATATCAATGGAAAATGCTAAATAGTCAAACTTTCAGAAGGCACTGCAAATTATTTAACTGACTCCATTAATTTATTGCAAAGATATTACATAAGTGTACATGAATTAGTTGCTGATTTGGATTAAAAGGGAAAGAAAAGGCCATTAAGCAGGGCAACAATGAAATATGAGTAATGTGAAGTCAATGGTATAAAAACAAAAAAGAAGTGACAAACAGTCATAGAGACAAAGTACCAGAGCAGGAGAGGGGGCAGATTCTTTAGGGCTGGTGATTACGTTGGTTTTGTTGTTGATCTATAGGTGGGAGGGGAAGAGGCAGACAAGCAAAGCTTTAGACCAGCAAAGCAAGAGGAAATGTGACGCGTCATTCATTTTGCACACCTTACATTTCCTGGACGCTGAGGGAACAGTTAATAATTAACTATTGCTCAGCTATAGCCAAATGAACTGTCAGTTAATCAGGTTTTCCATCGAAAACTGTCATTTATGTAAAATTGCATTTTACACAATGCACAGGCTTCTGTCTGAATTATGCTGTAGACTCAAAAAGCCATAAATGTCTATCAGGCACAAAAGAATGACTCTTGAGAACAAAAAGAAAACAGCCTAAAGCTTTCAAAATGCTCTTATTTTAGGCAGTTATTTCTTTCTAACAATATATGCTTGTAGGCATGTATTTTCTTGGTTGCTAAATTGTTTATTTGTTTGACCATAATAAGACAAACAGCCTAAAATTGTATGTTCCCTATGGAAACTGCAGTCAAGCTGATTTGAATGTAGCCCTGAATATATTTCAGCTTCAGTAATAATCATGTCACTGCTTGAGATTCATTACTGTGGAGCCAATTAATATTACCCCTATTTTTCTGTTGGGCTTAATGAGGACTAAAGACATCAAAAAAACGAGTTGGTGACATGTAATAAACAGTTTTTTTCAAGCATAATGCTTGTGGTCCACAACACACAAGCAAAGAAAACCACATTTTTCACATCTCTTTTTGAACGGTAATAAAAACAAAAGAGCATTCTAGGTTTTTTCTTTTACTTTTAACATAGTATAGCTTTTTTGAAACCTAAAACCTGTGTAGCTGGCCACAAATATGTTAGTAATGTATCAAGTTGAGCTGTTATAACTCGCAAAGGTTTCATTACCAGATATTTCGATGAAGTACATTATACAACTGGTAGAATGGTTTTAGTCTACATCTAAACACTGAAATACCGCAGACACACCTTGGAACATTAATTATTACATGTAGAATGTATTCTTGGTTGTCAGCTGTTTGATGTTTTCTGTTAGATGTTTCATGTTTGCTGTTATCCTTAGTTGTTCCTGCTCTGGTTTTCCTAATCTGCTCTGGTTTCATTTGTTTTTTTTAAATCTCACATATGGATCTGCTTAACATCTCGTTCTTCCCTTTTCTTCCCATATTTTACTGGCCCAGCCTTTAATATATGCAACCCAGGCTCATTCTGAAAACGTACCCCTACGTACATTTCTGGAGAGTGTCAAATACGTCCCAGGAGCTAAGTTTTTTGCAGTTTTTGTTTTCGCGAATCTGTGTATGCTTTTTCGTGCGCTGTGTATGCTTTTTCAGATCTCAAATTTCTCTCACGAGTGCCATTCGCGCCTGTTGTTCTCGTGTAAATCCACCAGAGGCCGCTGTCGACTGACTAACTGACTTACTGAATGACTGACTGACCGATCGACTGACCCACCCTCCTCATTCCCTAAACCCAACCAATAGTGTTTTGAAAAGCACAGATTGATCCGCCCACTTTCCTAAACCCAACTGACAGTTTTCAAAAGCAATCCAGAAAAAGAAAAGCCCTCTCCTGATTTTTACCACGTTTTCAGATTTTGTCACATTCTCACCCTGTTATTTACTTGTTTATTTTATTTTTTGGCTTCTGATTTTGTCTTACCCGCTTTCTGGAACAGTTCTTCACCGGACTCGAACCCCGTCGTCGTGGTAAACTCCTCTCTGCGTCTCAAGTCCACTGACATACAGGGGGAGCTAACTGGACAAATTGGTAACAGCGGGAAAGCCGTCCATACAGAGGTAAGGGGTCAGCTGGTAAGTGTGAAAAAGCGCATCATACCGCCCCGTAGCGTTCGTTTTAAAGACGAAATGCAGCCATACATACTTCTGGCTACATAATTCATAAAAATACGTTTTCAGAATGAGCCTATGTTGAATATATGTGACTTAAAACAACAATAATATTTGTGTAATATTTGTAGAATTAGGTTTCAGCCAAGAATTATGTGGACATAAGTCTGTTTTCACAGATTATTGACGACATAATTAATGTCCCGCTTAAATCACATAGGTGTCCCGCTTAAAGCGTCCCGCTTAAATCACAGTAATGCATATCTGGCTAACCCCATAGAGACTGTGTCTGTTCCTCGTATTATTAGATTAGGAAATAAACTTACTGTGTGCTCTAGAAAAAAATCTATTAAGAATCAAACCAGAAAAACTGCAAAAAAGTGAAAATACAAATGTTTTAAAGCTTGGTCTCCTAAACATCAGGTCACTAGCACCTAAAGCACTTATCATAAATGAAATAATATCAGACAACAATCTTAATGCACTCTGTCTCACTGAAACCTGGCTGAAACAAAATGACTTTATTAGTTTAAATGAAGCAACTCCTTCAGGATTCTTATATAAGCATGAGGCTCGTCAGACTGGTCGTGGTGGTGGAGTTGCATCAATCTTTAGTGATATTCTTAATGTTAATCAGAGAAACAGACTTATGTTTAACTCTTTTGAAGTATTGGCGCTTAATGTTATGCTTCCGGATATTATGAAAAAACCTATATTATCTCTCGCTTTAATCACCATATACAGACCCCCAGGACCCTATGTCAATTTTCTAAAAGAGTTTTCTGATTTTATTTCTGACTTACTAGTTAAAACTGATAAAATACTAATTGTAGGAGAGTTTAACATCCACATAGATGATGCTAACGATACATTAGGGCTCGTGTTTACAGATTTACTACAATCACTTGGGATAAAGCAAAACGTTGTTGGTCCAACCCATCGCTTAAAGCATACATTAGATCTAATTTTGTCTCATGGAATTGAGGTCATTGATGTAGACATTATACCACAAAGTGATGATATAACAGACCACTACCTTTTACTATATAAGCTGTGTTTACCTGAAATTAGCAGATCTGCACAGATATATCGCCCTGGTAGAACTATCATCCCGTCCACTAAAGATGAATTCACAAATAACTTACCTGATCTTTCTCTATTTCTAAATGCACCCGCAAACGCAAATGACCTTGATGTAGTAATCAGCAGTATGGATGCTATCTTTACTAACACACTAAATACTGTGGCACCCATCAAATTAAAAAAGGTTAGAGAGAATAAAACTACACCATGGTCATACTCGCGCTCTCAAAACAGCAACCCGTGCCCTGGAACGTAAGTGGAAAAAAACTAAATTAGAGGTCTTTAGAATTGCGTACAAAGATAGTATGTCCAGCTATAGCAGGGTTCTAAAATCCGCCAGGGCTGAGCACCTCCGCAAACTGATAGAAAATAATCATAACAATCCTAGATTTTTATTTAACACCATTGCTAAATTAACAAATAATCGGTCATCTTTGGAACAAAATGTCCCACCGCAAATTAGTGGTGATGACTTCATGAATTTCTTCAGTGATAAAATAGAAGGCTTCAGACAGAAAATAGAAGATGTTAAACTTTCGGCACTGCCTTATACTTCAGATCTATTAAACATTCCACTGAACCAAAATAATCTACAGTGCTTCAAAATCATAGAACAGGAAGAGCTAGATAAACTTATAAATGCTTCTAAACCAGCTACATGTATGTTAGACCCAATTCCAACTAAATTACTGAAAGAATTGCTACCTGTAGTAGGAGAACCTCTTCTTAACCTCATCAACTCTACTCTATCTTTAGGCCATGTTCCAAATCCTTTTAAGCTAGCTGTTATTAAGCCTATTATTAATCAGAAAGAGCTTTATTGCCAGGTATGTTCACACATATGAGGAATTTGTTTTCGTGACAGAGCTTCTACAGTGCAACAGAATTACAGAGACAGGACAAAAAACAGATAATAAATATATTTTAGTGTATGTACAAGAATGTTACTATATACAACGTTATATGGCAGCTGTTATGTGCAAATTAGCATGTAAAATATGTTGTTAAATAAGTGTTTATGTGTATAAAATGTGTATAGCAAGTAGTGATGTTTGTTCCATAATTACTATCATTCAAGTGTTCATAAGATGGATTGTCTGAGGGAAGAAACTGTTTCTGTGTCGGGCTTTTCTGGTGCACAGTGCTCTGTAGCGTCGACCAGAAGGTAAAAGTTCAAAGAGGCAGTGTGCTGGGTGTGAGGGGTCCAGAGTGATTTTGGCAGCCCTTCTGCTTGTTCTGGATAAGTACAGTTCTTGGAGAGTAGGGAGGATTGTACCAGTGATTCACTCAGCAGTCCGAACTATTCGACGTAGTCTTCGGAGGTCGGATTTCGTAGCTGAGCTAAACCAGACAGTTATTGAAGTGCAGAGGACTGATTACAGAGTGTAGAACTGTTTCAGCAGCTCCTTTGGAAGGTTGAACTTCCTCAGCTGATGAAGGAAGTACAACCTCTGTTGAGCTTTTTTGACAATGGAGTCAATGTGAGTGTCCCACTTCAGATCCTGAGAGATGGTGGTGCCCAGGAACCTGAATGACTCCACTGCTGCCACAATGCTGTCCATGATGCTCAGTGGGGGGAGAGCAGGGGGGTTTCTCCTGAAGTCCACTATCATCTCCACTGTTTTGAGCGTGTTCAGCTCCAGGTTGTTGTGACTGCACCAGACAGCCAGCTCCTTAACCTCCTGTCTGTAAGCAGACTCGTCACCGTCCTGAATGAGGCCGATAAGTGTGGTGAGCTTCAGGAGCTTAACAGAGGCGTCCTTTGAGGTGCAGTCATTTGTGTACAGGGAGAAGAGCAGAGGGGAGAGGACACACCCCTCGGGGGCGCCAGTGCTGATTGTGCGGGTACTGGATGAGAATTTTCCCAGCTTCACCAGCTGCTGCCTGTCCGTTAGGAAGCTGTTGATCCACTGACAGACAGAGTTGGGCACGGAGAGCTGAGTTAATTTGGGCAGGAGAAGTTTTGGGATGATAGTGTTGAAAGCCGAGCTGAAGTCAACAAACAAGATCCTCACATAGGTCCCTGGTCTGTCTAGGTGTTGCAGAACATAATGCACTCCCATATTGACTGCATCATCCACAGACCTGTTTGGTCTGTAGGCAAACTGAAGAGAGTCCAATGAGGGTTCAGTGATGTCCTTCAGGTGGGCCAGCACCAATTTTTCAAAAGACTTCATGACCACAGATGTTAGCGCCACCGGTCTGTAGTCATTTAGTCCTGTAAGTTTGGGTTTCTTTGGGATGGGGATGATGGTGGAGCGTTTGAAGCAGGAGGGCACTTCACACAGCTCCAGTGATCTGTTGAAGATCAGGGTGAAGATGGGGGCCAGTTGGTCAGCACAGGATTTTAGACAGGCTGGTGTTACAAAATCTGGGCCTGGTGCTTTTTTCCTCTTCTGTTTTTGGAAAACCTGGCGCACATCATCTTCACTGAACTGAAGTGTGGGGAAGACGGGGGGTGGTGGAGGTGTTAATGGTGGTGTGAAGAGCAGTTCAGAGTGGGTGTGGGGTGTTTTCTCAAACCTGCAGTAAAACTTATTCAGGTCGTTTGCAAGTTGTTCGTTGTCTACAGTGCTGGGGGATGGTTTCTTGTAGTTTTTGATATTTTTTTGTAGTTATTGATATTTTTTTTATTTAAGAAACCACAAAGCAACTTAGCTAATAATAGGTCTATTTCAAATCTTCCATTTATGTCTAAAATACTAGAAAGAGTTGTTTCTTATTATGCTCTTTTCTGCAGATGAACAATGTTTTTGAAGTGTTTCAGTCAGTTTTCAGGCCTCATCACAGTACAGAAACCACATTAGTGAAAATAACCAACTATTTACTCTTAGCTGCTGACCAAGGGTGCATCTCGTTATTAGTTTTACTTGATCTCAGTGCTGCATTTGACACCATCGACCACAATATCCTCATAGATCGCTTAAATTCTACAGGCGTCCAGGGAGAGGCTCTACAATGGTTTAAGTCATACTTAACTGACCGTTACCAGTTTGTGAATATAAATGGACAGCTTTCACAGGTCAGGCCAGTACAGTATGGGGTGCCTCAAGGATCAGTTTTAGGCCCTTTGCAGTTCACAATATACATGCTACCCCTGGGAGACATTATAAGAAGACACGGGATCAGCTTTCACTGCTATGCAACTGATACTCAATTATATCTTTCAACAAAACCTGATGAGACATCTGAACTGTCTAAGCTAACTAAATGTATTAAAGATTTTAAAGACTGGATGACCAACAATTTCTCCCATCTCACAAAAACCGCCTTCTTTCATCTGAGAAATATCGCTAAGTTACGAAGTATGCTATCCATCTCAGATGCAGAAAAGCTAGTTCATGCTTTCATGACTTCTAGCCTGTATTACTGTAATGCTCTTTTCGCTGGTTGCTCAGCATCCTCTATTAATAAACTTTAGCTAGTACAAAATGCAGCTGCCAGAGTTCTTACCAGGTCTAGAAAATATGATCATATCACCCCAATTTTATCCTCCTTACACTGGCTGCCTGTTAAGTTCCATATTGATTATAAAATATTGCTTCTTACCTATAAAGCTTTAAATAATCTAGCTCCTGTATATCTAACCAACCTTCTGTCTCGCTACAATCCAACCCGCTCTTTAAGATCTCAAAACTCAGGTCAGGACTCAAAACTCAGGTCAGGACTTCTGGTAGTACCTAGAATAGCAAAGTTGAGTTAAGGTGGTCGAGCCTGCAAAACTGGAACTCTGGCTCCTAAACTCTGGAATAGCCTTACTGATAATGTCCGAGGCTCCGACACACTCTCTTAGTTCAAAACTAGATTAAAGACCTATCTTTTTAGTAAAGCATACACTCAATGCATCGCATAACGGTATGATGCATGAATGTGCTACACGCAGGTGAGCTGGCTCGACATCACCTGTAGGACACACTCCTCAATACACCAGACATTGTGTTAGAAACTCTCATATGCTTTACATGTTTTTCTATGTTTGTTTATTTAACTGCTATTTTCATCTATAACACTCCATTTTGCATCTCGTTTAAATACACTATGAACAGCAGCTACGCTAATTATTTTCTTTATTCTCTATTTCCACCTGGGGATACTCATTCCGAGGTCCCTAGAGACTATGCAGTGCCATTGATGTGATCCAAGACCTGTGAAGAGATGATCCCAAGGTATCCATAATCCTGGACCAGGTCGTATCCCGAGCTGATGCTGTGGTCGTCATGGAGAAATGGAGTGCATGAGACTGATTCCTGAATGACCACTGTGATAAACAAGTCCCCACATTGATCCTGCGGGCCAACCTGACCGCCTGCCGGTGCCCTACTCACACCTGCAGCTTCTCCACGATGGACGTCCAGCTTCTTCAGCCTCCAGCGCCTAGACTGCAGCTCTGAACAGGAAGTTTGGCCAGATGAAAAATGGTCGTGCCTAACAGAGCCTAGTTTCTCTCAAGGTTTTTTTTTTCCCTTCACTTCGTCAATTGGTGAAGTTTTTTTCCTTCACTTCGTCAATTGGTGAAGTTTTTTTTCCTCGCCACTGTCGCCACTGGCTTGCTCGGATCGGGAGTTGTGGAACTGTGCTTCGGTGGATTTGCTCTACAGTGTTTGAACTTTCAGCAGTGAAATTTAAACCACACTGAACTAAACTAAACTGAACTTCAACTCTGAAATCTGGACTTTACTAGAACTATGTTAAGCTGCTTTGACACCATCTACATTGTGAAAAGCGCTATATAAATAAACTTGACTTGACTTGACATTATATTGACCACAAGAGCCGGTTGGGTGAATATGATTAGCTGTTTGCTTTTTTTGGCCACAAAAGTGACACATGCCCACACAGAGCCATTTTGGCCACATATATTGGTCTTTTGAAAAAAAAAAAATCCATAAAGCACATGCTTTCCATTAAATTCAGAAAACTCAAATGAGGAAAATTAGGCATTAATGTTTAAAACCTAACATCAATTTCTGTTACAATAGTTCCAAGATACTCATTCCAACATCCGTATTCAACAATAATCTGGCACATCAGGGCACATTTGGCAAACTTTCTTCTAAGACAGATTCATTTGAGAGGCCCTAAGTTTATAACTTGGTAAATTATTTTACCACTGATTAATGATTCCACATGTTTTGAAAGGCAAAACCCATGTGTGAGATGACGAGTTTCAATCAGCTGGAGAGAGATCAGTAAACTAGAGCATAACTATAGAGCGTGACAAAGTCATGGCCACTCAGTGACCTATGACCTCAAGAACAGAAGAGTCCAATCTGTCTGTATGTCCCATATGGAGGTGAACTTACCTCCAGAAAGGCTTTCTGAAGCCATGACCCAAAAGAGCGGTAATGCGTACTCATGCACCTGCTCACCCATTAAACATGCTAAGCAAACATGTATGTGCAGTCGTCGACAATCAGAAGTAAGCTTCAGTGCAATTTTATGTTTATTTATTCAGTTGTATAGGTTTGTATGCAAGAAATGGAACAATGGAAGTAAGTGAAGTAAACATAAAAGTGTTTCAAAAGTTAAATGAGAAGTAAAATTAATGTAAGGGTGTGTTCACACTTGGGAGTCTTGCTTCAATGTCAGTGCATTTAAATCACTAAGGGTGAGCTCAGTTATCCAAACCCTGCTAGCCAAACAACAAGTGAATCAAATCCCCTGAAAAGAACACTGATGTGGTTTGACTGAAATATAAACACATCTATCACATGTCCAAACAAATCTAAACAAACCAAAAACAAGACGTGGTATCACAACATGCTACCCTAAATAAGACAGAACGTTCAAGCATACCTGTGCTTTTTTTTCGTCACATGAGCTACATTACCTTTTACAGCTATATAGCGGTCTCAGAAATACTCCTTTTAACAGAAATCTCCTTTTAACAGGTATTCATTGAAAGGCCTCCTTTCTACATTTTATAAGCTCTTTGTGAGTTCTCAGCTGATCAAAAAATCATGAATGGACATACAGCAGGCTATACAACATGTGCATTTATCCCATGCCATGTATATACACATGCTTAAGGTCTAGATTATGCTAAACAATTGAGTGAACTAGTGCAAATTATTTTTTTTTGGTCCAGACTCTGGTAATTAAAATGTGAGTAAACACTCGTAAACATGAGAATGAATTAATGAATGCATGACAGGAAGCTATGGTGTTTTGGTGTTTTTCTATGGTATTCATGAGTGATTTAAGAAGTGGTAATTAGGGTGTTTTGTAGGTGGTTACATAATGGTTTAAATCAAAACAGCTCAACCTCAACCTCTGTGATGTACATGTACATTCAAGAGCCCCTATTATGGGTTTTTGAAAATTACCATCCATGCAGTGTGTAACACAGCTGTAAGTGAATGGAAACATCCAGCTGAGGTTTAAATCTGAAAGTGCACCGTGTTTAAAACTATTGATTCTTTTGAGTCGACTCAGAATCAGATGAATGATTCGTCCTTTGTTCGGATCTTTTGCCTGAACGTGTCGACGTCAATACAGGACATCACCAAATATGAACTGCCGGAACCGGTAAAACGTGAATGCGCCTTTCCCTTCAGACACTAGCAGAGTGCGAGGGATCATGATCATGATGCAAAGATAACTATCACTGAAAGATGGCCAGACATGTGGATGTGGGGAATAAAGGGATAAATCTGCATAAATACAGCATAAATCTGTATGGGGTTATTCAGGTATCGCATCCAAAACCACGTTGAAAACGCGACGCATGCTTCTTCCTTTACCGATTGAAATGGGTTTTGTGCTCGCGATCTCCTGCTGTTTGTTGCTATGGCCACCATCAGCTGTTCCCCACATGCGTGGCGTGGTAAATTTGTTTTTAAATAGTTCAACTTTTGCCACTGTGTGGATTAATACTGAATGTGTGTCTTTGTTATTACTTGGGGTTATGGTTAAGAATAGAGTATATGCTGGTGTTTAACTGCATATATTTAATGCATTCCTGCATTGGGCTAACACATATACTCTGTGCTCTGAGTACTTCTCGCGCTGAATGCAGTCGACCAATCACAACAGACTGGGTCATCGGACCAATCAGCAAAGGGGGCGGGGGGGGGGGGGTTGGGAACAAATTAATCGCTGAACAAATCATATGCGAGTCGTTGGGATAATTAGGTAAAAATAAATGCATATTATAAGACAATGAAAGTGTTTTTTGACCTTGCATGCATATCAGCCTGTTGTTGGAGACCCCCAAAACCAAAATATGACCTTTTATAATGCATAATAGGGGCTCTTTAAATGAATGCTGATCTTCAGAGAGTGAGTCCTACAGCCCCTTCTTCATTGCAAGCGTAGAGATGCAGCATTAAAACCAGGCAAACATGCCCCTTGTAAAGTTATGAAGACCAAGCATAATCATTGGCCATTCAGTTGTATCAAAAAGGTGATAATGGTATTATGGTTTACATCCATTTGCAGTACTTGCATCAAAACTGGATTACTGAGTAATACTGGATGACAGTTATATAACCTGATAAATTAATATTGACAAGTCAATCTGATAGGCTTTAATCTTTCTTTCTTTTTTCATTTCAGATCATTCCAACATACCCAAGTTAGCATTTTTCCTACTTTGTTTCACATACTTTATCATTTGCCAGTAAATAACAACAAATCACATCTATGGTGCAGTAGAATTATGCATCAAAGTTTAATAATTAGGCTTAGAGGTTCATAACTTACCTTAACACCATCGGGTTTCTTGTATGGATTTTTGCCTGTTAAGGGAATGAAAAAAATAAACATGAACATAACGATGGAAAAAAAGAGAACGTGCAGTCAGTTAGAGTTTACTCGCATCCAAAACAGTACAAAATACAAATTCACAACTTTAATCACTGCAGTATGACATGAATATTAATGATCCATTGACCTCAAAATCAAAACCTCTGAATAAACTGTAATCAAAGATTTGCATAATGCAATGAAATATGATTAGGAAGCATATTAAATATGAATTAGTGTCAGCAATGTTAAAAATTTAATTTAATAAACATTTTCTGAAAATGAAAATGCTAATTTCATAAGGCTACAGAAATCAATTTAAAAAGATTCTGAAACATATTTTGATTGCTGTTCGAACTGTGATATAATAAATATGCAGTGTTGCTACTGCTTAGACATCAAAAGAAAATGGCAAAAATGCATATACAGTACACTTCAGTTTAGTAATTCTGACAAAGTGTTTAAATTTAATTAAAATATTATTGTCTATGATATCTAACATGCTTTATAATTTCCCAAGCATGAAAAGCTTAACTTCAACTTTTTTAATTAAAAGAACAAACAATTATTACATACAAAATACAATAGTAAACTGAAGAGAGTTTCTTACTTGAGAAGTTCCGTGTAGCAAGCATGGTAGTAAGAATAGCACCCTAAAAAACAGAAAAAGCAGAAAGGAAAAGATGGATTTAAACTCGTGTCATGTAAAACATTAGTCAGTGCTAGTGGATAACGATTAATCCAGTTGAACCTTTTAAAGTACAGTGGTGTGAACAAGTGTTTGCGCCCTTACTGATTTTTTTTTTTTGCGTGTTTGTCACACTTTAATGTTTCAGATCATCAAACAAATTTAAATATTAGTCAAAGATAACACAAGTAAACACATCATGCAGTTTTTAAATGAAGGTTTTTATTAATAAGGGAAAACAGAATCAAAACCTATGTAGCCCTGTTTGAAAGTCTTTTTCAAAACTGCATGATGGATTTATTGTGTTATCTTTGTCTAATATTTACATTTGTTTGATGATCTGAAACATTCAAGTGTGACAAACACACAAAATAATAAAAAATCAGTAAGGGGTCAAAAACTTTTTCACACCACTGTATGTCATATTTGAATTGTGTCATTCAGAATACAGCACCAAAACAAACTAATTTCAACATTAAACAGCCATGTACATTATTTATTTCGTTCATGTTCCTGCTGTTTTTGTATATTCCTTCATCCATTTTCCTTCGGCTTAGTTCCTTTATTAATCTGGGGTCGCCACAGCGGAATGAACCGCCAACTTATCCAGCATATGTTTTACGCAGCGAATGCCCTTCCACCTGCAACCCATCACTGGGAAACATCTATACACACTCATTCACACACATACACTACGGACAATTTAGCCTAGCCAATTCACCTATACCACATGTCTTTGGACTTGTGGGGGAAACCGGAGCACCCGGAGGAAACCCACGTCAACACAGGGAGAACATGCAAACTCCACACAGAAATGCCAACTGACCCACCCGAGGCTCAAACCAGCGACCTTCTTGCTGTGAGGCGAACGTGCTACCCACTGCGCCACCATGCAGCCCCAAAAATACAATTAAAAAAAAAAAAAAAAGTAAAACTAAACAAACGTGTTACGTTTCTGTTGCTTATTGAATTTGCTCTGTTATATCTGATGGTCATATGTCTCAAATGCTTTTCAGAGGGAATTTACACCTATCCATTTCACAATCAGAAAGCTATCTGATCAGAAAAAAACACATGAAGTGACCAGGTGTAAACAGCCCCTAGGTGTCAAATAAGTATGACGTCTCAACTATGATCCTGTTTTATATGGTAACATCAGATTACGCAAAAAGTTTTCTGAATGCCATTTTTTTAATGTTTTGTGGTGGTGGTGATAAGCCAGCATTAATTGTAGTACAGTATAGCATGAATGTGTTTCTTACTTTAAGCTTCCTCCTGGCGTTGAATTTCTTCAGACATTCCACCGTCTCCTGTCTGTGCATCATGGAAGCCACTGTGGAACGTTGCTATAATGCAGACAGATAAAGAATAACTCAATAACTGTTGGAGATCTATCCTTAATATCTAAAAACTAAAATCATACAGATCCTAGATATACATTTGAATCGTTTGAGGAAAAAGACAGAAGTATAGCCATTGTGGGGAAACTACAACAAGAGCACAAACATTTGGGACACAAATTTGGCACACTCAGCTCAAGTGTAAATTCAAGAGTTCGCCCTTAGCTGATGATTGATTAAAGCGTGTTTGGCATGCTTTCCCGGGAGAGAGCCCTGAGCTCATGAGATCCTTGAGCCCAGGGCTCCCTCCCGTTGCAGGGCGAGAGGGGAGTTTGAGCTCAGGTAGGTCTCGAGAACTCCCCTGCTTGATAAAGGTGAATTCAAACTATGAATAATTATGAATAATTATGGAGAGAATTACTGAATTTAATCACTCGTCTATGGTGTCGATTTGGTTGGTCAATTTACTTATGGTACATGTTTTGGTCTGTGGGAGGAAACCGGAGAGCCCGGGGAAAACCCACGTGAACACGGGGAGAACATGCAAACTCCACACAGAAATGTCGACTTGACAAGGTAAAGCTTGAGCAAGTTACATTCTTGCTGTGAGGCAACAATGCTAACCACTGGGCCTCCGTGCTGCCCTGTCGAGGAAAAGGGAGGAGTAGGGGTGGAAGGGGGGATTCTTCAAGACGAAGATGGCTAAGGTAAGATACTCTGGTTATTTATAGTGGTTAAGGAATCATCTGATTGGTGGATCATGCATTAGCTAATGCGGGACCAGCTGCTATCAATCATAAGCACGTGCTCCTCTCGAAATTAGTTTATAAATAAACTTCACTTAAATATCTTTGTGCCATGCTTATTAAAACTCTTTTTGATGCAAACATCTTCCATTGTGTACACAAAAATAACTAACTCAATTTAATTTATCACAACTCATGAAAGCAGGTGCTTAATAAATAAATCTGAATAAGAATAAATAGAATAAGTATAGAAAGAATAAGTATAAAAACTGAATTATTTATATTTTTAAATAGTAAAAATGCTGAAAGTTTTCCTTTAAGGTTAGATCTGCTGTGAATCAACATTTATATAGCAAAATATGTGTATGTGTGCTTGTTTTTGATCTAGTTGTGTTAGATTGTCTCAGCTGCTGTAATAGATTTGTGCATGTGTGTGTTTATGTGTGTGTTTATGTGTGAGTGCATCGACATACACAGATCCAGGGGTGTTTGAGGGCCTCAGCTGCGGTAATGCGTTTGGCAGGGTTTATAGTCAGCATCTTGTTAATCAGATCTTTGGCCTCTGGTGTCACTGTGTCCCACTCAGGAGAGGGAAACTAGAAAAAAGCACACACACAAAAACACATCCAACAGACCTTACACTATGCTTTCATAACACATAGGTCAATGGATTCTGATCCAGGTTCTGGTGAGCCCCCGTATGTTTACTTTCTTTAACACATCATCTACAGTGAGGATGCAGCTCTATAATATCTCTGTCACATAATCTTTTTCTACTCTAAAAGTACTGAAAAATTATACTCAAGTAAACGTACAATTACTTGTCATAAAAAGTAGTTCAAGTTGAGTAAAAAGTACATTCTAAAAGTTCTCAACAGTATACTCATGCAATTTGTGCATGTATTTGAAAACGTAACATTCTGTAGTGCATTTAATTGCTGTTTAAGGCCATTTGGTGATTTTTGTCATCATACAGTAGGGATCATTCATCTTCTCATCAGTGACATTAAGTCTAAATAATCTCTCAGTTGTTGCGTGTAACAATTTTAATGCTTCCACACTGTACATGTCTGCTGCGTTTATAAAGCATTTGTCTTGAGGTCGGTATCTCTGGTGCGATTATTGTCTATGCGTGATTTGACTGGACGGGAATCATGGAACTGATTATTATACACTAAACTGTACTTCAACTCTGAAAACTGGACTGACACATTTTCAATTTACTAGAACTTCTATGTTAAGCTGCTTTGACACAATCTACATTGTAAAAGCGCTATATAAATAAACATGAATTGAATTGATTATTCTGCTTAGCCAATCAGCTTACACTACCTGACAAAAGTCTTGTCATCGATCCCGGTTGTAAGAGCAAAAAAAAATAACTTCTAGTTGAACAATTAGAAAAGTGGCAGAAGGTAAACATATAAATAGTGACTGCATGGAAAACAGATACAGATGCAGCACTAAAAATGTACTCAAACAAAAGTACACAAAAGTAAAAGTACACATTTTTTTGGTTTCACTTTATATTAGGTGCCCTAACTAATATGTACATGCACTGGAATCAATCATTTGTTACAATGTGCTTATTGTGTAAATATATGTTTTTACATTGTACTTATGATTGATTAAATACACACATGTAATTACATCTGTATTTAATTACTGTTGCTCTTAGACCTTATACCACCTTTAAACCTACCCATACCACCAAACCTGTCCCTAACCTTACTCGTATCCCACCTCATGAGCACCAGAAGTGTTCTGCAATACATTATGAACACAGTAACTACAATGAATTTATTTTTTAACGCAAGTACATAGTAGTTAAGGCCACCTAATATAAAGTGGGACCCATTTTTTAACTACTTATTAAAGTACAATTCCTGAGAAAAACTAATCAATTACAATAATTTAAGCATTTGTAATTCGTTACTTTACACCACTGTAATAACCATATCGCTTTTACAATTACTGCATGTCCTGTAAATGAATAACAGAGGCTTTTGGAAGATACACACAAGCTAACTGAGCATGTGTGTGGAAAGGCACTTTGGGAATAATTCAGCCTCATCCAAAAAAAACTACAGAACTGGGCATCTGAACCAAACGGGACAGAAGCCAGCGGGCTCCTGCTCTGTCACTCAATGTCTGAGGGGAAAAATGATTTGCCTAGCCCGAAATATATCTCGCAAAAGTATGATTTGTGGTGCACCTTTGTTTCTTTCTCTTTATTAACTGTTAGAGTTTATCAAAGCATTTCATCATTCGTATAGTATGTTTTAGTTATACATAACATCATATTTATGTTTTGTTCTTACATCATATGCACCAGCTTTGATCTGCTGGTAAAGTCGATGCTGGTCTTCATCCCAGAAAGGAGGGTAACCCACGAGAAGGATGTAAAGAATCACACCTATTTATAAAAAAGGCAAGGAAAATATTTGTAGATATCAATTATATAAAGTGCATTATATAATGATATGTCATGTAATGTTAGACCACCCACAAATGGCTCAATAACTTCCTGATGCTTACTGCACATAAAACCGGACAAATACAGCAAATTCTGTGCAGCAAAATTGGAATTGATGGAAGACAACTGGTGGACATACAGTCACTTAACCCTTGTGCACTGTTCAAATTTACTACCCTTTTGTTATGTTCGAGATGAAAACATCTACTGAATTAAACTGCTGTAAAACTGCATCAGAAATTTTTGCATAAATCTGTTAATCAACCTCAGTCCTGATCAAAACTACTAAATTGTTTAGCAAATTACAGGATTTTAATTCTTGAATTGGCAAATTCACAAGTGATGTCACTGATTTGCTGAAAAAAACAAAAAATGACGTATTTTCAAAATAAAAAGTAATTGTGGACTGCATTTTTTTAACCTTTTATCACAGTCTTGGACATGTGAACGATTAGTAACAACACTGGCTTTGATGCATTGTTCAATTTTCATTTTCTCTCCCTAATTTACTGTTGGTGGCTGTTTTTGCCCCATTGACTTCCATTTTAACCCCATTTGATGGTGCATAAATACACAGTCTTTGTTTTTATTTACTCCATGTAATTCTGAGAGCTGAGATGCATATTTTGATTTTCTCAGACACATCAAGGTAAGTGCGTAAAGGTCACTCTCACACACTCACAGACACACATACACACACTTTAATTTGCTGTTATACTCCATATCAAATCCAGAAACTAAGCTTTTTTTTTTGCACAGGCAAAAAGGCTTTATGGTGCCAACTGATGATCAACAGTAAAAATTACAAATTTGACCTCTTCCCAAGAGGGAAAACCACCAACAATCAAAAATGCATGATTATACTGTGTCATGGTTTTGCAATCAAAAAAATGTGGTTCCCCTTCATATGGGAACTTCAACGTGTGTCTGGAACCAGACAACCCACTCCTCCACAGCACGCCCCATCTAAGCTTCGAGTGGTTGTGCGGTTCATCCCCAGGGATGCCCGCGCCTCCGCTTGATGACACCGGAGATCAGACGCCCATTGCGACATCGGAGGGCGAGCTGTCATGCTCAGATGACAGACCGGGCTCGCTACCATCCTACGGGTGCGATGCGTAGTCACAGTTCTCGAGTCAGACATGATGGCTGCGCTTCCTGGGCTGCTTCGGCAGTGTGGCTG
Organism: Danio jaintianensis; assembly: GCA_903798115.1. Classification (NCBI taxonomy): domain Eukaryota; kingdom Metazoa; phylum Chordata; class Actinopteri; order Cypriniformes; family Danionidae; genus Danio; species Danio jaintianensis. The sequence continues at coordinate 13,194,370 of CAIGQV010019101.1, read as the reverse complement.
GAGATGGCTTGTCCCCCAGTCTCACCGCCGGACCGACTAGAGGTGTGGCGTGCGGGTTGATGTAAGATGAATCTTCCAGCCCCTTTCCACTTCTTCCCAGGGGCGCACAGTGAGCGCACGCTGGCATAGAGGGCTTTTTTTTCTCCGCCCGGTCCTCGTGCGCTTCCGCCTTGACCTCCCCTGATGGCGAGGCGGCCAGTGGGTACGAAGCTATTCCTAAGGTGGTGGGCGCCGCCACCTGGAGGGGTAAGCTGAGACCCCCATTCAACTTTGGGGCACTTACCCTGGCAGATATGCGCTGCGACTTTACCCAGGAGTCCTCGGTGGTGAGAGATCAGCCGTGCGCGATGGAGCAGGTCATCTCCTGGTGGGCTCGGAAAACTGCTCCCCCACCGGACCCGTCCGCGCTGGCTGTTCCTCGCCGAGAGCGCTCTTCCCGCGGCTCCAAAATTCTCCGCTGTCACAGCCCGTTCCACTGGCTAGTGAACGCGCCGAGCCCCCCCGCAGGAAGTTGACGCTCCCGTTATAGGTCGCCGTAAAGTCCGGTAATCGGACCGCGAAGCGAACCAAAGGCGGGCCACTTGGAGAGGAGGAGAACCGTTCTTTCCCCGGTGAAGGGCTGGGGCTCCCCCGTGAATGAATGTAGCGATCCGAAAAGATCGGCTTTTCCTCCCTCTGGGTGTGGAAGCTCAATTGCTGCCAGCATGGGACGCGCTGCCTTCCAGCTCTCAGCTTTGGTGCACTTCGCCACAGGCTTTGAGGGCGCCAGAGGATGAGCTCCTTTCTCGCACCTCCAGCCTCTCCGCGGCTGATCTGTTCAGGATGCCGATCAAGATGCTCATGCAGAAACGCATCCCCCAGTGTGTCCGTCTACGGGATTGGTTGCAGCTATAGACCTGAAGGACGCTCACTCCATGTCTCGCTCTCTCCCTCCTTATAACCGTGTTTTTACCGGTGTGCGATGGGGGCAGAGCATGGCAGTAAATGGTCCTCCCCTTCGGGCTCTCCCTTTTCCATGCGTGGAGGATGCCCTGTGCCTCTTCGGCGCACGCGCATCAGCATTTTTGATTATTCATTGACTGGTTATATATATTTTTTTTCAGACCTTTGAATTAGTCGATTATGCATAAGGACTTGGTGCTCCGGCACCTCAGCCTGTTGGGGTTTCGGGTCAACCGAGAATGAGCAAGCTCTCCCCCGGGCAGAGCTTCTCTCATCTCGGGTTGGAGCTGGACCCGATCTCCATCAAGGTGCGCTTTAAGGTGCGCGCCGGGCTAGTGCTGCCCTGTCCGTTTAATTCGGCAGTTATAGTGGTCTTACTGAAGTTTTTCAGAGGCTCCTGGGGCATGTGACATTTGTAGCCGATATCACGCCGCTCAATTGTTCATATGAGACCACTTCAGCGCTGGCTTCGTGATCGGGTCCCCAGATGGGCATGGCGCGCGGAGACGCACCGGGTGTCCAATACCACGCTGTGTCTCTGCACCTTAAGCCCCTGGATGGACCTTGCCTTATACGGGCCTGGGTGCCCTTAGAACAAGTGTCCAGTCATGCTGTCATTCTGACGGATGCTTCCAGTACGGTCTAGTGGGCTGTGTGTATCGAGCAAGCAGCTGCAGGTTCGTAAATCAGACTTCGGTTGCATTGGCATTCAATTGCCTGGAGTTGTTGGCAGTGTTTCTCGCTTTCTGCCAGTTCCTACCGGTACGGGAGGGGACACACGTGTTGGTTAGGATGGCCAGCACGGCTGCGATAGCACGCATCAACCGTTTGGCTGATGTGCGCTACCACCGCATGTCTCAGCTCGCTCGCCATCTGCTCCTCCGGAGTCATGTGGCTTAATAGCTGCGCACCGTTCATATCCTGTACGAGCTCTACCGTGCCAGCTTACATTCTCTCACGACAGTTACGTTTCCGGGAGAATGGAGACTCCACCCCGGCACAGTCCAGCTGTTATGGGCACGCTTCAGAGAAGCCCAGGTCATCCTGCTGCTTCTGCCGAGCAGCCCTTCGCCAGTTGCTTTCCCTGCTCTGCACGGATGCGCTGGCTCTTAGCTGGCCCTGGGTTTACGCAATATGTGTTTTTCCCCAGTGAGCCTGCGCGCACAGACTCTGTGCAAGGTCGGGGAGACGAGGAGCGGGTCTCGCCCGTTCCGCCTCCTTGGCCCAACCGGACCTGAGTTTCCGGACTCACACTCCTCGTGATGGCCCTCCCTGACGAATTCCCCAGAAGAAGCACTCCTTTTTCTGGGACGGGCCCTCTGACATCCGCGCAGCGTTCTGGAACGCTCTTGGAGGGTTTCTAGACAGAGTGCGGTGGACTTAGGTGACCTATCAGTAGATGGTTAACACCGTCACTCAGGCTAGAGCACCCTGTATAGGCAAGCCTATGCCCTGTAGTGGAGTCTATTCGTTGTGTGGAGCTCTTCTCTCTGAGAAGAACCCCGGACATGCCAGATTAGTGTTGTGTTTTCTTCCTTCAGGATAACTGGAGCGCAGGCTGTCACCCTCCACACTGAAGGTTTGACGTGCTGCCATCCCCCCTCTCTGTGGGGCGGCGGATGGTAGCGCGCTGGGAAAGCATAACCTCATCAGCCGGTTCCTCAGAGGCGCGTGGCGCGACATGGTTAATTCCATCCCTGCCCCCCCTCTCTTGCCCTCTTGGGATCTCTCTAGCCCCAGCGGTTATGGTTAGGTCTGTTGAGCCACTCGACTCAGTATCTGTAAGTTTTCTGTCCATAAAGGCAGCTCTGCTGGTCGCGTTGGTATCATTCAGGAGGGTTAGGATTCCGGTGGCATTTTCGGTCAGCGAATCGTGCAAGGAATTCGGACCGGCCTACTCTCACGTTTACCTAAGACCCCGGTTCAGCTTGTGCCAAGGTTCCTACCACCCCTTTTTAATATTAAAAGTGGTAGTGAGCCTGCAAGCGCTGTCTGCGGAGGAGGCAGACCCAGCCCTTTCATTGCTATGTCCGCACACTGCGTTTAATGTGACACGTAGAGCATATGTTTTTAAGCAGCTCTTTTCTGTTATGATCGGCAGAAGGGAAGTGCCGTATCAAAGCAGAGGTTGGTCCATTTTATAGTTATGCCATCGCCCTCGCTTCATGTGCCAGGGCGAGCTGTGTCCCCCGGGAGAGAGAGCACACTTTAAAAAAAAAAAGCGGTGCCTCCTTTTCGGCGTGAGTATGCAGCGCCTTTTAACAGATTATTTGAGTTGCGGGCTGGGCGACACCTAACACATTCACAAGATTTTTTTAATCCTCGAGTGGAGTAGGTTTCCTCCCGATTACTGGGTTACTCCGGTCAATCGGGGCGAAATTAAGCTCGGTGTCAAAAACGCTTGCTGCGCCATGCTCCTTAACCCGGAGATACGTGCGCTTTTTCTATTCTGCTAGTAAGTTTCCCGCTTGGCGAACCCTAGAGAATTCCTCCAAGGCCCCCAGCACTGACTCAGCGGAGGAGCCGGGTGCCTGGCTCAGTGTGATGTCTGGTATGCCCACTCTTGGTCTACCCACATGCTGAGGTTCGTTGCCAGCTATGCGCGGTCCCCGATGGTGATCCCATATGCCTATTTTCAGCCACAGAGTGTTTCCCCTGACCAGGCGAACCTGTGTCTTCCCTACCCGCTAACCAGCTTATCATATGTAGCACTCCCCCTACATAGGGCTAGTCCATATGTTCTTATTGCCATCAAGTCTTCACTCTTGGGTAGCAGGTGGTCTCCGCAGCGTCCTCCCCCTTCGGGGACTGGCACGCTTTCCCAACGTACTGTCGTATTTCTAAAATCCCTAGACTATATTAGCTAGGTAAAAGCACAATTACGACACCCGATCTAAATTCTAATTATTCCCTTGTAATGGTAATTAAGGGAAGGTTGCGCTCTTGGTGATGTTTGTGCGCTCACGCTATGCTTGGCAAACTTCACATCAGGAGCATGACGGGCTTAGCTGCTGTGGCGTTTTCCATACACTCTCCCATTTGTCTGGTTCCAGACACACCTTGAAGTTCCCATATGAAGGGGAACGTCCTGGTTACATCCGTAACCCACGTTCCCCGAATAGGGAACGGAGACGTGTGTCTCCACTGCCACAGCACCTGAGTCTCCAGCTGTTAGCTGAGTGATCGGCTCTTCAGCAGGCAAATTCTAAGTGCTCGCTTCTCAGCACTAATGACTAAGCGCTGTCAGCTGTGGAGCTGAGCTCTGCCAATTCATGTTTGGCATTCATTGGCCTGTTTTCTTGCTCTACAGAGTGATTCCAGACACACGTCTCTGTTCCCTATTCGGGGAACGTGGGTTACGGATGTAACCAGGACGTTATCATGGAAGTCAATGGGACAAAAACAGACACCAACATTAGGGAGAAGAAAATGAAAATTAATCAAAAACAATACATCAAAGGCAATGTTGTTTCACATGTCCAAGACTTCGATAAAGTGTAAAAAAAATCCAGTCCACAATTACTTTTATATTGAAAATACGTCATTTTGTGTTTTTTTTCAGCAAATCAGTGACATCATTTATGAATTTGGCAATTAAAGAGTTAAAATCCTGTCATTTTCTAAGCAATTTAGTAGTTTTGATCAGGACTGAATAAAAAATATTTATCTGATGCATTTCTACAGCAGTTTTATTTAGTGGATGTTTTCATCCCGAACATAACAAAAGGGTAGTAAATTTGCCCAGAGTGTATTGATGAGTTAAAAAAAAAAAAAAAAAAAAAGCATTTTCTCAAAATATGTGTCAAAATAAGATATGTCACCAAAAATCATTCTGCTAGCTGAAACACAGAAAAAGTTATGGCCAAAGTGAGGCACAAAATCACCCCAGAGTGGATAAAAACATCCTCAACAGCACATAAGGGTTAATAAATGTCAAAATGAATATGAATGTATAAATCATTATTAATATATAAATCAATATTACAGTTGAAGACAATATTGTTAGTCCTCCTGTGAAATTGTAATTATTTTTCAATTTGTTTTAAATTTTTCAAATATTTCCCAAATGATGGGAACAGAGCAAGGAATTTTTCACAGTATTTCCTATAATATTTTTACTTCTGGAGAAAGTCTTATTTGTTTTATTTCGGCTAGAATAAAAGCAGTTTTTATTTTTTTTAAAACCACTGTGAGGTCAATATTATTAGCCCCCGTAAACAATATTTTTTTTGTTTGTCTTCAGAACAAACTATCCTTATACAATGACTTGCCTAATTACCCTAACTTGCCTAATTACCATAGTTAAGCCTTTAAATGTCACTCTAGTATATTGAAAATTATCTAGTAAAATATTATGTACTCTCATCATGGCAAAGATAAAAGAAATCAGTTATTAGAAATGAGTTATTAAAACTATTATGTTTAAAAAAATGTGCTGAAAAAAATCTTCTTACTTTTAAACAAAAATTGGGGAAAATATACAGGGGGGCGGCGCGGTGGGTGTATGGGTGTTTCCCAGTACTGGGTTGCAGCTGGAAGGGCATCCGCTGCGTAAAACATATGCTGGATAAGTTGCCAGTTCATTCCGCTGTGGCGACCCCTGATGAATAAAGGGACTAAGCCAAAAAGAAAATGAATGAATGAGCATACAGTGGGGCTAATAAATCAGGAGGGCTAATAATTCTGACTTCAACGGACCAGTTTTTACATGTTTCGTTTGTTTGTTTGTTTTATTCCAGCCAAACTATAAATAAGAAAAAAATCTTTCTTAATACATTTAATGTCCGTGAAAGGTTGAAAGTTCATTTAATTAATTTTCATTTAATTTAAAGTGCCATTTCATGATTTCATTCACTCTTCTTGATTCTGACTTTAACTTCAGTTTTTGTTCTTTGAACCCAAACTTTAAATGTGTAAATGCGCGCACACACACACACACAAAATATATGTTTTTAGACAGCTGGGCTCTGTCACAGTTGGGCAAGAAAGGGTATATGTGGATGGAACAGCAGCAAAATGTTGGCTGTTTCTCAATTCCAAGAACACTGAGAACGGACTTGTGTATTTGTGGAGACCATTCTTGCCAAGTTACCTCGTAAGAACGAACTCGGGAGACCGCGAGAACAGAGAACGCCTACTGTGAGAAATGAGATGCTGCATTCTTCCTGATGGTCACATGACCTTCACGCGTTTTTAACAGAAAATTATTTAAACATTACAGCATTCATACAATGATTTATTGTTTTTCCCCTTTTCACAATATATACTATGCATAAAGACATTACAAATATATGTTGCACAATACAAATAAAATACATTTTAATATGAATTTCAGCAAATAAACACCCTTAATATGTGTTTATGACTTTATAAAGATTTTCATGGTAATGTTTACTTTCACCGTCTCATTTAGGGAAACTCCTGAGACAAATAAATTATATCTCTGAAGTTTAATAATAAATCTATATAAAATGATGTGCTTCCCACCTCCTTTATTCAGCTGCAAAGACTTCTGGGACTTCTAAAGCGAGTTTTGCACTCAAGTCTGCATAGACGCATCTTCAATATCAAGAACACATCTGGGAACTTTCACGTGTCCTCCGTTCTTGCGGTCTTAAATTTTGGAACTGAACTTTGGCAGTTGATGATGATGTTACACGAGAACACGAGGACGCAAGGTCGCTGAAGAACGCATATTGAGAAACAGCCATTATCTTTTTAAATAACAGATTAAATCCAGAAACCCAAAGACAGGCAAAGGCAAATGTGATTCCTTTGCTAGCAAAATGTTAAGACAATACCTGAAAAAATAGGTATAATAGGATAACAAGGAACTCAACTAGAAATAGGTAGGTGAACAATTTATTACTTCCAATGTATTCAATTTTCTGTTGCAATCAAACTGCACGCTGCAATAATTTTAGGAAGTCATGTACAGAAATAAAATTCACTTGTCAGTAGAAAAGTTGCGAAAATGCCAATGATTAACTACCTACCGCATGCCCACATGTCCACGGGTTTGCCATAAGGCTCCTTCCTCAGCACCTCAGGAGACAGATAACCTGGGGTTCCAGCAAACCCTTGAAAAAAAAGCAGCGACCTCATTTAAACTTAAAGTTTTTTTCCTCCTTTAAACAGTCTACAAAATGAGTTCTCCCTGAATTATCCCAAGTAGAATTTACTTAAGGCATTTTTGCCTTTGGATTGCAGCCTAATTTTAAAATAACTTTAGTCCCTGATGTCCCATCAAGCCCCAGAGGCAAAAAAGCCCATAATGAGAGTGCAGCCAAAGAGGAAAACTGGAGCTGAGTATAAAGCCCTAGAGATCATTGTAATTAAACGGTAACGCCATCAGGGTTTGTCCAAAAGTAAGACTAATCACACAACACCCACATAAAGCTTGGCCATAAAACCTAATGATCAGTCTTTTCTGTGATTAAAGCCATTTTACAAAAAAAAAAAAACAGGTAAAGCCTACTTAGATTTTTTTTAAATGGTCATAGATTAATAAAGTGTATTTAAATCGTATGTGAATAAGCCATTAAGAGTTCTAGAATTATACCTCTGTTTTAATTCATAATTAATTTAAATATAATAAAAATCACACTCCCCCCCCCCCAGACTGTACAAAAATAATAATAAATAAATAAAGTTTCTGCCTCATATGTCTCTGCTGAATCATTACCTCTACAAGTCATTTCAACTTACATCAATTAAACATCAGTTTAAAGTTTTATAACTTAAAAAATAGTTTAAAGATGAACATTATAAAATAAAAAGCATAGAAACATAAAATGTTGAAACCTATGTTATTGTTTTTTTTTTTTCAAAGTGTATAACAGGATTCATGGATATGTGGTAAAATATTACAATATTGAAAAAGAAAGGAGATTTAAGAAAATGTTAATGTCGAAAACAATATATTTTGAAAAATGTTGGAAGCCTTTAATCATTGACATCCATAGTAGGAAAAACAAATATTATGGAAGTAAATGGTTACAGGTTTCCAACATTCTCAATAACATTTTAAACCCGAATTTATAAGTTAATACTAACCAAACCATGCTTGCTGGTCTCCCTGTACCTCGATAGCCAGCCCAAAATCAGCCAGTTTCACTGCTGCCCCCTTTAGTTTGCTGGCCAAGAGAAGATTCTCTGGCTTTGGTGAGAGACAAACAATTAAGGGAATTCATTCAAATTATTTGTGGTACAGACAAAAAAGAAGACATCAGTCTTCAAAGAACTAATGCATCAAAGAAGACTTGAGTCAAAATAAGCTACAAAGTACATTTAGCATATAAAAGGACATATTATGTTTTTAACATTTCTAAAACTCTTCATAAAAATAATATTTTGATAGATTTGTTTGCTTGGATGTATTTTTGAGCCAAGTCTTCAAAACATTTCGCACATCCTCTAGTGTTATGCAGAAGAGCACTGCGACCAGACTTAATGTTTTAATCAGGTGGCAACAAGTCATTTAAAACCAAGAAGCCAAAAAAAAAAAGGTTCTTCATTAAAAATGTCTGTGCATATAATAATGTTTATTGATGTGAATCTAAATGCATTTATGTGTGGTGATATATGTGTTGTTGGTTTTTTTTTTTTATATATTTGTAAAAACATTAATAGGTCAGTAGCAATCTCTGCATAACTCAAAAAGACAGAAGAAAACAATATCATATTCAGCAACTCTGCACATGACAATTATTGTTTATATTATATACTGTATATATATATTGTCTATATATATACTGTCTATATATATATATATATATATATATATATATAATTTTTATTTTTATGTTTTTTTGTGTGAAGAGAAATAAATGAATCATAAACCAGAGATGACACCTCACACATAGAAGCTAAAAACCTTCAGACAACCCCTTCCATATGAGCCTTGTAATATATTTAATGAAGTATATTACAACAGTAGTTATTAAGCCTGGTCCTGGCGTGCCACTGCTCTGCATATTTTGGATTGTTCCTAGAAGGGATACAGCTGCGACCGGAAGTTAACGTGAATTATTTATATTATTTATTAAATAACCCATTATATGTGTTTATTAATGTCTACCCCAACCCCAACCCGAAACCTAACCCCCACAGTAATGTAAAAACAGTAACAAGAATTATTTATATTATTTATTAAATTACCCATTAAATTGTATTTTAGTAATGCCTACCCCAACCCTTACAGTAATATAAAAATATTAATTATTGTTATACAGTGTCACAAAAATTATGGTATATTGAACTGAGTATCCACAGCTGTATACCATCTAGACTTTACCCATATTTTGCCTGCTTCTCGTTTAACTCACCTGATTTAGATAACCAGCTTGTTAGAAGAGTGCGCAAAAAAGGAACCGTGTTAAGATCGATGTGTTCCCTACATAGTGTTTACTGCTCTCTACCCCTTGCACAAAGAACATTTTTAATTACAAAACTTATTACAGAAATGTGAAAGGTTATTTAACCATAATCATGTTAATTGAACACACTTCATTCTAATTGGAATCATGGCAAAATATCCCATGATTTCCACTTATTGTATGTTCGAATGGAACAAACCTCTGAAGCATTAAGAGCATGCCAGGACCAGGTTTGAGAACTGTTGTATTACAATATATAATTACTGATATACACCTATAATTTATAGTAATGATATTAAACCAGTTTCCATTGACAAATACCAAATATTTTTGGGGGTGGTATCTCCTTATCAGTATTGCACACTAAACAGACTCTTATGACAAGGGAGTCTAGCAGGAGTATTTCCAAAAAAATACCTGCTAATAATAAAAGAGAACAAGCAGATCAGTAATATTGTATATACAGTAAGGCTAGTTTGTCACGTGCAGTTAGTTTTTTCAGCATTCATTTGGTGTCTTTTGAAGATCAAGGTGCTAACATGCTAGGGAGTGCAGTTCAAACTGTCATGCAGTCATTGCGTTTCATACCTTACAAACAATGCAAAATGTAATCATATAAAACTGTATGTGGGTATATGTGTGGTCCTAGTATTCATCTCATTGTGGAGATCATATTAATATCAGTAATTTTTGACCTTCTGGGGATATTCTTTTGGTCCCCATGATGATTCAATTCTGGGCTTGCTGGTCTCAATGTGGGTCTTGCTGGTTTCAATGCTGGTCTTGCTAGTCTCAGAACCAGCATTGAGACCAGCAAGACCAGCATTGAGACCAGCAAGACCACCATCAAACCAGCATATTTGTTTTTCGTTTTTTTCAGCAGGGAAATTATACAGAATGAATGAAAATCCAATGTGTGTGTGAATGTGTGTGTTCCTGGCCACATTTAAGACCGCAATATACTAAAATGAAGTTATTTTTTGTACTTCTCTTAAGGGCAAACAAAGTTTGAGGTTTTATTCTGGCCAAGATTCAATTTAAATTGAAACAATCAGCTGTGAGCTAAGTAGGTGTTTAATGACAGTCAAACAAAGCTGATCATAATGGTACAGTACTGTACACATGATGGTACTGTCATGGCTGGTTTGATTTTGTTAACTTAAAGGCAATCCTGTAGGCACTGGTAAGCAGCATGGGCTACCCTGTCTATGCTGTTGTTATGGGGCATGGGTTTTACTTCTTACAGCCAGTACAAATCCAGTTCCCCAGCGGGAGGGGAACTTCAATGCTTCAATGAAAAACTTCCACTATGGGGATTTCATCAGAAGCCAATCATCTGAAAGAGTAATAAAACGGGCCAATGAAATGCCAATGAATTGGCAGCATCAGCGTACACCGCTGGCAGCAATTACAATTATTTGTGTATAAAGATGCCAGCCGTGCATAGCAAAGACATCTTTTCGCTTTAAGAGCCGCTACTGAGAGAGTCCTTTGGTTCCTCCAAACCTCCTTCGAGAGAGAGATAGAGAGAGAGAAAGCTGCCGGTGAACGAGGAAGCTGCCGGTGTTTGAACAGGCTTCTCTCGGTTATAGAGTGTGTGACAACGCAGTGGCAGATGGTCGAGCTGGGCTATTCTCCCTTGCCTGGGCGTTCTCTGGGTCCGGTCCGTCTAGAGCGGTGAGTATAGGAGCAAGTCTTTTTAAAGATGTCGTCCCGACCATGAGTTTCTGGATGCGGTGGTTTTCTGTCCCTGGATGATGGGCACGAGCACTGCGTGACATGTTTGGGGGTCCAGCATGTTCCATCCAAGCTTCGAGTGAGAGAAGTGCTCCATCCTCTCGGATGGTCACCATCTCACTCGATGACACCGAGGACCAGATGTCCATTGCTGCATCGGAGGGTGGGCTGTCATTATCTGACGAGGATCCTCCCTCCGGGGTGGTGAGCGAGGCGTCAGATCTAGAGGCAGATATGATGGCCGTGCTTTCCCGGGCTGCTTCAGCTGTGGGTCTGGAGATGGTTTATCCCCCAGCCCCACGGCCGGACCGACTAGATGGGTGTTATGTGGAGGCTAAGAAGAAGGCAAAGCCTTCCAAGCCTCCCGTCCCCTTCTTCCTGGAAGTGCACAGTGAGCTCACGCAGTCTTGGAGGGCACCTTTCTCTGCCCCATCTGCGTGCGCTTCTACTCTTACCACCCTTGACGGTGGAGCAGCCCCGGGGTACGAGACGATCGCCCAGGTTGAGCGTGCCATTGCGGTCAATTTATGCCCGCATGGTGCCTCTTCATGGCGCGGTCAGCCTCGTCTCCCGTCCAAGGCGTGCAGGTTATCTGCGTCCCCCGGGGCCAGAGCCTACACAGCCGCGGGCCAGGCTGCTTCTGCAACCGACTATGCTCTGCGTACCACCAAGTCGGCTGCGCGTGCCCTGGGAAGGACGATGGCCACATTAGTGGTCCAGGAATACCACCTCTGGCTAAACCTGGCTGATATGCGTGACGTTGACAAAGCTCGCTTTCTTAACGCACCCATATCCCAGGCTGGACTGTTCGGCAACACTGTCGGTGAATTCACCCAGGAGTTCACGGCGGTGAAGGAGCAGTCAAGTGCGATGGGTGAGCTCATCTATCGGCGGGCTCGTAAGGCCGGGCATCACAACATCAAATGGCGTTTTTCAACGCCAGACTGCTGGCCTTGTGGCCAGCGGCCACCAAATTCTCAATAAAAGAGCATTTTTCCCCTTCCCCGGATGTGTCAGCCTGTTCCAGTTTGCAGGATCGGTGCACCTCGCCAGTGGTTCTGAGTGTGTTGGAGGACGGTCTCCCTTCTCGCACACCCTCAGCCCCCTCTCAGGACCCTGGGAGAAAGGTGAGAGTGAATCTCTTGCCTCCTGCTCTTCCGCGGGACCCCAGCGCTCCCCGGTTGAGCCCTCCCACTCCATGCTGCCCCACCGCTGGTGCATCAACGATCGTGCCTATGATGCCACTTGCGCAAGCTCTGCCGGCCTGGTTAGCGCTGGCCAGCCCATCGCAATGGCTCATTCGCACGATCAGACTCGGCTACGTGATTCAGTTCGCCAAACGACCTCCCAAGTTCAAGGGTGTGTATTTCACCAGGGTCAGCCCTGTGTCCGCCCCTGTCTTGCGCGAGGAGATTGCTGTCCTCCTGGCGAAGGATGCAATCGAGCCGGTCCCTCCAGCCCGTACTTCATCGTGCCCAAAAAGAGCGGTGGGCTACGACCAATCCTAGACCTGCGTATTTTGAGCCGCCGTCTGTACAAGCTGCCGTTCATAATGATCACGCAGAGGCGCATCCTCCGGTGCGTCCGTCCTCAGGATTGGTTTGCAGCAATAGACCAGAAGGACATGTACTTTCATGTCTCCATTCTTCCACGCCACTGCCAGTTTCTCAGGTTTGCGTTCGAAGGTCGAGCATGGCAGTACAAGATCCTCCCCTTCGGGCTTTCTCTGTCTCCGCGGGTTTTTACCTAGCTCGCGGAGGGTGCCCTGGCGATTATCTCGATGACTGGCTGATTTTAGCCCCTTCGCGGGATCAATTGATTATGCACAGAGACAGAGTGCTCCAGCACCTTGACCGGTTGGGGTTTCAGGTGAACCGAGAAAAGAGCAAGCTGGCCCCCATGCAGAGAATCTCTTTTCTCGGGTTAGAGCTGGACTCGATCACCATGATGCTGATGCTGACCTGTCTGAGGGAGTTTGACGGGAAAACTCTCTGAAGTCATTTCAGAGGCTCCTGGGGCATATGGCATCCGCAGCCACTGTCACGCCACTCGGATTGCTCCATATGAGACCGCTTCAGCACTGGCTTCATGATCGGGTCCCCAGACCACATGGCACGTGGGCACGCACCGAGTGACTGTCACTCCGCTGTGTCGCCGCGCCCTCAGTCCCTGGACGCACCCTGCGTTTATACAGGCCGGAGTGCCTCTAGAACAAGTGTCCAAGCATGTTGTCGTCTCGACGGATGCTTTCAGCACAGGCTGGGGTGGCGTGTGTTGCGGGCATGCAGCTGCGGGTCCGTGGAAAGGAACCTGGTTGCATTGGCATATCAATTGCCTGGAGCTGTTGGCAGTGTATCTCGCTCTGCTTCGTCTTTTACCGACGACGGTGGCGACGGTGGCTTATATCAACCGCATAGGGGTTATCCGCTCCTTCCGCATGTCTCAGCTCGCTCGCCGTCTGCTCCTCTGGAGTCATACGTGGCTGAAATTGCTGCGTGCCATTCACATCCCTGGCGAGCTCAATCGTGCAGCCGATGCGCTCTCACGGCAGCTTCCACATCTGGGAGAATGGAGGCTCCACCCCAAGTCTGTTCAGCTGATATGGGTCCGCTTCGGAGAAGCCCAGGTCGACCTGTTTGCTTCCCCCGAGAGCACCCATTGCCAGTGGTTTTTTCCCCTGACCGAGGGCTCCCTCGGCACGGATGCACTGGCTCACAGCTGGCCTCGGGGCATGCGCAAATACGCGTTCCCCCCAGTGAGTCTACTCGAGCAGACACTGTGCAAAGTCAGGGAGGACGAGGAGCAGGTCTTACTAGTTGCGCCCCTCTGGCCCAACCGGACCTGGATATCAGAACTCTCTCTCCTTGCGATCCCTTTGAGGAAGGACCTTCTTTCTCAGGGACAGGGCACCATCTGGCACCCACGCCCAGATCTCTGGAACCTCCACGTGTGGTCCATAGACGGAGCGAGGAAGACTTAGGGGACCTACCGGTTGCGGTGGTTAACACCATCACTTAGGCTAGAGCACCCTCTACAAGGCATGCCTACGCCCTGAAGTGGAGTCTATTCACTTAATGGTGCGCTTCTCTCCGAGAAGACCCCCGGACTTGCCAGATCACCGTTGTGCTTTCTTTCCTTCAGGATAGGTTGGAGCAGAGGCTGTCTCCCTCCACACTGAAGGTTTACGTTGCTGCCATTTCCGCTCATCGTGACGTGGTGGATGGTGGCACCGTGGGAAGGCATAACCTTGTCATCCGGTTTCTCAGAGGTGCGAGGCGATTAAATCTACCCCGCCCCCCTCTCATGCCCTCTTGGGATCTCTCTGTAGTGCTTACAAGCCTACGGGGAGATCCGTTCGAACCACTCGACTCAGTATCCTTGAGATTTCTGTCCTTGAAGACAGCTCTGCTGGTCGCGTTGGCATCGATCAAGAGGGTCGGGGACCTGGAGGCATTTTCGGTCAATGATTCGTGCCTAGAATTCGGGCCGGGTTTCTCTCACGTGATTCAGAGACCCCGACCTGGATATGTGCCCAAGGTTCCTACCACTCCGTTTAAAGACCAGGAAGTGAGCCTGCAAGCACTGTCTTCGGAGGAGGCAGACCCAGCCCTTTCATTGCTGTGTCCTGTTCGCGCTCTGCGTATTTATGTGGACCGCACTCAGAGCTTTAGATCCTCTGAGCAGCTCTTTGTCTGTTACGGTGGTTGGCAGAAGGGAAGTGCCGTATCCAAACAGAGGTTGGCCCACTGGATAGTGGATGCCATCTCTCTCGCTTATCGGAGCCAGGGCGAGCCGTGTCCCCCGGGAGTGAGAGCGCACTCCACTACGAGTGTTGCTTCTTCTTGGGCGTTAGCACGCGGCGCCTCTCTAACAGATATCTGTAGAGCTGCGGGCTGGGAGACACCTAATACATTTGCGAGATTTTATAATCTTTGAGTGGAGCCGATTTCCTCACGTGTGCTGGTTAACGCCGGTGAATGAGGAAATTTGGTTTGGTGTTGGAACACGCTTGCTGCGCCTTTCTCTCTAACACAGAGATACGTGCGCTTTTTTTTTCACTCTGTTCAGTTGAGTTCCCATTTGGCGAACCCTACAGAGTTCCTCCGAGGCCCCCAGCATCTGACTCAGCGGAGGAGTCAGGTGCCTGGCCCATTACGTTGTTGGCATGCCCACATGGTCAGCCTGCGTTTTGGGTATAGGTGCCTGCTATGTGCGATCCCATATGCTTCACTCAGCCACGGTATAGTTCCCTCCTCTTAGGCGGGCCCGTGTCTTCCCTCCCCGCTAACCATCCATCATATGTGTACTCCCCCTTCTCAGGGTTAGTCCATATGTCTTCTTGCCACCAAGTCTCCCCATTGGGCAGCAGGTGGACTCCGCAGCCTCCTCCCTATTGGGACTGCAAGCTTTCCCAACGTACTGTCGTATTTTAAAATTCCTAGAACTTAACTAGGTGGATTTTTACGACTCCCCAAAAAAAAATAAATAAAAAAATAAGCCTTTGAATGCTTCACAGGTAAGTAAGGTAAGTTAGGGCCAGGGGACACGTTGGAGGGCTGCGTCTCTGGTGATGATGGTGCGCTCACGCTGATAGCCTGGCAAGCCTCTCACCAGTGACGTGGTAAGGTTCAATCGCTGTGGCGTTTTCCATACATTTCTCCATAGTGGAAGTTTTTCCACATAGCATTGAAGTTCCCCTCCCGCTGGGGAACGTTACGGTTACTACGTAACCCTCGTTCCCTGAGGGGGGGAACAGAAATGCTATGTTCCTTCGCCACAAGCGGTTGTGCCTTAGCTGACGGCTTAGTTCGGCTCTTCAGCTAGAAAAGGTGTCTTTGCTATGCACGGCTGGCATCTTTATACACGAATAATTGTGATTGCTGCCAGCTGTGTATGGTGACGCCGCCAATTCATTGGCATTTCATTGGTCCGTTTTATTACTCTTTCAGATGATTGGCTTCTGACGAAATCCCCATAGTGGAAGTTTTTCCACATAGCATTTCCGTTCCCCCCCTCGGGGAACGAGGGTTACGTAGTAACCGTAACGTTTCTGTGCAAGTCTTAACCAGAATCTGAGCATATTACGCAAATTTGATAATGTGAAAAACAAATAACATGACAAAATATTCTGAAAATCCGATTTTTCTCTGATTAGATTTCATGTAGATTTTTTGGCTATGACACTTCACAAAAAATTAAGTTAGACCATATGCACTGATTTCAATTGGCCAGTCTGGGCATTTCTTAAACTGCTGTGTCATTTAATACTCGCTGAATTTAAGATCTACCTCATTCAACCTCATTCATCTTTAAAAAAAATTAAAGTGGGTCACAATCCGATTGTGGATTGTGGACCACAGTGCTAGCAGCAGGCATCGTTACATTAGTCTTAACAAACAAGAAATTAGTCTTGAATTGCAAACACTACAGCCAAGTGCTGTTCTTTACAGAGACAGAAGCTACATGGAGTATACATTTCCATTTCAGAATCAAATACCAGAGGTAAGAGAGGCTTGGGAACTATGCAAGCTAATTACAGGGTGTCAAGATAACATGAAGAATAGCTGGATATGTTGTCCTTTTTATAAATGAGACAGAGAGAGAGATGATGACAAATAGAGTAGATTAGAGAGCAGATCTATGATTCCCCATAGGACAATTTGAACAACAGGATTTGGTATTACATTATGGCAAGTGCTTTTTTGTTGCCCTACATTTTTGCATAATAAAACCTTCCAGATTCCAACCCTAAGGTCTGCCCTACATGACTAATGATTTGTTCTCAATATTGCTTTTTGTAAATTGCTGTTATGCAATCTTTTCAAGTGCTCTATATAAACAATATGAAAGTTTAATAAAATTGAAATAAATAGCTTTCTGGTAGCAAACCTCCAATGGCTCATCTTCAAATTGTTTGAGAAGTCATAACAAGATAAGATAGACCTCCTTTTTGCTAATGAGCTTTTAAGTGACATTCTTAGACAGTGGAAATGGGCATCCGAAAAACTTTCACTGTTCGCTGCTTGATTAAAATTTGTCCCCTGTCATGGCTAAGACTTAAAAATTATGATTAAAATGGAGAACTCAATGCTCGCTGCTTTGTCACACTGTGTTTATGCTAACAAATATTCTGCCGATACATATAATATAAAGAAATATTTATTTAATACAATTAAATTTAAAAACTACTTTTCATGTAAGGAAAAATAATCAAATGGTTTAGACTCAAATAAGGGATTTAATTCTGCCTTTAATACATTATTATTGCGGATGCCTGTAGGATAGATGGAGGGAAAGGTGTGTAAAGAGAGAAATGTAAGCTTATAAGATGATACAAGACTCTTGCCTTTGGAGTTTTGATTTTTAAACTGAACAAACAATCATACATGAGAGGCTGTAGCATATGCTGTATAAGCACTAACAAAGTGGTGCCCAAAAATATAAGAACACAGCATATTAAGAGATTTTAGTTGTTTTTGTTAAATTAGTCATTATAATACCCATAAAACAAATAAAATATCTACAAAGTCATCATTATACAATATAATACAGCCATCGAATTAGGAGATTTATGTAATTCTGCTTACAAAAACAAACTGGGTCTATTTCACTGTCAATGACAGTCATAATCAATCACTGAAATTAAGGGAAAGTATGCCAGAGGGATGCACTGTTTTTAATGGCTGCAATTGTAAATATTGTACCAAATACTCCATTTTAAAGCGGATAAAAGCTATAAGAATCACTTTATTATTTATATATATACACAGTTGAAATCAGAATTAATAAACCACCTTTAAGTGTTTTTTTCTTTTTTAAATATTTCCCAAATGATGTTTAAGAGAGCATGGAAAATTTCACAGTATGTCTGATAATATTTTTTCTTCTGGAAGAAGTCTTATTTGTTTTATTTCGGCTAGAATAAAAGCAGTTCTTAATTTTTTTTAAACCATTTTAAGGTCACAATTTTTAGCCCCTTAACTTGCCTAATTACAATATCCTGCCTAGTTAACCTAATTAACCTAGTTAAGCCTTTAAATGTTACTTTAAGCTGTATAGAAGTGTCTTGGAAAATATCTAGTAAAATATTATTTACTGTCATCATGGCAAAGATAAAAGAAATCAGTTATTAGAAATGAGTTATTAAAACTATTGTTTAGAAATGTGTTGAAAAAAAATCTTCTCTCCGTTAAACAGAAATTGGGGGAAAAAATAAACAGGGGGGCTAATAATTCAGGGGGTTTAATAATTCTGACTTCAACTGTATATATAGACATAAAACATTAAGAACATTATGAGATAAAATCATTTTGCTCATTCTGGAGGCTAAAAAAAACCAATATTTTCAGATCTTTTAGGTGTTCTAATAATTTTGGTCACTATATATGTATTATGGAATATATTATTGTTTTGTTTCACTTGTATTTGCTTTGTTTTCTTTTTTCCTTTTTTTTCTTTCTTTTTTGGTGCAAGTCCCAGTTCACCATGGTAACGGTATGACAGCAGCCAATCACTGAGCAGATTACAAGCAGATGCAAATTCAGGCGAAGATTATAAGAGGAGGGCAAACAGTCTCTTGGTTGCACCTGCCTCATTTGATTGGCAAATTAGCTCTGACAAGAGCTTGTGGAAACACTATTGGCACCTAAACGCGTGCAGGCTTAAATTCTAGCTTCTTGTTATCAATGATGCAACAAATCATTTTGACTACTCAATTTCCAACTGCAACACAAATGTAGACTTCATATGTTACTAGGCATTTGTATAATCTTTCATGTTTAATTATAATCATTAAGCCCTTTGTAGTCCTTTGAAGTAAAAGCCACTGGCCTTTGATCAGTATAAGAACAAAGAGGAAGAAGGACTTTGGTGTTTAAGACCCTCAGTGTGTCTCTACTCACCTTCAGGTCACGATGGACCACTCCCATCTGGTGGCAGTGGAGAACAGCCTCGAGGATCTGCTGAATGCAATGACTGCATGCAAACACCAGGGGGTGTGGGTTAGTGACAAGCACACACTCACTGTCTGTGGACAGCTTTGAGAGCAAGGGAGCAAGAGCTTGGAGGTGATGAATATGGACTTAAGTGGGCTTCACATTACTTAAAGTTTCAAACAATTTTGAGTAACACACTGTGGTAAGGCTGAGCGTTATTAATGTATTTTCAAAAGTACATACTTTTTTTAACTACACTGTAAAGTAGTAAAAAATGTATGTCGGTGAAACATTATTTATGAAATATTAATCCAATTTACTAACATTTTACATGAAAGGGGTGTTCATAAGAAGCCATGTCATGAAGCCTTTACAATCATGACATGAATATTAATGAGATTTTACGCATTCTTATGACAACTAAGTGTCATCAGCTCTGTTATTTCATTTTAAGTGCAAATGTGACATTGTCTGAGATGAATTTGTTATGACAACTTTACTTAATTCATCATTTGTCTTTATCATGATAACTTTATATTACCAATGACAACATAGCCTGGCTGTCAGTGTCTTTGTCAGGACTTTATCAAGACAACATAACTTGTCTTAAAAAATATTGTCAAGAGGCCATTATATTTGTGTTGGAAATTTTATAACCCCATCATTAATATTTTTATTGACGCTGTTAATTTTCTTTTTTTTGACACTTTTAATGAGAAACAAACAAACAAAAAAAAACTTAATTTTGTTCCACTGAAAAAAGGCAGCAGAAAAATATTCATTACACAATATAATGGCCTCATGACAATCATGTTTATGACAAGTTATGTTTTCATGGTAATGTCAAGTTGCCATGACAAAGACAAAAACAGGTTATTATGATGTATTTGGTTCATATTTCAAAGTTCATATTTTAGGGCATAGTATAAGGAGTCAAATTGTGATTTAGCACTTTGTTTTCTCAGTCAGTTGTTTGTGTTTCTGACTAACAGCTTTGTTTTAATTCTTCTGCTTTGTAAGACAAAAATAAAAAAACCTGCTCATTTTAGATCCGCATTTTCTTCTGTCTTCTTTAACCTATCCATTACAGATCGTTGTAATATTTAAGATGTTAAATAATATGAAAATGTTGTAATAAATAAATAAAAAATAATCATTACAAATTACATTATCTACATAACAATTTGAGAGAATCTATAAAGATCAATTTAGTAGGGGTGTGACGAAATGCCTACTCCATGAGACGAGATGAGATACGAGATTGGGTTCATGAGAACGAGATGAGATTTTTACACTATTTTTAAGAAATCCTCAATGATGAAATATATGAATGGAAAATCGTCTTTTATTCAACTGAAAAAAAAAAAAAAAAAAGCTAAACTATTTAGGTGCTTGTTTTAAATCAACTTGTAATGAATGTTGTTTTACTTCTATTTTAATGAATTGTGAAGGACATGAATGAATTAATGGACATGAAAACACTGCTAAATATTTTGCTAATAGCCTATGTGAATGGAAAATAATCTTTTTATATATAATTTTAAATATTAGAAAAATATTTGCTAATATTTGAATGAAAAATAGATTATTGAACTAGAAAAAACAACAACAAAAAAAACAAAAAAAACAAAAAGCAAAACAATTTAGGTGCTTTTTAAAAACATTGTAATGAATGGTATTTTATTTCTATTTAAATGAATTCTATGTCATAAAGGACACGCAAACACTGCTAAATATTTAGCTATAAACTCTACTGACTGGCTTCTCCCCTGTACAGATTAACATGATAAATCGAACTTCTTTCCACACACTAAACTTAAAAACAATATATGTAATTTTTGGTATTTCATTTTTAATTTTATTAAATCAGTTTCACTTTCATTTAGCAAGATTTCATTCATGCCCCCGTGACTCACTCTGAGCTACTGGATGCGATCATGCAAATATGAAGTAAGGACTGATAGGAGAGAGTTGTTTTAATGGAGTTTGATACCGCATGCGAATGAAAAAAAATATCAGCTTTTCCCGGACACTTTATACTCCAAATTTGTGAACAGCTTGTAACAAAACTTAAAAAAATTTAACTTTTTTAATGTCCGAGAAAACCTGTAGACTGATTATTATGTGAATAGTATTTTCTAGAAGAGCCTTTTTTCTATTCTTCCCTAACGCTAAAAGAGCAAGGTTTAAGGAATTCGAAATATTCCACCTTTAAATATATATTTGGAAGTATTATGCAATTATCTATACAATTGGCATAAATTCATACAAATAAACTTTTAGTCTATTTAAAGTTCAACACCATTTCAATTAGCATACATATTTCCTGAAGATCCAAGCTTGACATCATACTCAACCAGTTACAATAGCAGATCACTATATACAGTATAAACGCTCAAATAAAGAAATCAAAATTTTAAGTCTCCTCGACTGAATTATTTACTTTTATTGAACAAACTGTTCTAAACATGCAGTTAAAAGTTTTTTATGAGTAAACTCAACAATATGTCCACCTAACTTACAATTTTAAACTGAGTTAACAACTGTAAGTTGGATTTTTTACAAGTTCTTGTATTGCCCAGCCCTAGAGTGCAATAATAAAACAATGGTTTAGGAAATATCTGTGTTATCAGTTTTGATATGAATCAAATTGCCCATCATTACCTCTCCTGTCTTGCTCCCCAAATCTCAATCCAGAAGTGGTGTTTGCTTGGGCAACTTCATGCTTGACCCACTAAATTATTGACTTATAGTGCCCGTTTTGCATCGCAATCAAAAAGGGCACAGTCACCATTAATACACCAGAAAAAAAGATAATCCTAAAGAGTCAAGTACACAGTTCCCGGGCTAGACACATTTCTGAGGAGCTACATGCACGATCATTTGTGTTTTTAACCCCTCAGCCCACCGTCACACACGTATCTCAGTATGTAGCTGTGTTTTGAGGGATCAGGTTGGTGTGAGTAGAAGAGGCTTCCGCAATGGCAGGCCGTGGTTTATTGTTTTGTTTGAAAGAACCGTGCCGGCGGGGTGGAGGTTTGAGCCTGTCATACTAACCTTCAGGTCTCGATGTACAATGCCATTTAGGTGACAATGATTAACACTCTCTAGAATCTGCTGTATGCAATGACTGTGTGAGAGAGAGACACAGCGAGGAGGCCAAAGAAGAGAGATTGAACAGTTCAGCAAGCACAGTCAGAAAATAAATGCAGCTAGCAAAAAATAAATAAATACAGTGCAAACAGAAAGCAAATTCAACTCAGACAGGAACAAATACTGTGCTCCAGTCTGTCGACAATATTATAATACACTTGTAGATTTGATACAAAGCTGCATTTAAAGTTATAATTCACCCAGAAGCGAAAATCAGCATGTTGTTGTAACCCTGTTTTTTTACTGGCTTCTTTCTTTCTGTCTTCTGTGGAACACAAAAGCAGAAATTTGAGCTCATAGCTCTTTTACAGTACTTTGAATGTGGACAGATTTCAGGCTTTTCAGTACACAAAAGGATCTCGGTGAAATATTCTAATGTATCTGAAGCCAAAATATGTGGAAAACAGACTGTATTTGTTATAACCTCATTATCTGTAATTGCTGCGACAGGATTAAATCTGTTGCCTTTTTGAATCAGTCTGAATCAGTTGAATCAGTGTAGCATCCCCATAAGAATTCAAAGTCCAGTAGTCTCTATAATATGCTGAGGCTAGTAAAACATTAGGGAACGCAATCTAGATCAGTTGGGAGTTAAGATTCGGACTGGTTTTGTCATTGCATAAATATATTTTTGACATTATACACTCCAAAAAAAATATTTTGCAGCTTGTTCAAACTACTTATTTAAAATGAGCTGAAACAACACAATTCTTGAGATTTTTTTGGGCCAACTTAATTGTTTTATGTTCAATCCACTTGAATTTGTTAACGAATTGTGTGGAACCCATCATTTTTTTACAGTGTAGAGAAAAAAACATGTATTTGCATGATTTGTAAATAAAAGCTATAATTTTGAATAAGCCCTTTGAATATGCTATGTTTTGACCTCAAACTACATTTACCATGCAGATTATTTGAGTATATATTGATTTGTAAATGTATACAATGTAAAGTTTTCAACACCTAATCCACTGCATATATAGAATATGAATACACTGATGCAGTCATTTGACCTTGATTTGTGATGAAAAGGCCTCAGGTATCAGTACCATGAATAAAAGAGCATTATAGTCATGATAAAAGAGCTTATAGTCTGTAGAAGCAGGTTAATGTTATTGATGGTTTGACATATCAATTTTTTTCTAATGTTAGTTAGAAATACTGTTGGCTAGGTTTAGTGTATATTAAACCCTCTATTAACTCTATTATTAAAAATATTTTAGATTTTTCAGAAATGTGAGTAGAGTCATATATATTA
>CAIGQV010019101.1:13147877-13170568 GCA_903798115.1 Danio jaintianensis | reverse complement strand
ATTTTATTTTATTTTTTTGAGAAAAGTGTTATCATGGTGATCACTGAAATACATGGTGGAAAAAAGTAAATGGACCTCACTGCTCTGACTTCTCTATAGAAGTCAAAGAGTCAATTAAGCCAGTGGTTTTCAATCCTGGGAGTCCTCAGATTTTTTTTTATGTCACCCTTATTTAACACTCGATTCAGATCATTGGCTCATTGAGAGCTCCATGAACATGGGATGTATCCAAAATTGCCCCCATACCCTTAAATGATGTCCGGAATGATAGTGAACATTCACTCAATCGATCCCACAATGCATTGCAATAGACTTGGTCTGTGTCATGTCATATCTGGGGGCATGGCCTAGGCGCAGGGTAGGCATGGGGAAAACAATTCTTAAGCACAAAAATAAATCAACTAATGAATAACTAAAATAGAAGAGAAATAGTCCAAAACTGTGCAAACATCTTATAAGGAACTAGAGAAACGTCTGAGCGGAGATTTTGCTGCTAACTAGGGTATGCAAGGAACTAAAATCAAGAATTCACTTTACAATGTATCAAATAAAAAGTTTAAAGCATTATTGTTTGTGTGTTCTTAGTCAGATGGCCTTTATTAAAAATCAAAATTGAAATGACTCACATCATGAACTCAGACTTGTGAATAACCACTTAATCATTGGTTTTTAATGGGTTAAGGGTAACAAAATGATGACAGAATTTTCATTTTTGGGTGAATTATAATTTTAAAATGATACAAAAAAAATCACAGAAGCACACAAAAAGACAAGCTTAAACCAGTGGTTCTCAACACTTTGCACATTCTGTATGTCATTTGTATTTAACACACCTGATTTAGATTATCAGCTCACTGGCACAGATCTCCATGAACTGAATCATACATGTCAAATAAAAGAGACACAGAGACGGCAGATGAGAACCACTGGCCTAAAAAAATCCAAATTGATATTGTCCCTCAAATAAGCAGCGTAAAACAAACTATACAGATGGAAAATTAAGTTGGCAGGCATAATGCATACACTTCATACAGTTGAGCAGAAAATAGATAAATTCATGTAAAACACATTTCAACGCACAACGCATACCGGCATTATAGATATATTCATTCATTCATTTTCTTTTCAGCTTAGTCTCTTTATCAATCGAGGTCGCCTCAGCGGAATGAACCGCCAACTTATCCAGCATATGTTTTACACAGCGGATGCCCTTCCAGCCACAACCCAACACTGGGAAACACCCATACACTCTTGCATTCACACACATACACTACAGCCAATTTAGCTTATTCAATTCACCTATAGCGCATGTCTTTGGAC
Source organism: Danio jaintianensis (assembly GCA_903798115.1). NCBI lineage: Eukaryota > Metazoa > Chordata > Actinopteri > Cypriniformes > Danionidae > Danio > Danio jaintianensis. Next base: position 13,169,248 of record CAIGQV010019101.1, on the reverse strand, counting down.
TGTGGGGGAAAGATATATTATTAGTTTAATAATATTATTATTATTATTAGACATTCGTGGACATAATGTGCTCTTTTAAACAAGCAGATTTTTTTTCATTCTGCAGGCTGTTCGCTCTGCATGTGTGTGAAAGAGAAATGAACAGAGAAAAAATGAACAGACGATAAGTAATATTCGGCTCACTTTGCGTGCGGATATCCCCATTTATTTAATTTCATAACTGCCACTAATAGCTATGCAAACGGGAATCTATTTTGAGTGCATTTGAGTGTTTTGCATGTAGTGGCAGTTGGTCAAATATTTGTAACCTAGCTTATAATAAACATTAATTACTGATAAAGCAAGTTATACTGCAATCAGGTGATGTGCTCCATCGTGCACGATAATCTTAATAATATATTGTAGTGTGTGCTGTGCCGCGGTTTTCATATCTTGTAGTTGCGGACATTTAAGATTTGAGGTAATAAAATCGGCAAAGATTCTCCTCATGTGTTCGCTGCAACCAGATTTTATAATCGGTTAGGATTTTAAACCTCCTGTAGTCTGAGCCCAGCTGACAAAGTCTATGGTTAAAGTGCCATCCAGTGGTCAAAAGCTGTAGGCGCATTTACTGCTGCCGCGGCGACGGTGAGTGTGGCAGCAGATGGAACATATTGAAGTGTTAACATCTGTATAATGAAAACTCAGAGGTTTCTGTGCCTCGATTGGCAGCCCAGAAATGCAGTGAAAACATCATTGAAGTAGTACATGTGACTCCAGTGGAAAACAAAGCAAAAAATTATTTATCTTTGCTACAAGCTTCACATGAAAGCACTACAAAACATGTAAAGTGCTGACAGAAGATCATTATACAATCTGGAAGCACTATGCTGTGCCACTTGCTCTGTCCAAAATCCCCCCTTGTGATATGCTGATTAGGGAATAGCCCCTTTCAAACAGTAATACCACCAGTAAATATCCAGAAAAGTTCCAGAACGACTTTTTCTGTAAGTTCTAGAATTTTTCCGGGAAAGCACCATTCACACATCCATTCCAAAATACATCATTAACCAGAAATGACCTCTAAACAGCTGTGCTTGTGTTTGTAAACATGACGAGAGTCAGTCTTTTTGTTGATGATTTCACTTTTATTTAAAACTTTAGCATTCATACAGCTGCTTTTGTCCCAGAGACGAACCTAAATGCTTAAATATAAGAGAACTGTTATTGCTAGCATTTGAAGGCAAAGGTGCTATCTGCAGTTACAATTATCATAAGCATTTTATCTATCATTTTTTTCCACAAATGGCTTCCAATGACTATGAAAAAACATTATCAAGATAAAATGATTATTTTATTTCTGTTTTACTTTCCAGCTGTTATACTTTCTAGCATTAGGCATTTGCTCCACTTCAAATCTCGGTTTTACACAAAAATTAGTAAAAGCATGTACTGTAACGTGACTTTTGCAGCATGGGACACGCTTCATTTTTTGATGTGTATTTGATTCATTTGGGTTTTTAAAAGCGTAAAAGACAACGAATGCTGTTGTGTGCATCGTTAAAGTGCAAAGTTATCTTAAGGTAAGCGCTTTAATGGTCAAATACATGCAAAAATGTGTCAAAACGTGGCCTTTTGTCCGAACAAAGAATTCAAAGACTTTGATTTTCAAAAACAGCGTTGATGTGAATGCATCATCTGCGCCAGAAAGTTCTGATTGGGCAGAGTAGACATCTCAAGTCACTCATACACAAAAAAAAAAATGATTACTGCTGCTTGTTCAAACTACCTGTTTAAAATGAAGCTGAAACAACACAATTCTTGTCATTTCTTTGGCCAATTTATTGGTTTTATGTTCAGTCCACTTAAATTTGTAAACCATTAAGTTAACTTAAGCATTTTGTGTTGGGACAACATGAAGGAATTGTGTCGGTCCAACTACCTGGTTAAGGGATTTGTAGTTCCCAGCATGCTTTGTGTAGGATTGAATTAAGTTGGGGAATGTTGACAATAAAAGTAATCTTAGGTGTTTAAAGTCAATAGAAAGACTTGTTAGAGTTTAATCTTCACTTTAGTTTGAAGATTTAGAAGATTTTTATCTAATGCTTTGTGTTTTGAGATTACCACCTTGCAGAAGCACCCATGCTGTGGGTGTTGGCAGCTTAATTAGCAACAATGCAGTTCATTCATTCATTCATTTTCTTTTCGGCTTAGTCCCTTTATTAATCTGGGGTCGCCACAGCGGGATGAACCGCCAACTTATCCAGCATATGTTTTACGCAGCAGATGCCCTTCCAGCCGCAACCCATCACTGGGAAACATTCATACACACTCATTCACACACATACACTACGGACAATTTTAGCTAACCCAATTCACCTATACCGCATGTCTTTGGACTTGTGGGGGAAACCGGAGCACCCGGAGGAAACCCACGCGAACACGGGGAGAACATGCAAACTCCACACAGAAATGCCAACTGACCCAGCCGAGGCTCGAACCAGCGACCTTCTTGCTGTGAGGCGAACATGCTACCCACTGCGCCACCGCGTCGCCCAATGCAGTTCAGTGTCCTAAAATTTGTTCTGAGATCAGTCTCAATCAACTGCATATGTAACTCATGAAATATGCTTAAAATGGCTCTTTTCTTTCATTTAGGATAACTTCAAATAAAACTTAGAGACTTCGAAATGTACAACACATACTAGACATACATGATATTATCAGACCTTTGAGTTTAAGTTAAATAAAAATATAAGTGTTTTTTTACTTTTATTTGATAAAATCATGTTGAACCAACTCAATTGCATTTAATTGTGTAAATAGTTTTTTTTTTAGTTGGTGCTAAACAAATTTATTGGATGGAAATCCTGCCCTCAATTAAATTGCGTTCATCCAATGAGTTATTTTTTTGAGTGTACTGGCAGTTTTCCTTCTGCATTCACACAACGCAGAATTCCCAGAATTTGCTGGTAATGCTGCAACTTCTTTTTCCAGAGAATTAGTGGAATGAATTGAACAGTAATTTTAAAAAGGGCATGTTCACACAAAATCTCTGAAAATTCTGTATGTGTGAAAAGGGCTAATGTATGATATAAGCTATAGATTATGGCATTCAAATAAAGCTTTAACAAAGCTGTACACCAAAACCAAAGTTCTTTGCTTTGGCTAAAATTACTGTGTCTAATGATACTGAACATCCCGACGCTGCTTAGAGAAGGATTGAGATGAACAGTGTTCATCCATACACTAATTATATTACTTGTACCTCGGCTGCACACCCTAACAGCCATTTTACATTTTTAAAGAAACACAAAATATATAGTTCATTTGGAAAACAAATTCTACCATTATAAACTGAGTCTATCTGCTCTGCTCCAAAAAGCACAAGAGCAGTACAGTGAAGCAGGAGTCAGATTTTGATTACAACAAGACACGTTTAACTTTTTCTATAAGAAGACCATGGGAGAGGATTTAGCAGATCCTGGCCATCAGTATCTTATCTGTGTATCTTCAATGTGTGCGCAGTACTGCCGCACCTTTACACAGAGTACACATGACTGCAAATTTGAAAGTGAAATTTCTCTGGAGTCACATAGACTAGTTCAATAATTATTTTATTACTTTTCTAGACCTTCAACATGGTAGTTGCATAGGCTATCAATGGATAAACACAAACCTCTGAGATTTCATTATAAAACTCTCAAATTGTATTCCAAAGATGAAAAGAAACCACTAATGAGTTAATCCAAAATCACCACATCAACCCCACATTGAACCTAAAAATAAGCAATGCATCTTCTGTTTAGTGTGAATATGTGAATTGTGTGTGTAAAATTGTCTGGCTTCCATGAAATGCACTTACAATGGTCTATGGGGAAACATTTTCAAGAGAATTCAATAGGAATGTAATGTCTGTAGTGCATGTATTTTGAACTGCAGGTATCTGGACCAAGTAATAGCCAATGGTTTCTGGGTCCAAACTTAAGTTTGATTGCTCCCCCCTTTCCCTGCTGCTTCCCAAATCACATGCTTCCCTTATTTATTATGTGAAAAAAATAATATGTAAGCCAAGTAGTATGTCCAAATTTGTAGTATTCAAAAAAACAATAGGCAGGAAATACCAGGGTGACCTACTACTTCTGGTGAGACTGTGAAGGTCATGAAAGACAATTTTATGAAAGGGAGTAAAGCGAAGCAATTGATGTTGGTATGCCATGTGATAATGACTTGGTGGATTTCTTGTAGTATGTCCGAAATCCATTCATACTTTCCACATTCATACTACTGTATATATGACATACTTTGTGCTATATAGTATGAATGTAAGTAGTAAGAATTTGTCATGGTTACAGGTGCATGCGCTCTGTCTGTTGTCTGTTATTGTCACGTGGGGTTGTTTTGGCATCCCCACGCGTTCTGTTACGTGTGTGTTTGGATCACGTGTGAGTGCAGCAGCTGGGCTAATTTGCTGCTACAGCTGTATGTACTCAGCGTGTCCTATTTAAAGAGCTGGATTCAGCCCTTCTGTGTCAGTTCGTTATCTGCGTGTTCATGTTCTCTCCTTGTGCTGTTCCGGGATATTCCTGTGTCCGGTTTTTTGTCTACACCTTGACCTGCACGCTATTTTGCTATTTGTTATAATAAATTTTACTTGCAATTGGATCCACCAGACTTTGTCTTTTATACACGTGACAGAACGAACTGACCATTATATGGATCCAGCAAGTGTCACGCAGTGGGCAGAAATTTTAGCTCACAACCAAGCCAGAATCGAGCATCAGGAGAAGATAATAACGGCTACCAATCAAGCGGTACAGACTTTAGTTACACAAGTTACTGCACTCACCACACAGGTGCAGCAGCTCTCGGGAGAGGTTCTCGCAGCTGGAGTCATGCCACTTCAAGCCTCGCCCGCGGTTCAGAAACTGGGGAGACCCTCAGTAGAACTGCGTCTTCCTCCACCGGCATCCTACTCAGGGGACCCGTTGCTTTGTCGTGCTTTTGTCACCAAGTGCTCCTTGTACATGGATCTTCAACCATCCCACTTTTCGTCAGAACGCGCCAAGGTTAACCTTCTTTCTGATAAAGCCGCTCTTTGGGGAACTGCGGTGTGGGAACAACAACTTCCATGTTGCACTTCATTCAAGTCCTTCACCGACGAATTAAAGAAGGTTTTTGACAGAGCAGCTTCTGGCAGAGAGGCAGCCCGTTTTTTTGTGGAACTAAAACAGGGCAGTCTCAGCGTGGCGGACTAAGCCATCCAGTTCCGCACGCTGTCGGCGGAATGTGGATGGAACACAGAGGCTCAGTGGGACATGTTTTTGCATGGTTTGTCAGACCATGTTTATGACGAGATTTATACTACGGAGCTTCCTAAGACCTTGGATGCTCTTATTGACCTGGCCATTAGAGTGGACAACTGTCTTTCACGGAAGGAGACTCGCTTTCGGCGAGGGACGTCACGTCTTCCTGGGGGTTTTCCGGTTTTACGTCGGCAGTAGCGGAAGTAGCAGCCTCTGAACCGGAACCCATGCAAGTGGGCAGGTCCCACCTCTCTTTGCAGGAGAGGCAGCGACGTCGCTCAGAGGGGTTGTGCTTCTACTGCGGAGGAGCGGGACACATCATCGCATCGTGCCCGTTAAAAGCCTCCACCTGTCAGTAGGTAAGAGGTTACTGGCGGGTGAGATTAAAATCAAGAAATCCTCTGATGTCACCACTGTACTTTCAGTTACGCTTCTTTGGTCATCTAAGACTTTTAATTGCCAGGCACTTGTGGATTCTGGGGCGGAGGGGAATTTCATTGACTCTAAATTTGCTTTTAAGTTAAAACTTCCGGTTATTCCCTTGCTTCAACCTATTTCGGTGCACGCCCTGTGTGGTCTTTCCCTTCCCTCCATCACTCACTCCACAGGTCCCATAAGATTAATCACTTCTGGCAACCACTCGGAACTCATCACTTTTTTTTTAACGGACACCACTAATACACCAGTGGTCCTTGGACACCCCTGGCTGACCCTCCATCAGCCTCACATTAATTGGGGTCAGAATTCTGTCATGTCGTGATCAATGTCATGTGTCATGTCTTTCGTCTGCTCGTTCTGTTGTGTCTTGTTCTGTGTTGCAGGAGGAGCGTGTGGACCTGTCAAACGTGCCCAATGAGTACCTCGACCTGAAGAGAGTGTTCAGTAAGTCTTGAGCTGCTTCTCTACCTCCTCATCGTCCCTATGACTGTGCCATAGACTTACTGCCAGGTACGTCTCCGCCTAAGGGCAAATTATACTCACTTTCTGTTCCAGAGAGGGAGGCCATGGAGAAATATATTTCTGATTCTCTAGCGGCCAAGATCATCCATCCCTCTTCTTCACCGGCGGGAGCGGGGTTCTTTTTCGTGAAGAAGAAGGATGGTTCTCTCCGCCCATGTATTGACTATCGAGGGTTGAATAACATTACGGTGAGGAATACCTACCCTTTGCCGTTAATGTCTTCAGCCTTTGAGAGTCTGCAGGGGGTGTCCTTTTTCACGAAATTGGATCTTCGCAACGCTTATCATTTGGTTCGCATAAGAGAGGGTGATGAATGGAAAACTGCTTTTAATACCCCCAGGGGGCACTTTGAATATCGTGTTCTTCCCTTCGGGCTTTCCAACACCCCAGCAGTTTTCCAAGCACTCGTCAATGATGTGTTGCGAGATATGATAGACCAGTTCATTTATGTCTACCTGGATGACATATTGATTTTTTCCCGTTCTCTCCAGGAACATGTGCAACACGTCAGACGAGTGCTTCAGAGGCTACTAGAGAATGGGCTTTATGTCAAGGCGGAGAAATGCGTTTTTCATGCACAGTCTGTTCCTTTTCTGGGGCACATCGTGTCAGTCAATGGGGTTCGCATGGATACAGAGAAGATTCAGGCTGTGGTGAATTGGCCAACCCCAGATTCCCGCAAGGCCCTGCAAAGGTTTCTGGGCTTTGCCAATTTTTACCGGCGTTTTATTCGCAATTTCGGCCAGCTCGCCGCGCCTCTGACTGCCTTAACCTCCTCCAAAACTCCGTTCAGGTGGTCGAGCGCAGTGCAAGTTGCGTTCAGCCAATTGAAGTCTCGTTTCGTCTCCGCACCAATTCTTGTAGCCCCTGATGCTTCTCGGCAGTTTGTGGTGGAGGTTGACGCGTCAGAGGTGGGGGTGGGAGCCATCCTGTCCCAGCATTCTCTTTCGGATGGCAAGATGCATCCCTGCGCGTTTTATTCTCACCGTTTGTCCGCTGCTGAACGTAACTATGACATTGGTAATAGGGAGCTGCTGGCTGTCAAACTCGCCTTGGAGGAGTGGCGTCATTGGTTAGAAGGTTCGGGGGTTCCCTTTATCGTTTGGACTGATCACAAGAACCTTGAATATATCAAGTCCGCCAAACGACTAAGCTCTAGGCAGGCTCGGTGGGCGTTATTTTTCGGTCGCTTCGATTTTACCATCTCTTATCGACCCGGTTTCAAAAACATCAAACCCGTCTTTTCGATTTTTCCGACCGCACTTCGTCCCTCAAACCCATCGTCCCAGAGAGAATTTTTATTTCTGTTGTAACATGGGAGATTGAGGCTAAGGTCTGCACGGCCTTGGATGGGGTAACGCCTACGCCCGCATGCCCACCAAGTCGGTTGTTCGTGCCAAAGGAGATTCGGTCTGACGTCATTCGATGGGGACACTCTTCCAAAGTGGCTTGTCATCCGGGGGTGAGTTGCACTTTATTTCTTGTTAAACAGCGATTCTGGTGGCCAGCTATGTTTGCGCTGTTTCTAAGACTTCCAATCGCCCTCCCCCTGGGCTTTTACAACCGCTGTCAGTACCTTCGAGACCCTGGTCTCACATTTCGCTAGATTTTGTCACGGGACTCCCGCCATCCAGTGGCAATACGGTTGTTTTGACCGTGGTGGACCGGTTTTCGAAGGCTACTCATTTCATCCCTCTGCCCAAATTACCTTCAGCCAGAGAGACAGCGGTTGCTGTCATTGATCACGTCTTTCGCATACATGGCCTCCCGACAGACGTGGTCTCTGACAGAGGACCCCAGTTTATCTCTAAATTTTGGCGACAGTTTTGTCTTTTGGGAGCCACTGTTAGTCTTTCTTCTGGTTTTCATCCTCAGAGTAATGGACAAACAGAGAGAGCCAACCAAGATCTTGAACGTATGTTGCGATGTTTGGTTTCTCAGAATCCCGCCTCTTGGAGTCAGCAGCTCTCATGGGTGAGTACGCACATAACTCGTTACCAGTGTCAGCCACGGGCCTGTCTCCGTTTGAATGTAGTTTAGGGTACCAGCCACCTGTTTTTCCCAGTCTGGAATCCGAAGTCGTGGTTCCCTCCGCCCACGCCTTTGTCCAGAGGTGCCGACGCACTTGGACCAGGGCCAGACAGACCCTTCTCCAAGTGGGTGCACGCACCAAGGCTAAAGCCGATCGCCACCGGTCTAAGCCTCCCGTTTACATTGTCGGTCAAAAAGTGTGGCTTTTATCTAAGAATATTCCTCTCCGCTCCGTATGTAATAAGCTCGCTCCCAAATTCATTGGCCCATTCACTGTCATTAAAATTATTAGTCCAGTGGCAGTCCGCCTCAAACTTACTCCCGCGTACAGGAGAATTCATCCCGTATTTCATGTTTCCAAATTAAAGCCCGTTTTTCATGCGGCAATTAACCCGCCTACTCCGGTTCCCCCCCCGCCGTGTCTCGTTAATGGGGAAACTGTTTATTCGGTTAAGCGCATTCTGGACTCAAGACGGAGGGGACGAGGATTTCAGTACTTGGTGGACTGGGAGAGTTACGGTCCAGAGGAGAGAAGTTGGGTTCCTGCGAGGGATATACTGGATCACTCTCTTATCGATGATTACAATCGCCAGGTAAGTTCTTCTGGGAGCACTGAGAGGTGCTTCTAGGAGAGGGGGTACTGTCACGGTTACAGGTGCATGCACTCGGTCTGTTGTCTGTTATTGTCACGTGGGGTTGTTTTGGCATCCCCACGCATTCTGTTACGTGTGTGTTTGGATCACGTGTGAGTGCATCAGCTGGGCTAATTTGCTGCTACAGCTGTATGTACTCAGCGTGTCCTATTTAAAGAGCTGAATTCAGCCCTTCTGTGTCAGTTCGTTATCTGCGTGTTCATGTTCTCTCTTTTTCTCGCCAGGATCGTGTTTGTTGCGTGTGGACTCCTTGTGCTGTTCCGGGACATTCCTGTGTCCGGTTTTTTGTCTACACCTTGACCTGCACGCTATTTTGCTATTTGTTATAATAAATTTTACTTGCAATTGGATCCACCAGACTTTGTCTTTTATACACGTGACAGAATTTAGCTCGGACGTACTACATGCGCCATTTGTCATTATCATGTGACCTATCAACATCAGTTGCATCGCTTCCTGAATTATCTCTCATGGCATCATGGGATAGCATAGCGTCCATCGTATGAGCACTTTGAATGAAAAGTTTGAATCTCGCCGGAAGTAGTAGGTCATGCGGGTACTTCTCGCATACTGTTTTTTGATTACTACGAATTCAGACATACTACTCGGCTCAAATACTGTTTTTAATGTACTATATGGTATGGAAGTAGGCTATTTCAGATGCAGTTTTATTTCATCTCGCTGGCATTGGTTACGGTAAGCATGCCCTCAGGCCCTGATACAAGTGGTTCTAACTTCTAGCCCAGCAATGTCTTTGTGCTACCTCTTATCTGATTCAGACTGGTGCTTTGGCTGTGGATAAAAAAAGAACCATTTGGAACCATAGGCTCTGGCTCCGAACCAGCACTGGAACTGCCTTGGTGGAAAAGCAGTGTAAGTGTGCACCATACTCTAAGTGCTAGTGTGAAAACCCCCTAAATCCAATTTAGAAAAGAAAGACCAGAATTGGAGAAATAAATACATAAATCAGTAAAAGCTAAATGTTAAGCAACTATGGAATAAGGGCTGTTTTCCAGCACTGGGGGTTGTGCTGGGTTGTGACTGGGAGGGTATCTGCTATGTAAAACAATTGCCAGAGTAATTGGCAGTTCATTCCGCTGTGGTGGGATGGGAGATGGGATTAGATAATATTGTGATGATGGATACCCTGTTTGGTGGGAGGACTGACAGCTGCAGAAGCAGATATACTGTGCAATAGAGTCTTTCCCCATAGACTTCCACTGTAAGTGCATTATTGTTTAATCGTAAATAAATACTTTACAATCATTTATATTTGCCATTTTTTAAAGCTTCATAATTATATAAACTAACTTTAAGTTAACTGTGTTGCCTACAGTGTTTAATTAATGCTTGCTAATACTGTAAGTGGGGTTATTATGTATTTGTATTTAGACACAAGCACTAACCTGGCATCAGCCTCACTGTAGTATTCCCTGGCAACAATATCTTCAAATAGCTCCCCTCCTGTGACTCTGAAAAGTTCAACACATCAGACAGTGCAATTTCAGCAACTGTAATAAACAGGAAGCTCTGCGTGTAAGAGATTTACATTTGCATCTTGATAAGACCGGAAAGAAATGAAAAAAGTTTTAGTACATGATGAAGAATATACACAAATGAGACAAGTAAACGAGATAAATTCCACTAGAAACTGTGCAATACTCTGCTCACTCTGATGTAAGTACTCTGAACGGTACTTTAACATTTAAATTAACACATCAGGCATTCTCATCTGAATTATAAGGTTGTCTTGGCAACACAGCAGCAAAATTCATTATACCATTTAAAAATATTCAAGCAAATATACTTTTGATTCATGCATCTATTTAAAAGTTTTTTAAAGTCTAGAATGTTAAATCATTTACCTCATGTTGCAAGAAAAAATCATCAAAAACAGAAAAAAACTACTTCCTAAAGTTATACTTGGACTTGATACATTGCTAAAGACTAGTGGTGTTAGTGAGGCCAGCAGGGGGCGCTCAACCTGTGGTCTGTGTGGGTCCTAACGCCCCAGTATAGTGATGGGGACTCTATACTGCTCAGTGAGCACCGTCTTTCGGATGAGACGTTAAACCGAGGTCCTGACTCTCTGTGGACGTTAAAAATCCCAGGATGTCCTTCAAAAAAGAGTAGGGTTTAACCAAATTTGCCCACTGGCCTCTGTCCATCATGGCCTCCTAATCATCCCCAAATCAAAATTGGCTTCATCACTCTGCTTCCTCTCCACCAATCAGCTGGTGTGTGGTGTGCGGTCTGGCGCAATATGGCTGCCGTCGCGTCATCCAGGTGGTTGCTGCACACTGGTGGTGGATGAGGAGATTCCCCCCCATTGTGTAAAGCGCTTTGAGTGTCTAGAAAAGCGCAATATAAACGTAAGGAATTATTATTATTATTATTATTATTAAGACTAAATAAAAAATATATATATACTTCGTAGCGTCCCCTTATTTATATGCATAAAAAAAGGTTTTAATTTTGAAAAAAGATAATGATGGACAATATCAGATGTATATTAAAGATATATATTACATATTTAATAAAAAGTCACAATGCACTCTATTGTTAGTCAAGTTTCTCATGCATTTTATGTGATGAATGCTATTTGCATTACCTAATAGCTGTAAGTTAGTGTTAATGAAAGTTCTGCCCATGTAGAAAGGTTCAATCCAGTTACACGAAGCTCCATTTAGGTTGGCGATGCTGCATATTAGCACTGCTCAAAATACCGTTTCAGCGTCGATATCTCAATGTCACATCGCAGGATCTTCAAAGTTTAACCTTAGAGTAAAAGTTTTTTTAAGGCCTGCATTGTCAAACCATTTGAGCAGAAGTAAATTACATTGTAGCTTAAAGATTCATTCATTTCTTTCGGCTTAGTCCCTTTATTAATCTGGGGTCGCTTAAAGATTCTTTGAATGTAATTATTTACTGAATAAAGATTATATAGTGTTACTTTACATTTGATTATTCAGTTTCTGAGGACTCCCCAGAAAACTATAAAGCACTGCATATTTCATTTGTACCTTCGCTCTGTTGTTTTTATCTATGCTTGTAATTAGCAGATATGCTCCCCTACAAAATCAATATAACCAATGTAAAACTATGAATTCTTTCCCAGTACAGCTATTCATCTGGTGAAAATGTATTCATATCACAATATATAATCTCTGAAAAACAAAATAATGTAATTTTTTTCAGTATTGTGCAGCCCAGTTTAACAATTATAACATAATAATATCAAATAGACTGAACGAGTTATTAATTGCATAATTTTCCAGAAGTTCTGCCTTGGCACCTGAAAGTGGAAATATTAAACCATGGTAAAAAGGCAGTTTGAGTCAAATGAATCATATCTAAATGAAGCCAACAAAACCTTCACCCACACTGCCTGTTGCCCACTCTTCAACGTGGTCAGGCATTTGAAAAGGTATGGCCATCTACCGCATGGGAATCATTAGCTCTAATGATGCCACATAGTTACATAACAGGCAAGTAAAGCCATTTATATGACCATCACAATGCAAATAAGCAGCACACCATAGAGAAGAGTTGTTGTGCCCAGTTCCTAGTCCTAAAAAGTTTATTTATACTTCTTAATTACACATCTGAACTAGCTAATCAAGCAGTTTATGTTTAAACAGGTTGATAAGAATATCATGAAAATCTAGTGAACGCTAAAATGTTGAAAATGATGTGAATGTAAAAAGAAAGAAAAAAAATAAACTGGCATTTACTGTATGTCTTCCTGAGAACAGCCTTCCCTCAGACAGTTCTTCTGGAATCTATCACTAAATCTATGTGGTTAAACAAGACTCGGTTGTTTTTTGTTTGGGCTATCTAAAGGCAGTCTTTGGTCCATTTAATGTCCAATTATGTTCCACTGCAAATACATTTGTGTCACAACACACAAGGTACAGACACAAGGTTTATTAAACAAAGGAAACATAAGTCTTAACTGTAGGGGTTGAGAATTCGGGGAGTGAATGAGGGAATCCGTTGCAGACACACTACACACACAAAGGGAATCTAGTAGTGCTAGGAGCCAGGGGATAACACAAAGACGCTGGAGACGGATCACGCGAACACCCAGAGTGTGAGTTTCAGGACCGACAGTGACAGAGTGAACGGAGGTGCCTTATATCCTGTGTGTGTGTGCGCAGGTGATGGAAATCAATAATCAGGTGAACTGGGTGATGAGAAGTAATGTGCAAGTGCGGGGCTGAATGGCTTCAGGTGAGGGTGATTGGGAGAGGGGAGAGCCTGGCCTGACTGTGACAATTTGATTTGATAAACAGATAAACATCAAATTAATTTCTTTTTTGTTCTTCATTTGAGAATTTTTTTTAAAAATCTCAGTGACACTATACTGTTCTCGAACATTCTAACACCCACATGCTGCAGGAGGTGGGGTTGTAAATGTGTCATGCTGTTCAAATGTACCCCCAAAACACAACAATGATGGTGACCGAAGAAAAGTTTCATAAACATCTGACAAACAGCCTTCTCTAGCCTGTTGCACACTGGACAAGAAGTGCAGTGCCGCATTGAGCCGCATCTTTACGCTTTATGTTTTCTATTCGCAGCAGACAGATGGCACATTGTGCAGATGTGCATACACTTACAGAAAACAATGTTTAGAATTTTAAAAAAAGGGCACAATGAAGCACAGTGCATGTTGATTGCATAATCGTCACAAACCAATAGCAGCTCTAAGGTGTTTAGGAGCCAACTCTTACAAAAAGTTTGTTCTTTGATTTCCTTTGAAGTATATCAGCATGTTATATCAGAGTCGATTATTTCATTCTATTGTTGTTTACCCTAAACTGCTAAAAGGATCTCTCTCTACTCTACCTAATTTACTGAAGCTATTCAGAATTCCTGCTATTCAAATAGTGACACCAAAGGTTTTAAGACACTCTGTGACACTCAGACACACTCTCTTAGTTCAAAACTAGATTAAAGACCTATCTTTTTAGTAAAGCATACACTTAATGCATCGCATAACGGTATGATGCATGAATGTGCTCCACGCAGGTGAGCTGGCTCGACATCACATGTAGGACACACTCCTCAATACACCAGACATTGTGTTAGAAACTCTCATATGCTTTACATGTTTGTTTCTATGTTTGTTTATTTAACTGCTATTTTCATCTATAACACTCCATTTTTGCATCTCGTTTAAATACACTATGAACAGCAGCTACGCTAATTATTTTCTTTATTCTCTATTTCCACCTGAGGATTCTCATTCCGAGATCCCTAGAGACTATGCAGCGCCATTGATGCGATCCAAGACCTGTGAAGAGATGATCCCAAGGTATCCATAATCCTGGACCAGGTCGTATCCCGATCTGATGCTGTGGTCGTCATGGAGTGCATGAGACTGATTCCTGAATGACCACTGTGACAAATGAGTTCCCACATTGATCCTGCGGGCCAACCTGACTGCCCGCCGGTGCCCTACTCACACCTGCAGAGCCTAGTTTCTCTCGAGGTTTTTTTTTCCCTTCACTTCGTCAATTGGTGAAGTTTTTTTTTCCTCGCCACTTTCGCCGCTGGCTTGCTCGGATCGGGACTTGTGGAGCTCTGCTTGGGTGGATTTGCTCTACAGTGTTTGAACTTTCAGCAGTGAAATTTAAAGCACACTGAACTAAACTACACTGAACTTCAACTCTGAAATCTGGACTTTACTAGAACTATGTTAAGCTGCTTTGACACCATCTTATTGTGAAAAGCGCTATATAAATAAACATGAATTGAATTGAACTGTGGTTGTTTCTTATTTATTTACACCCCGTGTACAATATCACATGGCTATGAGTGTGATATTGCTTAAATATATATTAATGTAATGTGTAATGAGTAAAAAATTTAATAATAATAATTGTAATATATTTTTACCCTGTTTGAATTGTGACCCAACTCTGATCTGGGTTCAGTCTCATTTAGCCTTTTAGGAGTGAATCGAGGAGCTCTAATTAACAGTCACATTTATTTACAGGAGAACTGGAGACATGACCTCATACAGATGGAGACACACACAGAGAGAAAAATACTCACAAATCAAAGACGAGGTAGTGAACACCCTCCTCTGATATGCTGTCATGGAGCCTCACTGTCGAGAAAACAGAGAGAGAACGAGACTGATTAGATTGCATTGCACAGCTCACTTTTATACTCATTAGATCATGGGAGTGAGATTTTCACAGACTCATTTACTCCACAAATTGGAATTATTTCTGCTTCCTTTCATTGTCAGATGAATAATGGAAATATCTATTAAGGCATTTCCTGTTAAAATACTTCTATCTCAGCCTAATATTCTACACCTATGTCATTTTTAAGTGATTTCCGTGAAAATTTATACATATTTAATATAGGATTACATATTTATATTGAATTTATATGATGTAAATATAGTTACAATATATTTATATAATATAAACCTTTTTTATTAAATTTATATGATTTTACATACCTTAAAGTCAACTGTCTACTTTTAATCTTTCAAAGAAAAATAACACATTGACCAGTATTTACTGTGTATGGTGACATATTTCCAGCTGAAATCGTGCTGAATAGAGAATAGGAATTTGAATCCAGTGTCTTGAGCCACAGGTAGTGATGGCCGGACAGATAACTAGTTAGTCACAAAACTCACACACAATTTTGAAGTCATTTGGTATTCATATTTTCTTGCTGTCATATAGCAAAATGTTCTGTTTTACTTCAGCATAAGTGTTACTCTCGCCCTAGTCTCAATTTACCCCTTACTGGGAACACGGTGAGAAAATACCTTTCTTTTCATTCAAGCAGATTTCAGTTACAACCCATATCAAACACACCTGCCTGTAATTATTAAGTGCTGTTCAGGTCATAATTAATTGGTTTAGGTGTGTTTGTTCAGCGTTGGAGCTAAACTCTGCAGGAAGGTAGATCTCCAGAAACAGGGTTGCCTGGAC
This sequence comes from Danio jaintianensis, assembly GCA_903798115.1. Taxonomy (NCBI): domain Eukaryota; kingdom Metazoa; phylum Chordata; class Actinopteri; order Cypriniformes; family Danionidae; genus Danio; species Danio jaintianensis. The sequence continues at coordinate 13,153,354 of CAIGQV010019101.1, read as the reverse complement.
CGAACCCAAGTTCGATTGTCCCCCCTTGCCACCTTCTCGGCTGGTTTGTGTTCACACTGTCTTTTTTCCTTCTGAACCCCGGTATGCCTGCGTCATCAAGCTGCTGTTTTGTGTATGGCGGTTGCTAGGTGACGGCCATGAAAGAAAAGCGCCAAAATGGAGACGTCTGCATATCACGATCATTCTGCTTTTAATGAATCTTTTGGTTTTGTTACCAAAGCCAAAATACAAAGAGCCACTTGCGTCTGTCTGCCGCAAAAAAACATTAAAAACGTTCAGAACTTCACGCGATGTCTGCAGAAGTCGATTTTGGTGGAGACAAGCAGACATTATCACTGTTTGCACTGGGTCAGTCCCGCTTGTCACCAAGGTAGGAGATACACACACACATGAATGAACGTTATGAAAACTCAAGTTTGTTGCACAGTTGGCGGTTCACTTCCTTATTTGGTACGATTGCATTCATATTAGAAGTGAACCGTACCAGAGTTCGCAGGCGGACTCGGGTACGGTTCACAGGTGCGCACCTGAGTTCAGAAGACACGTTCACACTAGCTAAACGTACCGTACTTTGACGTCAAATGAACCCGGGTGCGGACCAAAAATGCTAGTGTGAAAGCACCCTTTATTCATATGGTTAAAGAAGTTTATTTCAGATATGTTGCTACAACCACTAAAGGCAACTACAAAATAAACTGCAGTACCTGATAAAACTATTTGTGCTATAAACCAGTGTTTAATAATTTAAGCTGCTGAGAGCAAAACCCTGCTGTTAAACTAAAATGGCTACCACTAGCCAAAAATAGATATTCATACAGTAGCCTTATTTAGTTGCTAGAACAGCGTGTAAAGAGCACGCCTACAGTGCCTAAAAACAGTGTCTAGGTAGGCAGTGCACTAAGGTGTGCCCTAGAGCTACACAATCCAGATATTTGCACAATCCAGTCTTGTCAGTCAAAAGAAGGGAAATCTTCTACTGAAACAGGCTAGATCATGGCAGCTACTTCATTAAAGTGTGTAATCAGCAGTAATTCCTCAGTGGAATCGAATAGCTTGACCTTTTGATTTACAAATATGGATGTATTGCATGGGGAAACAGGAGATATGGAGGAATCCCCCCTGTATAAATATCTCAAGCATCTCTCTCATCTGTGATACAGCTGCCTGCTCAAACCGGTTGCCATGGTAACAGAAAGAGAATGGCTTTCCAGCTGAGGGTTGCTTTGGAGAGGAGAAATCCCTCTGTTAGTTTAGGAAAGCCACTGGGTCTGATGTTACAACTAATGTTTGCCATTATGATGACAATCTGACTGTTGATCACAAATGCCCTTACATGTTACTGCGCTACATCTTGATTCACAAACCTTGACATTTTAAAGTCATGATGTTGTTATAGTTGCAACACAGTCTCGTTGGAGATATGTGCCCAGGGCTACATTTTTAGGAACTGTGAAATACGGGGGCGAGACGACATCTGCTTACAGTTTTTTTTTTTTCACAAATCAATTACACAGGCAATTGTGTACATTTTTGAGAATCTCAAATATGTTACTGAACCACATTTTCCATTATTTAAATGTTTACATGTCTTTCTCAAGCCAGTTGGTTTGTCATGCATATATCTGCTTGCTATCAACTCCCCCAAACCAACCATGTTTTCAAAAGCAAACTAGAGAAAAGTACATTGCGGCCTTGTGCTTTTACCACCATTTCACACAGCTTTTTTTATTTAACCTGGTGTAGCGTGTGGGGTGGGTCCGAGAGCCATTAGCACATGCAAGACTTGTGGAATTAGTGTTAACGACTGTCACCTGTGCACACCACCTGTCTCGAGTCTCACGAAAGACCTCTGGATCTTAAAAGGAGGAGAGACAGCAGTGGAAGATGGGAAAGGACCAGGCCTTTTGCTTTCAGTTTAGAGGTAGTCACCGTGAGGAGCTGCTGCCTGTTTGTTTTATTTGTTTTCATTATTAAAATTATTTAAAGTTTGTCAGTTCTCTGCCTCCTTCTTCCTGATAGCCGGGAAGCTATCAAACCTTATTGTACCTGGTTTCTGGAACCATCAGTTACCGGACTCAAACCCTGGTCCACTCCATGTCCCAGGTCTGATGCCATATAAGGTCAGCTACCAAGCAAACTAATCACAAAAAAAAAGCCGTCCATACAAAGGTAATCGGACAGCAGTAGTGTGAAAATGAACAGAAGTTGTCGGCGCCGTCATACCACCCTGTAGCATTCGTTTTGCATTTAAAATGTAGCCAGACTTGTGCCAGGGCACGAATTTGTGGTTTCCAAAATATGTAACCCTGCACATATCCCCCAATGAGCCCGTCTTGCATATTTATATCAAATAAACATAGATACAAACAACATTCAGCTACTTTCAACTAAAAGTAGGAAATTTTAATCACACTTTATTTTACCATAAAATTATTGCTATTAACAAACAATTTCCTAAGGTTTTGGGTTGAATAAAGTACTAATTTGCTGCTTAATTATAATTAGTGAGGTAGTTGTTGGGTATTTAGGTATTGGGGGTGTATAAGATCATAAGATCATACTTTATAAGTGCTAGTAAACAGACAATATCTTAATAATAAGTAATAAGCAGTGGGAGTTAGTACTTAAACTAAAGTGTTACCCAAATAATTATTAACCAATTAGATTTCAGCTGAGTAGAAAGGTTGTCAATTAATTGAATAAACACTGCTAAAAATATGTCAGTCTATAAAAGAAGCTGGAACAAGAACAAGCAGAATTGTTTCAATGGCTTAGTGTTGTCATGTAAGAAGATGAACATATGGGGGCGGGAATGTGATACTAAATTTTTTAGCTTATCTGTAGCTTTGTGTTATAGCCGTAATTACTGCTAGAAAACACCCACGCTTGTAATCTTGCAACTGGCTAGGAGGTGGGTGAGAGTGGGCAGAAAAGCTTGGCCATTTTTAGCTGTTACCACCTTAATAGCTAGAGGTCAGATTTGCATGACCTCTTTAGGATGAATCACTCAGCACAGATCCATGAACGTGAGTGCTATGAAACATTCTCTTATTGCAGAAATTGACTCATTTTCACAAGACATGTTTTTCAGTACTCTTCACATTGTTCTGCTTACCAACTTTGGTGCAGCAGGGCATATCAAATCCAAAATGCAATAAAACTAACAAAACGTCATATGTCTCAAATAAAGTCATTCTCCTAAAACACATTAACATTCCTTTAAGTTTGTCACCCAACAAACACTCTTTGTCACTCATAGGACAACAACAGGTAATGGTACACAGTACAAAGCTTTCTTATGGAATGATTCTTCACAAAACAAGTTAAATACTGTTCTATATTGTTCAATACTGTTCACCGCAGTCTATGTTTATATTTTAATGAAATTTAGTGAAGTACCAATCTTAATTTTTCATAATTGATTCAGATTTTTTTTAAGGCAAATATGTTGATTCCAATACTGTTTGCTAACTGATTTAAGCAAATTGCACTATTAAATGAAAATCTGAGTACAAGATATGTATCCCCATTTCACAGAAATCTAAAGGCTAGTTTTGGACAAAATTTATTGTTTGAGCTGTCTTAAGTGAAGAAAAAACCTAAAGTGACAAATCTTATCACATCTAATCTCATCATTTGACTTTATTATTCTGACTTTATCTTGTAATGAAGCTACATAAAACATAACTGCACAAAACAGTAGACAGGTTGAATAAAATTCCAATTTCACTCTCTGCTAGTAAATGTCATTTGCAGAACAGCACTAAAATAGCATTTCCTTGGTTAGTGCTGCACTTTTAAATGTATTCAATATGCATTATCTGGATTAAATGCAAAATAATGTTCCATCTAAACTTTTCTGAAAACAGTAAATTCTCCTGGTCAATTGTTTTAATTACTTACAAAAAGGATGATATAATACAAAGTATAGCTTTATAAATGTAGATACATTTTAGAAAAATCTAAAAATCAAAAACTTTCGAGGATTTAAGATGATGATGACCATCAAACGCATCTTGTGAAAAGGGTCTCTGTTAATCCCACCCATTTTGTTACCTGATTATTAGTTAATTGGGCCCACATGTCCTTCCTTATTTTTCTGCCTGGTTTGGTTCATTATTTATGTTGTCTGTGCTGTTGGTGGCTCAGTGGTTAGCACTGTCGCCTTACAGCAAGAAGGTTGCTGGTTCGAGTCCCGGCTGGGTCAGTTGGCATTTCTGTGTGGAGTTTGCATGTTCTCCCCATGTTGGCGTGGGTTTCCTCTGGGTGCTTTGGTTTCCCCCACAGTCCAAAGACATGCGGTATAGGTGAATTGAATAAACTAAATTGGCCGTAGTGTGTGTGTGTGAATGAGTGTGTATGGATGTTTCCCATTACTGGGTTGCAGCTGGAAGGGCATCCACTGTGTAAAACATATGCTGGATAAGTTGGCGGTTCATTCCACTGTGGCAACCCCTTATGAATAAAGGGACTAAGCCGAAGTGAAAATGAATGAATGAATGAATGAATGAATGTCTGTGCTGTATTGGCTTGTTTTGTGCTCTATGTCAAGTAAAGTGTCTTGTTTTTTTTGTTTTTTTGTCTTGTTTTGTTTGCTAATTTTCTTTTTGCTTCCAGTTTGTGTCCAATCACAGGTCTTTTGTTTTCCAGGCCTGTTGGCTATAATTTTGCTCTGTTTTTGGCCAAGACTTGTGTTTATTATTGTTTTTGTTAATACAGATTTTTTTTAAACCTACTTGTGTTTGGTTTAGGGGGGAAATGGCAGGGGAAACAATGCTAGGCTACTTCATAAATAAAATGTAAAAAAATTGGTAACACTTTAGTTTTTATGTGACAATTCAGGCTATTAACTACTGGCGAATTATCTGCCTATTGTTAAGATATTAACTGTTCATTAGTAGTTGTAAAGTATGATCTTATTTCGCATCCCTAATCTGTCTGCACAATGTGACAGTATATTACATAAAATATGGATGTCTACTGTAACTTTAGAGGTTTTCACAGATGAAATGTCCCCAGTTTGAAACATACTGCAATATAAAACTCCAAGTGATTACCTATAGCCTTAATACAGGGAGTCAACGCAAGCTCTACCAATCTGAGGTGTTCCAGAAAAGTAGATTTTTAATTAAACTGAATGCAGCTCCTGTTTGTTTGTCTGATGTTGCACCTGTCTTCAGCATCTCTGTCTTATGGTAATGCTGAGATCTCCAGATCCACTGTGTTGTTTGCATTTATTGCTCACACCATCAGCACTCACCAAGCAGGAAGTGATTTTTTTGTGTTCAGTGAGGACAGAAAAATTACTCTTAAGCTTAAAATCTGTCATTTTACATCTGGTTTGAATACTAGTATATTTTAAATGCTGTACATAAAACAGCTCATAAAACACTGGAACTTTTAGTGCTTTAAGGTCATGGCAAATGCACTGGAGTGTGTGTGTGTGTGTGTGTGTGTGTGTGTGTGTGTGTGTGTGT
>CAIGQV010019101.1:13129501-13147777 GCA_903798115.1 Danio jaintianensis | reverse complement strand
GTGTGTGTGTGTATGTGTGTACTCACCAATATTAGGATGCTTGAGCAGACGACAAATTCTGGCCTCTCGTTCAAGTTTTTGGTGATCTAAAAGACAATAAAAAAACATGTTGGTGTTTGCCATAGTAACAAAAAAAATTAAACCAACTTTCTTCTGTAAGTACCTGACTATCTAACTAGTGTTTACATAGTAACATTTCAGCTGATTGTAAATATTTATTGGAAATAAAAATATTATATATTTATATAAAATGGCTGCACGGTGGTGCAGTGGGTAGCACGTTCGCCTCACAGCAAGAAAGTCGCTGGTTCGAGCCTCGGCTGGGTCAGTTGGCGTTTCTGTGTGGAGTTTGCATGTTCTCCTCGTGTTCAAGTGGGTTTCCTCCGGGTGCTCCGGTTTCCCCCATAAGTCCAAAGACATGCGCTATAGGTGAATTGGGTAGGCTAAATTGTCCGCAGTGTATGTGTGTGAGTGAGTGTGTATGGGTGTTTCCCAGTGATGGGTTGCAGCTGGAAGGGCATCCGCTGCGTAAAACAAATGCTGGATAAGTTGGCGGTTTATTCCGCTGTGGCGACCCCAGATTAATAAAGGGACTAAGCCGAAAAAGAAAATGAATGAATGAATATATTTATATAAAATATATATTTTTATATAATATAAATATATATGAATATCACACAACAGATAATGTTATGGTTCTAAACTTTGCTTTCTCTGTTTGATTTACTGTTCAATGAGATCTTCGGAAAAACCCAAAAGGTCATAAATGTTTTCTTTACCCATTCCACTGAAGTCAAGTACAACAGACACTATATGCAAACAATTAGACAAGTCTTTGACATTTAATATATATATATATTTATATATCCCCCGCGTCATTTTCAAGATAATCATTTCACTTTACTGAAAGATTTTTTGGTGTATTAAAATCTATGGATAATCTAGGAAATACTACTGTAAAGAGGAAGTGGCATTGTAGCAAAAGGTAGAATGTCAATTAAAAGTTATAATCAGTGTAGAAATTCACTTTAGATTCAGACCTGTTCTGAGGCACAAATGAGAGAAAATGGAGAGAAGAGAAAATGAGAATATGCTTTTGTTTATACAGTATGTGCTTAGTGCTAAACTGCATAAATGTGCAAAACACAGATAATGATGGATTTATGCCACTAGCACCCCACGGCCTGTGATAGCCAGGAGCCTTAAGCTGAGAGGCCTGAAGCTACCATACAAACCAGAAAAAGGCACTAAAATGACACTGCCAAAGAAAATGAAATGATAGACAATGAGGGCTTGAATAGGTGCCAATAATAAGGCTGGACAATAAATCCATATTCCAATCACAATTTAGTAAAAGCGGGAAGCACAGTTCTGCGATCAGTAGTAAATCTCTATAAAAAGGTCACATGACACTCTCATGCGAAAACTCCAAATACAAATTAAAGCAGATAACCAGGAAATCCCTCTGTGTTTTAATCTGTAAAATATCTATAAAAAGATATTTTGTCTCAATAATACTGACCATAAACAACATGCACAAAGATAAACATGACAGGCAAGAGCAATCTGAATATTATATTGAAAACATTATCAAAAGATGTCAAAAGTAGTCTAAAAGTCATCTAAAGTCATCTTTACACAGCAGACTTAAGGCCAATCCTTCTGCTCAGAATTCAATGTAAAGATTCTACACTGCATTAAAGTAGACCTGAAATATGTTGGGTCTGACCCACATCAGTCCCTAGTATAAAAAGAGATGTAATGCTGTTTTGATGTAAATGTAAATCAAATAAATGTTTGGTGTAAATAAAATGCAAAACAGTGCTGCTCTAAGCAACATTGTTGTCATGACAACCCAAAGGACGCCAGCCAGTTTGAGCCACGAACACAAAGGCCCACCAATTTAATGGCAGGGGAATAACTGCTAGGCTACTTCAGAAATAAAAATAAAAAAGAATTGGTAACACTTTAGTTTAGGTCACAATTCATGCTATTAACTACTGTCTTATTATCTGCTCCACGAGACGAGACGAGACACGAGATTGGGGTCACGAGAACGAGACAAGATTTTTACAACATTTTTAAGAAATCTTCAATGATGAAATATATGAATAAAAAATTGTCTTTTATTCACATAAAAAAAAATCACAAAATGCAAAACTATTTAGGTGCTTTTTTAAAAACATAGATTTCAATTGATTGCAAGATTTTATTTATGTACCCGTGCTCTGAGCTACTAGATGTGAGCATGAAGTAAGGACTGATAGAAAGTGTGTATGTCCTTTTGCAAAATGCGGCTAAAAGTACTTCATTATGTTAATAATTTGATAACAGTCTTTACATGTCTGTACTGCACTTCAATAATGCGACTAAAATAGGAATACTCCACATGTCTTAATTCTATTTGTGTTTACGACGATTATGACTTTAAGCATATATGAAGTGCTATTCCAATCGCATGGATACAAACCATAATGTGTGTGGCTGCAGATGTAGCCTCTGTTGGACGCGGCAGCTGCTGAACTCTGGTGAAAAAAGCGGTTACATCACACCCGCCCACCCAACTGAGTGAAGCGACCAACTCTGAGGACAGTCTGGGTTGCCAGGTGTGTGCTGCAAAGCACCTGATTTGCTGTTCAAACCCAATCCTGGCTCCAATCTTCAATGCTAATTTCACCCTCACGCTCCATCACAACTCATGAAACAACTTTTCACCTCAACGAGAAATCTCATCGCGATTTTTATCTTGCGAGATCAAAAGAGACATTGTCACACCCTGAATCCACCTTCTACCTTACTAACTATTCATTCATTAATTTTCCTTCAGCTTAGTCCTTTTATTCATCAGGGGTCGTCACAGCGGAATGAACCGCCTACTAACTATTGATAAACAGCTAATTAGTAGTTCATTAAGCTAGTAATATTAGTTAATAGTTTGTTAATACCGTGAATTGTGACCTAAACTAAAGCGTTACAAAACATTTTGTTCACATTTGCTAAATTCAGTTTCTCAGATCAACAACTGAATAAAATAAAGTTTATCCAAAATTCATTTCAACTAAATAATTAACACGCTAAAAATTGTGTAAAAACGAGTAGACTATTCTGAATTTTCTTTCATTTGTAGGACTGAAATCACTGAAAAGATACTATAATACCAATCCACTCTGATAAGACACATTTCTGACCAAATCTGTGACTAAAGAGACGACACACATTTCTGCTACACTAATAAACAGTGGCCAGTCAGAGATGTATAGAATGTGAATGTTATTTCAATTCCTGTATCTGCTATAATGTTAGAAATATAACAAAAAGTGCAGCTACAAAGAATGTTTGAAACTACTACAGATGGGATTTAGCCAATGAGATAGCTCATATGAGCTTTTGCTTCCATAATCCTGACCACTCAAGCCATTAATGATTCGCAGCATGCAGTCTGGAGTCGTTCTAATCAGGTACGTCACAAACTCCATACACCACTGCTGGCAAGAGAAAAGCTCCTGCAAGGGTTTCTAAAGGGAAGATGAACAACCTATGACATAACAGGATTAAACTGATTGCTTGCAGAGGCTAAAAGTCCTTCTCTGCTTGTGGCTTCATGTTTATGTCAAATTGGGTTACAAAAAAAATCTGGAGCCATACAGGTATGATCAATTGTTCTATCCTCATTATTAAAAGCGTTTGGCCAAAATCCACGTTCTTCATTAAATGTCCCAGATGGAGAGTTGTTCATTCAAATCTAGTTTTTTGCATATTTTAAGTGTTGCATTGACCCAGTTCAGTCAGTTCCCATCTGACAGAAACTGAGAGAATGCCAGAAATGGGGCAGCTATTTTCAAAGTTGTCAAATCAAGTCAACTGTTCATTGGCATGCATAAAGCAGGAAAATGTGTATATCACATATTATTTACATATTCACCTATTTTTATTCTTTCTTAGAGGCAGTTTACACGACAGCAATTTCAGCCAAAAACAAAAAAACTATTTATAGGATTTGCCTGTTTCTTTACATGACAACTTTTTGGACTTTTTGGAACTGAACGTCTTCTAAAATGATGACATCATGTGTCTACATAGTACATGTTTACAGTCTGAACTAGAAGCTGCAACCATTTATTTTTTCGGCTTGTGATGCAGTTCCTAGAGAAACGGAATTTTAATGAGAAAACAGTGGGCGTGGCCTTTTTTGGGGGTTTTTCAACTGCGAGCTGAATGGATGTAGTAAAGTAGGCATTTCATTCAGAAAGATCTGGGAAAAGAGTTTTGTGAGAGTTATTACAACTTAACAGACAGCTCCTCCTCGCCATTACTGTATGTTGTCATAGCATTGTCAAAACTGACAGTTGAAGGGGCGTGGTTAAGTATGTTAGCCACGCCCAATACCTCAGACTGATGTAATCTGAGAATTTAACTGAAAACAAACAGAAAATGCATTTTCAGATTTCAGTTGTAGATAACATGGGCAAACTATTTTTTTTCTTAAAGACATGCACAGATGAAATGTTCACCACAAAACTAGCAATGTGAGCTAACAAAATCAATATGGTTAGTTTTGATTTCATGTGTAGGATTTGTAGTGTAGATTAAAAGCAAGCGCAAGCAAACATACACAACATAGTGTATGTTAATAAGCACAACAATAGTGAAATTTTTCCTATGTACGTGGCAAGGGAAAAACCTTTTGCATTTGTGGCTACATTGTTGTCATGTAAACAGAGCCTTATTGTAATTGAAAGAATGTTAAATTTAAAATGTGGACAACGTCGGCGCAATAGCCTAGTGGTTCGCGGCCTGACATATGGTGCAGTAGCACTTCAGGGCATCCTCAGTTCGAATCCCGGCTTGAGGACATTTGTCTTTCTCTCTCCCATTTCGTTTCCTGTCTGAAATACTGTCCTATTCACTTAATAAAGGCCAAAAATAAATCTTTCAAAAAAAAAAGTGGATAACAGAAATAAAAGAAATCAATATAGTTACAAATGGGTAACACTTTACAATAAGGTTGTATTAGTTCATATTTGTTAATAGGGTTGGGCGATGTCGACCAATTTGGCATCGTACGATGTCTAATATGAAACATCGCGATGGACGATGGCGTCGTCGTAGGCAGCTTATGAATAATTAATTTATAACGAATTAATTATTTGTAGCCTACCATTTCAACTATCTGACCAGCATGGTCTTTGTTTTACCCATAACCAAATCATAAATAAATAAAGATAAGTTACACACAAATTACCACCTGTCAATCACTTTTTTCCGCGGGACTCTGGCACGAATAGGCAGTGATCTGTGTCGTTATAATGGCGTCGACAAACTAAAAAGGTGCACAACCAACAGGAACCAACCAACAGTATCTGAGGTTTTAGCTAAAATTACTAAGTACAAGTGTGAAAGCGAAAGATTGAAGCAGTGTACTGATGCTGTGACACGTTACCTGAAAGATTCAATAGACTGAAGAGTCGTTAGATAGAGACAAGATTAATTATATATCACGTTTAACAACCATGGTGAGACGAAATCCAGCAGTACATCCTTGATAAACTGTCCGATGTGCACTGCTCTCTGGGGTTTTGTGCTCAGCAGGTCCGCTGACTGCTGGAGCTCAGAGGCGCGTGTACGCTGCAGCGCATGACTGTGTGTGTGTTTGTGTGTGGTCTCGTGATGTGCGTTTTCAGCGGTATAGTGTGGAAGGAGGGCTTTTCAGAAATGCTAGGTGAAACGCCAGTGTGGACATAGATCGTTTTCATTCTAAAATGCCATTTTAAAACTAAGACGTATTAGTGTAAACGGGGCCGTGTGTATTTTTAGCGAGCGTGTTGCTGCGACGGGGGCGGGGCGGAGGATCGCGATGCCGGCACAGCATCGTGATGTCTATCCACCATCGCCGATGGACGATGGCATCGTCTATCGACCCAACCCTATTTGTTAATGTTAGTTAATGGAAATAAAATTGTTCATTGTTAGTTCATGTTAACTCATTGTGCATTACCTAATATTTAAAAGCATGAATTTGGATTTTAATAATGCATTGGTAAATTTAGGACTATGATTAATAAATGCTGTGCAAGTATTGTTCATTATTAGTTCATGTTAGTACATACTTTAACATTAACTATTAATGAAACCTTATTGTAAACTGTGACCCAAATATTCATTTTATATCCAATACTTAGCTATAGAAGGAACTGCAAACAAATTATTGTTTCAAGCTAGTTTCACCAAAACTCCACCATGCACCTGGTGTGAAAAAGTAAACCTTAAAGAACAGTCAAACAGGACTCTCATACACTCTGAAGTCAAATAAACAATGCATGTACAGGTAGTTACTTAATCATATTTTGTAAAACTGTAAACACAATGACAAATGTCTTAAAAGTAAATAGCAATGCAAAACCAGTCTCTTATTATGCTATTGGAGGTCATTTAAGAACTGAAAAAAGTGTTTATTAATGGTTTGATGTCCAGTCACTGTTTTTTCACAAAAATGCAAGATTCATTCATTCAAATCTCACTCTTACAGAAGTCAATAACTCCACAGAGGCCTGGTGTACAGCGTGGCAGGTACAAAGTTTGCATAAAAAGCAAATTATTGCAAAAGAGGTGAAAGAGAAACAAAAATAGAGAGACAAAATGTAATGTCAAAAATAGGAAGAAGTGGACAATGCTGACAGATTCAGGTGGGCGTAAAAATTTGAAATATGCAAAATTTTAGGGTAAACGTTTCGAACAGTAGTGTGCCACATTAACTTAATTCTGTTTACCTGTTAAATCTGAATTAAACGCTCAGCAGAATGAAGTCCTGTGACAATGCACACTGCAAATACTGCCTACTTCTCAATTCATAAATTAATGGGGGGGGTTTTTCAAAACCAATTGAGTGATTACATTCTTATTTTAATCAAACACTGAATCAAAACCCATTTGTTACATTCAAAATTGCATGTAGAACAATGTCACACACACACGCACGCACACGAACGCACACACACATACACTTTGTGTCAACTGAAGCTTGTAGGTATCTAAAAAAATATAACAAGAAATAGGTGTTTTTAAACAGATATTACATTTGAATATATAGCTTATGTACACACACATAAGGGTGGGCTATTTAAGGTAATTCCCATGAAGTCTACTAGACTGTACTGAAAGTTTGGAAAAGACCCACTGCCGTTCCTGTTGTTTATGTGTATAAAACTAAACAAAACATTCAGCTCAGTTGGACAACATACACTGCAATTCTGCACTGAAAGCGTAGGATCTGCTTGTGTTTACATAGGGTGAAGTTTAATCGTAATGTTGGCAAAATTCCATTCTAAAGAAATTATGAAAGCGCATGTAACCATGAGTAGTGACATGCCTATAGTTTGACAAAAGCTCTCATTGTTACGGTTTTCTGAGAGAGAATATCTAGCAAGACTTCTCTAAGCCTGTCTCAATTAACATTTAGTCATTTACACTTTATTTGCATACTACACATGCTCATATGCACAATGAAACCTGAAGCCGATCTATTTGATACCAGTTTTGGTGTCGTGATGAGTGATGAGTGACTTATTTTCTCGCTCAGGAGTACTAAACTTCTGCACCCACCTGCAGTCATGAATACAGTGCAGGGCAGGGTTTTTTTTTTTTTCATTTCGTTGGTCAATAATGAATTTTTGATGTTTGGATTTCATATGACTGAAGTTTGTACGCAACATGTTTATCATTTTAATTAAAATAGAGGCAGCTATTCAAACACAATACACCTGCTTCTACTGATTGCTTCACAGCACTATTCAGTGCATGTAGTCATAACTGTGAGTTTTGGTTTGCTTGCTCACTCCATTTATGGCCAACAAAGTGACATTTAGCAAAATTCAAATATGTGTTTATTTTTTCTAAAAAGTTCAAAAAACTATAGCAGTTGGAATATTTGATTAAATAAATAGTGCATTAACAGTCAAATTACAGTATATATTTCAACAGTATATATTCATTAATTTTCCTTCGGCTTAGTCCCTTTATTCATCAGGCACAACACAGCGGAATGAACCACCAAATTATTCAGCATATGTTTTTACACAGCACAGCGGATACACTTCCAGCTGCAACCCAGTACTGGGAAACATCCATACACACTCATTCACGCACACACACACACACACACACACACACACACACACACACTACGGCCAATTTAGCTTATTCAATTCACCTATAGCGCATGTCTTTGGACTGTGGAGGAAACCGGAACACCCGGAGGAAACCCACGCCAACACAGGGAGAATATGCAAACTCCACACAGAAAAGCCAACTGACCCAACCGGGACTCAAACCAGCGACCTTCTTGCTGTGAGGCGACAGTGCTAACCACTGAGCCACCGTGTAGCCTCAACAGTAGGGGTGTCAAAATTAATTGTTTCTTCGATGCACTGCAATGCAGATGCGGACAATTCAGTATCGGTTCAATAATAGATCATAACCGGTTATTATGTACTGACGTAATTTATCTCCTATGCGCTATGTCGCGGTAGAATACTATGGCGAAAGAGGTGAGGGCGAGTAAATAAAACTCTTCAACTACTTAAAAAGCAGATAATTGTGCACAATTCACTGCTTGTGAGTTTGTGGACAGTCTTACTGACACTGAAGAAGCTACAGCACACGAGCCGCTATTTCACTACTCTGCCTCTCTCTCTCACTTTGGACATTTAAAGCGATACTTGTGGATCCAGACACGAGTGTGTCTGTAGTGCGAGTTTTCTCCACCACGTGGTAACCGTGCATTATGCGCATACAGACTGTAACCGTGGCTGTTCTTCCAGCGTCACTCATCGGTGAACAGCGCTGACAGTTTTAGAGCCAATCGCAGCCCTTTCTGTTGAGTGGGTGAAGACAACGACCCAATCATAGGGGTGTAAGAACTCGCTTGACAACGCTCAAAAAGCGAGATGCTGCTCGCTGCAGAGCCACTTGGGCTCCAATGAGGGGGAGCTTGAGCCAGATGTGGCTCTGCAGTGAGTACCACTTGCATCAATGACCATTCTAGCCAATCACAGAGATTTCTGTTCTCATGAACATAACAGCCAGTCAGCCCATGACTTGCTCTCTCATTGGCTGTAGCTCGAGACTACATCTGACCCTTTGTGGGGTCAAGTCGGGTGACTGGTTTGGAATATTTAGCATGCTAGATATTAGATTTTTGTCATTCAGTAGTTCACACATAAAGACTGCCGAGTGCTGATCACCTGCTGATTTTTCCCACGATCACAGACGATTTGTCTGTGAGCTCGTTAACTCACAAATCGGACTGAAATCGGGCTTAAAATCCTGTAGTGTGAATTAAGCATAAGGTAAATGGTGGTCATACCATATACTGACTGGTTTTCTGATGTTTGTGTACATACAAAAAGTTTTTGATCTTTGAGTTCTGCTCATGAAAAATTGGAGCAAAAACAAAAGTGTTGCATTTATATTTGTGTTGAGTGTTTTATTATCTGATCCGAAGGGAATAAAAAACAAAACATTGTATATGAAAAACTGACTTGACTGAATTTCAGTCTTCCTGCCACTTTTCGATCCACATCACTTAATATGCGGCTTGTTCTCAGTGTGGAAAGAAAAATCTCTGGAAATTGTCTCGTCACGCCTCATTAGGACACAGTGTTAGATTGCATTTCAAGAAACAACTTGAGTAAGCAGAGAGGTGGTTTAATTTCACGAGGCCCAGAAAAAAGGTTTGGATCTGGTAAAGTTCAGTTAGTCGAAGTTGAAGAGAAAACCACTGGTTGTTATTATGTTTAAAGCAGCTGGCAACAGACTTAGTCTAGACTTAACCTAGGAAATCTGCATGAAAAAAGGAATTGTAATTAAAGCACCCACATCCAACTCTCACTTATTGTTTAACATTATCACATTAAAGATTAACATATGTCATTTATTGTGATAGGCAGGTAAATTAGAAGTTGGAGGTTTCATAAATAATTCACTGGGCTTCTAATCTTTTCCACAGCTGTTAGTTTTACATCTCTAGCAAACCTTCTGTGGTTTCATCCTATTTCTTGTTCTCTTTTTCTCTGGACATTTCTTGATCAACGTCAACCCATCATTCAAATTTCTGTTTATGTTATCTCTGTTTCTTTTTTTACTCTTCTTCTCTTATTTTCAGCAGCCTCCCCCGTGTCTGTATATGCAAATGTGCATCTGATAACTCCTGCCATATTCAAATCGACTGAGCACTCAGACTTTGCTTTGTTTTCCACTGTAAATGCTCATTTGAATAGTTGGATGACATTCACAGGACAATAAATTAACACTGCAGAAATGCCTGTTTGAAAAAAAAACTATGATAAATCTAATAAGGCTCCTGCTAAGAAATCTGTTATTATTCATTCACAATTTACTAACTTACTCACTTTCCTTCACATTATTCTCTTCTTGTATAAACATGAAAATAAACAATTTCCCATAAGCAAAAGTGCGTTGTATAAACTGATATGATTAAAAAAATTATGCCAATGTTACTGTATATACGGTAATCTGGATTTTGTTTAGGATATGTGGTGTCTCATTAACACAGACTGGGCATCTGACCAACCAGAGCAGAGTAAATGATCAGAAAGAAGGGGTTTACCAAAACTGGAACAAAAAATGTTATTTCAACCCAAATTTAAATAAAATATATTTCTTTCATTAAATTTATATCACAACTTTAACCCAACAATTCAGTTTGCAAATATCTTACCCAAATTTGCATTGAACCCAGCATTTCTATAGCATTTAAAGGTGCAGTATGTAAGTTTGACACCCAGTGGTTGAATTAGGTATTACATTGTTGGATCAAAACAAACGCAAGCGCAGGTTGCCAGATTGAGGAGTGAATCTGACGATCGAGTCTAAAGGCTGATTTAAGTCGTGTTCTAAATAAAAGTAACGGCACGCAATAGAAGGAATATTTTCCATATTAAAAGGAGATTTTGTCCTAACCAACACCTCAAATTGATATATTAGAAACGGCTTCTATTTCTTGCAGCTGAACAACAGGATAAACTGTGATCACCTCGGGTAAACCTCATGTGTTTTATTCAGTGTTAAATGCTAACAATGTGATTTTGAATGCCATTTTACATTACATTTATTGCCATACTACTGAAAGCAGCAGCAGATAGTTCACCTCAGATCTTGAAAATAAAATAAACCGTTTGAAATTGAACTTTAGAACTGTGAAATTATGTAAACCAACACATACTCTATCAGTGATTCAGCATGTACATTTAATAATGTTAAAGAGGTTTAATATGTAGTAATTCAATTATAAACCTTACCATTATGTGAGTGAGTGCATATTCTGCTTCTTAATGGCTGTGTTTAAATTTCTGTCGTGTTTCGTCTGGTGCAAACAGCCAAATTGCTTATCACTGCAAATCTCGTCACGTAGCATGTTGTTAGGACAAGGGGTTACAATGTAACTTGCTCACCTAATGTTTACGTTCGTAATATTTATATTATTTGCTAATTAATAACCTCATGTGGAGTCTGCGTCTCATTTCGGAGTCTGCTAATGTCCACCGGAGGTCGCATTTCGATCACGGATGCATGCTTTGAGAGCCTTTCAGTATGAATGAATGAAATATGCGATTTTCCACCAAGGCAACCTGGGCTGCTGAAATATAATTGGCTAAACTGGCATTGGGCGGGTTAAAAGAACCAAAACAAAGACAGGGTTCTGGCACAGAAAACATATTTTCAAAGCAGAATATCTGACTTCAGCATTGTTTTTCAGATAAACAAGAATGTTCACTTAGCATGTTGCTTAAATATCTGCAAACATATTATGGTATTTTTTAATATGTCTTTATGTATTAATTATTGTTACGTAGATGACTCTAGTATCATATTTGAAATACAAAATATTTTCAACTTCAAATAACAATAACCACAAAAAAAAATCTTTCCTGTATTTAATAGACATGACTGAAGCCTGGGGTTGCCTGAACAACACCCAAAGTCCAAGATGATGTGTGTGACATTTATGGCGCCATATGCATTATTCCAGGCAAAAGCTCTCTGAATGAGAGCTCTGTATTACGATGAAAGCCAAAGTGCATGTGTGTTTCGGGGTGTAGAATCTGGGATTACGTCATCTAAACCCCCAAAGGAATGTAGCGCAGTCTCCATAGCAACAGTGAGGAAATTAGTTGGATTCGCTTGACTGTGGCTGGGCTTCATTCCCCTTTTCGTATAGACTTCATACATGTTTTCTTGTCTATCTTTGCATGTGCTGACTTGATAACAAACATCAAAAAGGGATTCCTCTCATTTTCCACTATTTGCTAGAGGGCTTGTTGAGTTCCAGCTCAGAAGCGTGTGGGTTTTAGGGAGAAAGGTAGAGATAATGGAATGATGTCATGAGCTGAAAGCGGAGTTTTAGTGCATGAGTGTACATGAGTATCACAAAACGAGGAGCTTGAATTTGGTCTGTTACTCTATTTGCGAATGTTATAATTTTTAGCAATGTTATGGTCAAACAAAGGCCATCATTCATTCATTCATTTTCTTTTCGGCTCAGTCCCTTTATTAATCAGGTGTCGCCACAGTGGAAAGAAACCCACACGAACATGTGGAGAACATGCAAACTCCACACAGAAATGCCAACTGACCCACCCGAGGCTTGAACCAGCGACCTTCTTGCTGTGAGACGACAGCGCTAGCCACTGCGCCACCCAAGGGCCATCATGAACAAAAAAAACATTTGTGCATGTTTTTTCCCCATGTGTTTAGAATTAACAGTTTTAAGGGTTAGTTCACCCCCAAAAAAGAGAATTTTGTTATTAATTACTCACCCTCATGTCATATCATTACTTAATGAACATAAAAGATCATGTTTAGATATATAAAATATGTCATATACTGTAAATTTACACATTTACATTCTATTTACATATTTATTTTCAAGCATTGGAATTACAAATATAGGCTTCATATATGTTCACATTTATTAGCTACAATTATATATGTTATTGCCATATAAAATATATCTGTATTGGGCTGCACTTGAATAAAGTTACAGCTCTGCAGATTGTCCACATAATTTTGTACTCTTGATGAACATAGGGCTTTAATGGTTACACCAGAGCACGATTTTCAAGTGCTACTTAAGTTACGATGCTTTTGTGAAAAAGATCGTAACAAAAAGATCAGCCGCACAATCATTTTTATGATCTACTTAGCCTTACGATGCTTTGGAAAATGCAGCCCTGGACCAAATCAAGTGAAAAAATATATATAAGGAATGCAAACGATTTCTAAAAATCTGAATATCATAGAAATTGACAGTATGGCAAGCAGAATTAAAGGGTTAGTTCACCCACAAATGAAAATTCTGTTATTAATTACTCACTCTCATGTTGTTTCAATCCCCTGAGACCTTCATCTTTGGAACACAAATTAAGATATTTTAGATAAAAACAAGAGCTCTCTCCTCCTCCATTGACACTAACGGTCCCAATACATTCAAATTCCAGAAAATAAACTAAAACATTGTCAAATCATTCCATGTAAACAGAAAAAAGCTTTTGTTTCTGGACTGTTGCTGTCTATGGAGGATGAAGGAGTTCTCTGATTTAATCTTAAATATCTTATTTAATCTTATAATTTTTGTTCCAAAGATAAACAAATGTAAATGTGTAAATTTACAGTATATGACATATTTTATCTAAACATGAACTTTTATGTTACTGAAGTCATTTGTATAGCCTATATTGCCATATATCAAGTTTGTATATGGGTGTGATTATAACTAGTTTTGCACATTTTTCTGAACACTTCTTACTTCTTACTCTTTTTTTTCTGAACTGTTACTCTTTTTTTATGAATTTTGTAAATGAAATAATAAAAAAGGTTCTTGCACAGTAACAAACTAACAAAAATAGAAATACATTAAATACATCTAAACACATCTAAATTAAATGACCAAACAAAAATGAATAATGGAATCTAAATAAAATCAAATATGCTTCAAAGACTGAAAAACAATAAGAAAAAAAAACTGGCATGGACATGCACGAAACCCATCTATGTATTGGGCATTTCATATTGACAACCTTATGTTCTTTAACCTTAAGTTGTTCTTTTTTCCAGCCATTTTATGTCCCAGTCTGCATGTAGGTGCTTTATATTGTTTGATAATTCACAAGAGATGACGATTATTTGGTTAAACGTTCAGGATACAACTCCATATAAGGTTATACTTCAGCACTTTTGAGATGGACAGCCACATCCTAAGTAGCGCATAGAAAGTGTTTTTGTGCGATTATGTTATGTGCCTTGCGTTATGTGCCACGTGGAAACACACGTGGAAACACGTGTTTTAGGAAACAGGAACATTCGCAACCTTGCATGTATATAACTTAAGAGCCAAGATACATTGTTATCAAGAATCCCAGCACTGGTTTAACCCGTTTTGTGATCCATCATATCAAAGTCGTTAAGTATCATTGCCTCTGCAAGTCTTGCTTAAACAGAAGAGAGACAAGATTCAGATTTTGCCAGGATGCATTACCAACAGAGCTTCCAAGGTTGCTGAAGATAATGTAATTACCCATTTATGAGATTAAAGTATTTTTTTTTTAAGTACAGTAGCTTTTGCTTAGTCGATAATCAAGCATTATACACATTATACACAGGATAAAATTAATGGATAAAAAAGTAAAATTTACTGGTATTGCTATGATTGTGGACACACACACGTACATGGATTTCTCCTTTCACTTGCATCTTGTTCTTGCATATGGAATAGGTTTTAATTTAAAGGGACAGTTCAGCCAAAACTGAACATTTGCTGCTAATTTACTCCATTGCAGGCAATGACAGATGCAGGTGTTGCATAATGACATACTGTACACACAGATGTAAACTCACACATGAGCTGAAGCTGTTTGCTTACCACATTTTACATAGGTTACAGCACGAGAACAAGAAACATTTTAATGAGCCATTTAACACACACATCCTCATTATGCAACTGTCATGAACATACTGAACATTTGCTGTGGCTGTGGCTTAATGCTAATATTAATGTTGTAATTAATGTTTTTTTTTTTTTTTTCTTTTACTGACGATCACTTGATAAGACCTCAAAAATCATCAGTTACTTTTAAAGGTCCAGCAGTTAATGTTCTACTGAATAAAAAAGTCACTTGTTTGTTTGTTTGGTTAGACTTTATTAATACCAAAGGGAAATTAGTATGTCACAGCAGAGCTCACCAAACAATAAAATCAACCCAGGCTCATACTGAAAACGTAACGCTATATACATTTCTGGAGAGCGCCAAATACGCAGGAGCTATGTTTTTTTTGCAGTTTTTGTTTTTGCAAATTCATCAGAGGCCGCCCCGTAGCGTTCGTTTTAAAGATGAAATGCAGCCATACGTAGCTCTGGCTACATAATTCGCGATCTCCAGAAACGTATATAGGGCTACGCTTTCAGGATGTTGAATAAAATAAAAAATAACAATAATATTAATAATAATTATAAATAATTATTCATATATAAAATTACATCCATACTGCACACCTTAGATTCAAGCAACGAGAAGACACTAGTCCATATCTACAGCATCAATGCGATTACAATTCTACATAATTCATCTAAATATGACATTGATTATACAATCATACATCTTGGATGGCCTGAAACTAAGTAAATTAACAGTGATTCCTTTAAAGTAATAAGAGGTTGGCTACAAAAAAAATTGGTTGGCAGAATACTTTTCTATCAGAAACTTGAATCTGAAATGCAAGAAAGTAAATAAATTGTTAACTAACTCAATTGTTAACTAACTCAATCCCTGCTGTCTTGTGTAATTTCATTTCACTTTTTCAAATCAACAGCATATCCCTTCTCCAGTCCAGCAAAATGTCCCTGTGTCAACTGAAAGGCTAAGCTAAATACAGATCATTAAACAGATTAACACCAGATTATGCCGCCTGCCGGAGTACAGAAATTTAGAGCAAAGTAACCTGAACTACCTGAGGGTTAATACGCAGTGTTTCTAAATGCAAGAGCAAAGGTGTTAAAAATAAAGATTTAAGCAGTATCATCGGTATACCTCACAAAAAAAACAATGCATTACTGTGCTGATAGTTTTTCCTTCATTTTAAACAAAATAATTTATTATAAATACATTTAGCAAATTAACTGTATCGTTTGTGCTTATTAGAGTTATGAGTGATGCTTATCAGATGCATTTAGACTAGTAAAAAGTGCCGGCTCCATGATTGATTGATTGATTGATTGATTATTTATTTATTTTGTTGGGGGTGCTGAGTGGGGGCTTCAGTGCAGAGGGTTGATAAAAAAAATAAATGAGAGAAAGTAATATGCCATTTATGCCTCTGTTAATAATAATTTCAAATTATTATGAACATTAATAAAAAAAATTATTAATATTAATTATTAGTAATATTAATTATTAAGGGCGGCGCGGTGGCGCAGTGGGTAGTGCTGTCACCTTACAGCAAGAAGGTCGCTGGTTCGAGTCTTGGCTGGGTCAGTTGGCATTTCTGTGTGAAGTTTGCATGTTCTCCCCGTGTTGGCGTGAATTTCCTCCAGGTGCTCCGGTTTCCCCCACAAGTCCAAAGACATACGCTATAGGTGAATTGAATAAGCTAAATTGTCCGTAGTGTATGTGTGTGAATGAGAGTGTATGGGTGTTTCCCAGTGATGGGTTGCAGCTGGAAGGGCATCCGCTGCGTACAAACATATGCTGGATAAGTTGGCGGTTCATTCCACTGTGGCGACCCCTGATTAATAAAGGGACTAAGCCAAAAAGAAAATGAATGAATGAATGAATGAATTATTATTAATAAGGCGGTTCATTCCGCTGTGGTGACCGCTGATAAACCAGGAGCTAAGCCAAAGAAAAATTGATAAATGAATATTATTAATAATAACTTCAAAAGCAAACAACTACATGAGACACAAATTATAAATTAACAAAATTTATGAATGCATATAGAAAAAGAGATATTAGGGTTAGACAAAATAGGGTTTTTTCTTGTTTTAGTGGCAGAGTTTGGGCACTGCTCTTGTCTTGTCATGTACGTTTCTCTTGTCTTTGTCTTGTCTTTGTAGCGAGTGCACATTCTCAAGGAGGCACTCTCACCTGTCTTGGTGTTCATGTTGTTTGTCTGCGGCATGCTGTTCAGCCTCAGTGACTCTGTCAAGTTGGTTTCAGTTTTGGATTGGCTTCAGGACTTGAACAACCATGTCGCATATATGAGTGCACGGTAAATGTTGATTTATTTATCGTCTGCTCATGTTTCGCATTCAGTCTTGTGTTGCCATTGTATGTAGCACGTGGCTTGTGTTTACAAGCGGTTGTGTGTTTTGTTTTGTCTGAGCACGCATGTTAATGAGTTTTCATTGGCTGTATGTTCTCATCCTGTTAGATGTGAGTGCATGGCTTTTGTTTTGTCTCTTTGTGCCATGTGCTCTACTGTCTATTATCTAGTCCCACCCATCTTGTTATCCTATTATTAGTTATTCTGTTTGCTTCTTGATTTGTTCTTATTTAAAACTTCCTTGAGTCTGCTGTCGAGGGGGAAATACATTGCACACCCATACAATGCCATCATTCAGGAAACTAGGAGATTTAAAATTAAATGATTAAAAGGTTCAAAAAGATTAAGATTAAAAATATTTAATCTGTTATACCCAGTGTCTGTTTTATGTAATTGCATTATTTAAATGTTTTATACAGGGATACAGACAGTGTAAATTTACTTTCATGTTAAGTTGACACGGACCACAAAACATATCGAACCCATTTGAATTATGCAGAAAGCTGCATTTTAAAGTGTAGAAATGGCAAGTCAGACTCAATAATACTATTTTTGTACTGTGGCTGACATGAATCTAAATCAAATGCGCCCTCACCAGAACTGAGAGATCAGCTGAATGGATTCAAAAATTGTTAAACTGTTCAACTCATTTTTTTCTTATATCAGTAGAAGTTAAAAACCCATGTTAATCATCACGCAAAACTTGCTAATTAGTATAAACTGTAATTACTGGGCCTCTAGACCTCTAATAGGCCTCTAGACCAATTAAACTGCCTCTGAAAACTGATATTAAAACTGAGCTGTCAACAAGATCATGGATCCTGTTATGCTTCTACTTCTAAGTATACTATCCTGGCAACAAAGTATGACGTACAAGAAAAGCTTGCAAACCGGCCTCATTATTGTGGCCTTTAAGCAGTACACCTCATTATCTTGTCTTCT
>CAIGQV010019101.1:13074414-13118950 GCA_903798115.1 Danio jaintianensis | reverse complement strand
AGATAGAGAGAGAGAGAGAGAGAGAGAGAGAGAGAGAGAGAGAGAGAGAGAGAGAGAGAAATTATGTTTTGTATGTATGGCTTTCCCAAAATCATTTTACTAAAATTATGTGTATTGCAACAGCTTTGCAAAACTAAAAAAATACTAGAAATTAACTATTATCTCAGTTTAACAGACCCAAAGAGAGAATTGGTCAAAGACCTGAAACGTTTTTTTTTTCGGGTCTAAGTACAAATGTGCAGCACGAAGATTTAATATGAATTAAATTAAATATTACATTAGATTATATACAAATATTTAATAAACATGGGAGAAAAAGAAAATATTTTACTAATGTTTTACTTCCAACAAAAAAAGTTAACTAATCTTTTTGAAGCCTCATATTACATTGAAAATTACTCACTAATTTATTTTAAGGTAAGTGGTTGCAAACTATTTATATGGCCTGAATTTAAACAAACAAATTAAATTTAGTAATGTTCAACTTCATTTGTTTAAATTCAGTCCATATACAGTAAATTGTTTGCAACCACTTACCTTAAAAAATGTTTGTAAATCCAATGAATCATTTTTTTTGCACCAGACAATAAACATCAACTTCTTCTTCAAATTTTCCTTAAAAGTATAATTGATTATTGTTGTTGTTGTTGTTTTTGCAAACCTGCAGCCTAAATTAAATTAAATAAATTGTAAAATGGGCTGCACAGTGGCGCAGTGGGTAGCACGTTCGCCTCACAGCAAGAAGGTCGCTGGTTCGAGCCTCGGCTGGGTTAGTTGGCGTTTCTGTGCGGAGTTTGCATGTTCTCCCCGTGTTGGCGTGGGTTTCCTCCGGGTGCTCCGGTTTCCCCCACAAGTCCAAAGACATGTGGTATAGGGTAAGCTAAATTGTCCGTAGTGAATGGGTGTGTATGGATGTTTCACAGTAATGGGTTGCAGCTGGAAGGGCATCCGCTGCGTAAAACATATGCTGAAAATGAATGAATGAAATGGTAACATTAAATAAAAAAATACTGTTTTTCAAATAATAGGAGTTTAAGAATATTAGTACATTGACAATAAGATCTTAACACATAGCTATATATGTTTAAACACTATTCTTTTCAAAGTAAACATTTCAAGCCTTAACCACCAAGTATCGACTTCTTCACAATTTCTGTGTCAGGAAAAATGTCTGTTGACCATTTCTGGCTTCACATGTGACTATTTCTGCTTCACATTGACCCCAGTTATCCTAAGTGCACACTCAGAGGGTGAACTTGCAGAAGGGATCCATTCTTTGCCAGGCAACTTACATGCTGGAAATTACATCACTGAAATGTCCACCACTCCAAAGAGTCAGTACAATTGCCAGAATGCAGCTGTTTAGCTCTTGCTTGATTATCTGCTTCTGTGAACATGAAGCAGAAGCAGATGCACTGCAGGACTTCTTGAAAAAGTTTCCAAGGCTCTTCTTGGAAAAAAAAGTGTTTTTGAAAGCGCTGCTGTTGTCATGTCTGTGTAAACACCCGAAAATGAGAATGATGATGTCATGGTACACTGTTAGACTTTGCTGGAATTTTACAGTTATTTACTGCAAAAACACCCAGTAAAATACCATACATTATTTATAGTTCACTACTGTAAATATGCACTGCATTGTGGGTCATTTAACAGTACTTTTACAGTAATTTACTGAATATTAGGAATTTGCTGTATTCTACTGTAATCAAAGTAATCAAGTACTGCTGCTGTAGTTAAAGACAAAATATGTCACTTGTTATTGAATTTGTTAAATTCAATAGTAAATATTAAAAATAAAGGTTTTGTACTGCTAGTGTAAAATGTAAATAAATTACAGTAAAAATACTGTAAAAATTATCTTACTAATATTAAAATGTGGTAAAGGGCATTTTACCATAAAAAGAAGTTGCAGTCAAATGAAACACATATATATCTTAAAACCTCAAAAAATGTGTTCGGGGCTTTTTACAACCCTTTAACATGTTTAGGTTTTGAGTGAGTTTGAGTGTAGGAATGGGACGATAACCGTTTTCGTATACCGCGGTTTGGAAAAGTCAAGGTTTTAAAACCATCAAAATTTTCTGCTATACTGTGCCTAAGGTATTTGTAAGATTTTTTTATTTATGTTTTTTGGGGGGGTTTTTTAGGACAACAGTATCTCCAGCAGAAAAGATCTCCAAAGATGCCTTTTTAAATTGTAAACAAAAATCTGTGTTTTATAAACTAATAAAGACAGCAGAAGTCAATGATTCATTTGAATTATTTAGCCTGACATGTTTACTGCTCCAAAATATTTTAAATGTTTCTCAAAATAAAATATATTGTGTTCAAAGGGGAAAAAGTTTTTGTTTTTTAGCCAGACATTTAAAAATAACGTATTTTAGAGCAGTAATCACAATACCGTGAAACCGTGATATTTATATCCAAGGTTATCATACCATCAGAATCTTATACCGGCCCATGCCTATTTGAGTGTATTAATGACATATTAAATAAAAGTTAATATTAAAAAAAATATGAATAAAAGTTTCAACTGAAAGCCATTTCCTACAAAGTTATGTAATTTCCATAGCCAAAGTGTCTGCCTATTGATGGCAAATGTTTCTAATTTAAAGCAGCATATTGTAGTGCCCTGCCAGTCTTTGCCAACATTATGGCATATTCACCTTATTCTTCGCGTACGAGCGGGCACAGCCATATGAATCTTTTTGGCTCGAGACTTCCGGTCTCATTCACTTCCATTCATTTTTAGACGTTAAAAATGGCTCGTTCTGCTGCTTGATGTTGCAAACTGATATTTTCTTATTATATTATTCTACTTTGTCTGTACAGTCATGCAAACACTTGTTTGTAGAGCAACTAGTTTGACCGTTTTCTGCCGTTTAGTATTCCTAGTCATTTCTCCCATAGGCGACTGAATCGGAAGTTCTAAAACAATCGCAAAAACGAGCGCACTTCCGCATTAAAGAATAAGGTCAATAGGCTAAAGGATAGGAGTCTGGTGTTCACACTGTTGCTTTGGGAATAAAAAAAGGTTTATCCTGCTCAACCATAAAATGATGGACCCACAATAGTAAAACCAAAAGAATGCATCAAGAACATTATGAGTCCCTATATCCCAAGCCTTCATACAAATGCTTCTTTAGATTATGAAAATTCGGTTTAAAGTGTACAGTTTGCTTCTGATTTTAGAGTGAATGAACTTTTGGCAAGCATTAAATTGTTGCTACCATGGCCTCAATGAGGTCATCTGTATAGCCATTCCTTTATGTTATTATTCTCTTGTTTAATGAGATTGTTTTCATTTAAAAAGCTTTGGAATATCCTATGAGGTCCTAAATTATTTAGGTCTGTCTCCAAACGAGCTTATTGTTGTTTCTATCACTTTTTTTCTCTCTCTCTCTCTCTCTACCTTCCCAAGATGAATTGTAAAAGATTCCATAAAATGAAACTAAAACCTTATCAGACTCTGTGCTATGGATCAGTTCAATGACCAGGGAGCACCTTTCTCCCACATAAATACTCTTAACATTCATTACAGAAACAAGGAACACACTGGAATTTACTATGCATGTATAGTTTAAATAATTGATCAAACAATTTAAATGCCTGAACATACAAACATTTCATTTACGTTATACAATGTTTTTTACTTGCTAAAAGAGTACCAAATTAAAGAACTGAGAATTTAATTCAAACTCTGAAATTTTCAGTTTGTGTCTCAGCACTGATTTTAGATTTCATTCTCTCCATGTCCATTAGACAACTTGGCTATAGACAGAAGCATTTAGACTGTCAAAGCCTAAGCGGGATTAATGAAATCAAAGCAGCTCACTGCTATTTCTTTAGCACTAAATACTGCATCAGTCTGTAAGAGCTTCTACCTGCTACTGTAAAGAAAAATAATTGAAATCAATAAATCCCTGCAGTGAGAGATGTCCTACTAGAAGTCTTCAATATTCAGAGCACAAGCGCAGAGCAGAGAAGAGAAGAGGGAATCCCAATTCAGAGGTGACCTTCAGTGGATGATGAAAATTAGATGGGCTTTTCTTGTTCTCTGTCTCCCTTGCTGTCGATCTCTCTTTTCTCTCTCTCTCTCTCTCTCTCTCTAAGACACAGTTAAACATTGTGCTGACACACATTTTTCCTTATTAATATTATACATATATATTATTTCTTTTATGTTGTAAAATAGGGCAGCACGGTGGCTCAGTGGTTAGCACTGTCACCTCACAGCAAGAAGGTCGCTGGTTCGAGTCCCGGCTGGGCCAGTTGGCGTTTCTGTGTGGAGTTTGCATGTTCTCCCGGTGTTGGCGTGGGTTTCCTCTGGGTGCAAAGTGGGTTTCCCCCACGGTCCAAAGACATGCACAATAGGTGAATTGGCTTAACTAAATTGGCCGTAGTGTATGAACGACTGTATATGGGTGTTTCCCATGGAAGGGCATCCACTGTGTAAAACATATGCTGGAATAGTTGGCAATTCATTCCACTGTGGCGACCTCTGAAATAGAGACTAAGCCGAAGGAAAATGAATGAATGTCGTAAAATAGAAAAAAAGAATTTTCTGTGAGATCACCAGGGCTAATGGTCACATTTTGCAAGCTAGATTTCGAATTTGTTACAGAACTCTCTGATACAAACCTCTAATTAAACTACTTATTTAAAGACAAATGAAACAGTGCTGTCATTCTTTATAACACTGCTGAAGAAAACAGCTAAAACACTGCAACAGCGACTAGATTATTTGGATTTTCTTTTCACAAAAGACTATTTTACTATGGTAATGAAGTTGGTATAGTTGTGGTTATCGTGATCTACATATAATACTCATAAGATGACTTTCTTACAATTTTTAATAATGGCATAATGGTAATTAGTATAAAATACCCAAATATACGGAAATCTGATATATGGCCATATATGAACAACATATATTTAAAATTACATTAAAATTATTTGAACATATATGTAAATACTTGTAATTACAATGGTTGAACAAAATGTATGCAAATGGACATTTTTGCAATATTTTGAAATATGCTGCATATATGACATATATTTTATATCAAACATGATCTTGTATGATATATGTAATGTGTCTTTATATATGTTAATATATTACGTCATATATGTCAGTTGTGGGGCGACACGGTGTCTCAGTGGTTAGCACTGTCGCCTCACAGCAAGAAGGTCGATAGTTTGAGTCCCGGCTGGGTCAGTTGGCTTTTCTGTGTGGAGTGTGCATGTTCTCCCCGTGTTTACATGGGTTTCCTCTGGGTGCTCCAGTTTCCCCCACAGTGCGAAGACATGTGCTATAGGTGAATTAATTAAACTAAATGGCCGTAGTGTGTGTGTGTGTGAATGAGTGTGTATGGATGTTTCCCAATACTGGGTTGCAGCTGGAAGGATATCCGCTGTGTAAAACATATGCTGGATAAGTTGGCGGTTCATTCTGCTGTGGCGACCCCTGATAAATAAAGGGACTAAGCCGAAGGAAATGAATGAATGAATGAATGTAATTTGCATATATTGCCATATTTAAGACTTCCATAAGGGATGTGCAACAATACAAATTCAAGTGTTGGCGCCACCATCAGTAGAGGTCAGTGGCACCAGTTCTAGTGTTCTCAAATGTTACTCTGGAGTTGTGATCACTGTGATGTTCCTATACTACAAATGCACACAAACACATGAAGTCAGACTGAAACATCAGCTCAACAGAGCATGCAAAAATACAAGTCATGTTCTGCTGCTAATGGAAAGTCTATCTCTTAAGGGTGTTCACAAGAGTCTGTTTGAATTGTACATACTTTAAAGCAGAGTCATACCTCTCAGGTCCAAGTTTACTTATTTTTTTATAATAAAAACAGATTTTGTTTAAAAAGAGTACAAAAAAACTAAAGCTTACAGTTTGGTTTTATTTTGTGTGTGTGTGTTTTATTATATTATTATGACCTAAATTTTTCTATATATGTTTTTTGTTATTCTAATATGACTTATTCTCCTACGTCAGCCTTCAGGTTTTGCCACTGCACTGACTCTGTACACTCCTAAGTGTTCCTAACAGTAATGGGGTCTCTCCTAAACACAAAGGACTGATTTCTTCCAATCACTTGGCAGACTATTAAAGACAGAGTATGAGTCAATACAGGAACACCAGAGCCATCCCACGCCTGCACTCAGCAAACAGCTGCCTATGAAAGCTCAGTCAGACATGAAACACAAGGCTTACACAGCACCCCTGGTCTATTATGCAATTGACAGATTGACCCACGAAAGACCAAAAAGGTAAGCGACAGGCCTGCTCAGTGGGCGGCAAGTGATGTCACAAGCTTCTAAGGGTAGCTTTCAGTCTAAGTACAAGTGATTTTTACGACGATGAGACAACCAGCTTGTCATCAAGGCAGAAGATGTAAAACGATTATCATTAATAAAGGGAAAAAATGCATTTGCACTATATGATTTTAGTAAAACTGAAAAAAATCTAAAATTTACATGGGCAGTAAGGTAAATATGCCACACATGTGCTTTAGGTTAACTGTAGGGCTGTGTAAAAAAATATAGACTGTTCGATTATAATTGATTTTCAATTTAACGAAATAATATTGATTCACCAAAATATCAAAACACACCTCCTGTCTGGGCTTCAGCAAAGAACTTTTAGTGTGTTTTACGCACACAATGTGCAGACAAAGACTTAATCAACTTTAAAACTATTTTATTTCTTAAACATTTTTCAAGTTGTTAATTAGTTTCACTGTTGTGTTGCTCATTTACAGCATTTTTTATTTGCTCAATAATGTGCATTGTGTAGTTTGTGCTTACCTTGTAGCCAATTTATCTTCATATTTATTCATGATTTCTTGTTACAGTGATTCTTACTCAAAGTAAAAGTTATTAAACAAATGTGTGTGCTCAAATGTGTATTTTATGGGGTTTTATTTTAGCATTGTCATTTTAATATGTTTTATTATCTGTAAAAATTAAATTTTAAATGATACATTGGTATCTATAAAGCTTTAAATTGGTTGCAATGCTTAGTCCTAGTTTAGCTGTAATTTTTTCACAGCTGCATAGTTTTGCTATAGTTTTGCACCGTCTGCTACCTGTCTATGCAAAACTCACAGCCACAATAAAAGAGTGTTGTGTTTGGTTTGGGTTATGTTATGCAGTTGCTAAGTAGTTCTGAGTGGTTTTGCTAAGTAGTGCTCTGGGTGGTTGCTTGCTAGGTATTTATTTACTGAGTTCCTCCCAAGATTTTATGATGTTTTGGGCTGCATTGTAAAGTACTAATGCATAGACTATTTGAGGAAGTTTTATCCTTAAAGTGCAAGTCTTGAGGAGACATGGTGATTGATTTGCATTAGCACTGTATTACACGTTTTTTTAATTAATGAGAACTGCTTTAAATTTGTATTTTTACCTGAGGTCAGATGTGTGTAATTCACACTGCACAGCAAAATCTCAAAATACACCAGAAGTTTTCTTTATCACAAGTTATGTTTATTGTAAACTTTAATTTACCCATGATAAAACCCCATAGGTAAATACTGAGGGAACCAGCGTTGAATTAAGACTTCCAGGTTTAGACATCAGGGCTGCAGCACTCTATTGAGTTCTTGCAATAGGTCAAATCTTTAGGGATTTAAAAAAAAAAAAGTCTGAAATGTTGGCAGCTTAATTTGTGGTGACATTTAACCCATGCAAAGAACAATTAAAATCAAAGTGCTAAGATTAAGCTATTTCTAAATGATAATTTTATATAACAAATAAATTCATGATACTAACACTACAAGTAGTGCACATTAAGAAACATAAAATGCTCATGAACTCTTTAATACTTAGGGCAAGTGGACCCCTATGAACATCTGTAGGCCTACTGTGATGCTTGCTTTTATAATCTGTAATCAACACAACATGACCAAGAACAGTAAACGTCGTTTTGTATGTGTAAGTAAAAAACAATGACCTAACTGTGGCTGTTATTCAACCACAATAAACCATCAAGAAAACACTACTGAACATTCCAACATGTAATAAATAACTTTACTTTCATTTAAATTTACTTTAGCGGAACCAGTTGGACAACAAGCAGTTGTTTTCAGCATGTGATAGACTGATCATGAGCTCACCCCTGGCAGACAGCTTTTTGGTGTTGATGATTTTGGCAGCATACTCCTGACCAGTGGAGATTTTCATACATCTTCTCACCACAGAAAACGCTCCTCTGGAAGTTAAAAAAATATATGTTTTGTGATACCAGTTATGTTTCATTTGTTTTATTTTAAACAATTATTTTGTTCCCATTAATTCCTCTAAAATACTACACAATCTTCGTCTAAAGAAAATTGTGAGATTTTTCTAAAACAAACAATTGCCTCGTCTTGAATATGTGAAGTATTTATAGAATAGCAGGGGTAGACCTGTATGGACATGCATCTCAACTTCAACAGAATTCCTTCTTGAAAATAAATGAGCATGGCTTTTCAAAAGGGGGAATTCTGTCGTTTGCTATTTCCGCCAAAACGGGTGAAAATATAGGCAGAATATTTATATCACCTGTAAGAACTCATAGAAGAAAGCTGAAAAGAGACTTGCGAACGCAGGTACAGAACAATAGGACTAACAGGTAAGCTGTCAGTTCTGGACCCCCCAGAAAACGTTTTAGAATGTTATTTGAAGCGTCTGCAAAAGTGATACTTACTTTCCCAGTTCTTCATACAGCTGATATTCGTCGGTAAACCTGGTGCAGGTTGTTGAAGCCATGCTGAGAGTGGGAAAGAACAATCTGAGCGCAAAAGTGTAATCTGCGGTTGCCTCTTCCTGTAGGCTATATCCCCAGTGCAGATCGAAAGTAAATGTTTCAACTATGGAAAGAAATGAAAAATCCCAAGTCTGTCACTACAAATTCTACTGCAGGTGTGAGATGGTGACTCGCATTGTTGTGACACCTATTTGAAGTTGAAGCGCCGCACCTCTTCTGATCACTGAGGTCCGATTCGCTAACGCGTCGCTCTGTCGAACCGGTTCTTTTTGATGATTCAATTGAACCGTTTTGCAAACTGTGAAAAATCATTCGATTCTTGGTGTTCTTCGTTGGGCTATACAACGTTTCTGGTCGCGAATTGAATAAATATCATTTGACGTGCAAATATCGTGCAATTTTCACGGATCTTCAATACATTCATTTATTTATTTATTATTTAGTAGAATGGCTTAGCTAAGCACCAGTCTCTTTTTATCGTTTATAGCTTAAGTATATGAAAAGTTGTCATTTGAAACTTTTGCAATGAAATTCTTGCTGCTTAACATTGACCTCTTACAATCAGTGTGTCGCATTAATGTGAAATAGAGCAGATTTTTCTCTTTATTAAATTGAATACGATGAAATCTCTGTTGCGTTATGATTAAAAAAGAACGATGAATCGATTCTTTAGACCAGATCGTTTTAGCAAATCGATTCACTAAACGACTCGTGTTTCCCAACAGCGCTTAATCTATCATACATCGCTTCCTGCTGGAACAGTGTCTGGTTCAATTTCAATGCAAGCGCTCCCTCTTGCGGCACAAACACAAATGTACAAGTTATTGTCTCGCAGGATATCAAATGAATGGGCGAGGATACAATTGTTAATAATTAGACTGGCAATGTAACACTTGCCTAAATTGAAGCATGAAACAGTAGCGTTCATCCAGTGGATCTGTCACCTTGAGTTAACGGGACGACCAATTATCCTCTTAACTTAACTAAGCCTTCAAATCCAGCGCTGTATCTTTTTTCCACTGCTATCTTAAAAATCCATGCGATGACAAAAAAGCTCCTTCCCTTTTTTTTTTTTGTTTTCTTACTTTTTCAAACTATGTTTATCACGTTTATGGTGAATATTTAGGATTATATTGTGAACACACACACGCACACGCACACGCACACGCACACGCACACGCACACACACACACACACACACACACACACGCGCGCGCGCGCGCGCACACGCACACACAAACACTTTCACTGTTATTTCTAAGGTAAAACTAATTGTTGTGTGCTATGTTTTCCCATAACAGAAACTATATCAGAACTACAGAAGGAGTTATTCTTATAAATAAATAAAAAATCTTACTTAATATCTAAAAAAAAAAAATGCTTAAAATTATTATTATTTAGTATTGTAGCCTAGTATTTAAACAAAACAAATCACAAACAATGCAAAAGATTACATGCTTACAAATATCAAATCATTGAAATCAAGGAAATGTATGATAAGATAATTAATTAGTTCATTCATTAATTCATTCATTCATGTATTTCAATTTTATAAGACAGCATTCCATTACATGACATATGCATAAATAAATAAATAAATAAATAAATAAATAAATAAATAAATAAATCCACTTGTCTTGACAAACCAATTGAACATTTTGGGAGAAATTTCTCGTGACAGTTTGAAATTTTATTGAAGCACATTCATTGAGATAACTTTCTCATGTGGAAACTGCAGGGTTTCTAATGTTATCTTTACATCTTTATATCTTTTTTATAATTATCATTACATTTGATTATATTTACAGAATCTGCTTGTCATATTTATGTTACATTTAATGATCTTTTTTGTTTGTTTATTTCTTATGTGTTGGTTTCTGTTTCCTTCTTATCTGTTGCTATAGACTAGGTGTTCATAATCCCTCCATACCTAGTATTTTCCATTAGTCCACTAATGTAAGAGTGAATGAAAACAAGTTAATGCATTTGGACACTAAACACCACACAAGCTTGGATTTTGGAGTTTAGCTTGGATTAGTTTGCTGTTTGGGCTACACTGCAAAAAAAAAAAAAAAAACATAGTAGTAAACCTGTTGCTTTTAAAGCGATTTGTTGAATTTACTTTAAAATTTAGTAAATCTAATGCCTGAAAATTAAGTAAATGAACTATGTGCATAATTAGAAAAAAATAAGTCAACTTAACAGTTCCAAGATACAACAAGTTTACTCACATTTTTTAAAGTAAAGTAATAATTGATTTTTATAATGTGATAATTAAAAATTTGACAACAGCTTCTAATGTAAAGATTGATCTTAAATCTTAATTAAACAATTTAATAATAATATTAAATAAATACCTATATGTTATTACACTTTACCCTGGTCCAGTGGCATGTACAGATTTATGATTCAACTGCCAAAATTCATTGACCCTCACAGTTCATTATGAGTATTCTCTGGTCTAATCAGCATGACAATTTTAATAATCTTATTTATTTACATGGAAAAATAACAATTATCATATATATCACACGGTAAATAAATGTATAGCTGTTCACAACCTACAGTGTTCAGTGTAAATGAGTTCACCCCCTTTTGGAAACTAATATTTGTATCAATTTCTAAGTGAATATAACCAGTAATTTTTGTTATTTTAGTCTGGTCACCTAATTATTTTAAATTCAAATAAATTATTGCAAAAAATAATAATAATAATACAAACTACAACTTTTCGACCAAATTTTATCTTTTTTCATGCTTCTCCTGATATTTCCTGTTTGTTAATATTTTATTTAATATTTCCCCCAACATATTAATTTGGGTGTAGTGAAGTATGGATTGTGATCTTTCATTTTTTTGTTAAATTAGTTATAGTTTTGGATTTGGTACTGACTAATCTAATGTATATGAACAAATATATTACTGTAAAGCATCCTATAAAAAATATTAATTTAAAGAAAGATCTGTGAGGTGTGTACTCATTTATGCTGAGTACAGTATATGCAAACACAATGGTAACCACAAAAGCTAACATAACAGAATCAAACATAACAGAATCAAACTTCAAAATTGAGGAACTTGAAATTCACTGTATCTTTTTAAGTCATTTAATATTTTTAAAGCATAACTTTCCTTTTAAATTACTCACAATATTAAGTAGACATGCTGCATTATTATATCCAGAACTCATCAAAATAATCTCTGCAATAAAAAATAAAACTAATCCATATGTCCAATAAGGACACAGCATGTAAAAGCATCCAGTGATGTGCAAGATAGCATGTAAAGACTGTTTTCGTGTGTACTTTAGACATTTTGCATAATGTAAACAATGAGCAGCAAAAATGAATGTCAATCAGTTCAGTGGGCTGCAAGGGAGTGAAAGGAGTCTGACAGCTTGGAAGAAAAAGCTGTTAAAGTGTCTTGTTGTGGCAGTATGGATTCTCTCAAACAAGTTTCCATATGGCAGTGGGGTAAACAGTTCACGGGATGGGTGTGTGGGGTCAGCAATAACATTTGACACGGCAGATGGAATGTTTGTCAAAGAATTTTCTGAGATCCCAGTCATCCCCTCCCCTGTCTTCACTTACTAATATAGGGACTTAAGGTCTGCAGAGGATAGCTTTTAACAACAGCTTAAAAAAGTTTGATTTTAGGTCTTGCTGTGCTAATTAAAATAAAAATTGTATAAATTTATAAAATGTATCAAATAAAAAAAGCATTTAAGTGTTTTCATTCAAATATTCCAAAACCAGTAGAACAGTGTTTAAGGGTACAAAAATGTATTTTTTATAACACCATTTTTCTCAGAATTGAGAAATTTATACAACAAACTGAAAATATAACAACCAAACAAAACTAACTAGTTTAGAAATTAAGTTATGTTTAATAAAATAAAATGATACAGGGAAAATGTATTGAACACATGATGAAAGGAAGGTGTATAAAAAGTCATGGAAAGCCCAGACAGCAGATGAAATCTCTCAATATTTAGAAAGCAACCCTGTTCCTTGTCAGTTTAAATTAATATTACCTGCTTCAGTCCAACATCTACATTACCAGGATAATAAAGAAGAAACCAGGACATTTCAGCTAGACAATCATCTCAAATACATTCATGATATTTTTGAACAAGGACACGATCCATACATTTCTCATCAGATCCCTTTTAAAAAGAATGTGCCTCAGGGTTATTAGCCCAAAAGTGTGCTTAATTGTTGGAAAATGTTGGTTTCTTGCATGTTTCTAGAAAAGATTTTAGACAATAGTATTTTCTTTCTTTCTTTTCTATTTAAATGGATCTTGGACAGTTTATCACATTTAATTAAAATTCCAAGCATACATTAATTAAATAAATCAAATTGGGAATGGTGTCAAACAGTCATGAGCTCCAGTTTTGAATCTTTCAACAAGTACATATCCTTACATAGTTCATAAAGCTGCCCATGTGCCTTCATTCATGATAAACTTTGGACTATAAAACAACACATTTCTACTGAAGTATTGATTTTTTGCTGTAGTCTTGTTTGATTTATAGTTTGATTGCAGATGGTGGATTGTTTTTATTGAATGTGATTAATTACCCATTTCAGAACAGGGTTTAATTCTGCTTGTAAGTGCTCTGCTCGCAGAAGAGTAATGGAGTATGATGCAATGTGTAAACTTAACATGATGAGCCACTTGCAAAAACTTTACACCCCTAAACCATCAGTAAGCCAACAAAATTATCCCATGAGCTTGGTGAAAATGTTGTAGCATGTACGGAGCAAAAAGAGCATATCCTCTTGCTAAATTCTGTTAAGTATGTATTTAGTGAATACCAGCAAATACAAACTATAGTAACACTTTAGGTTAAGTACCAATTCTCACTATTAACTAGTGACTTATAACCTGCTTATTGTTAAGATATTGGCTTTTTATTTGTATTTAGAAAGTAGTAATGAGAAGTAAGTAATGTTGCATAATCTTATTCTACATCACTAATTCTACCAATACCGAAACCAAATTACTACCTTAATAAATAATATGAAGCAAATTAGGCGTTTATTGAAGTAAAAGTCATGGTTAATGGTTCGTTAACAGAGTGAAATGTACCTTAGAAAAAAGCGTGACCAAACCAATTAGTAGATTTGTAGTTCATTTTCCCCATTTATCCTATCAATTGACTCTAAATGTATTTTCACACATTATACAGGACCAGTCATTTGACAATGTCAAATCATATGCTCTCTTGCTATTTTCTTAATATGCATGGCTCGACACATCTCCATAGCAGCGGGTACATATTTCTTCTTTGTGTGTGGCTTTTTGGACTATGCTATCAAGTATGCCACCTCATTACCTTAAAAGCCTCCAGCGAGGGCTTTTATAAGTAATGCCAAGTCCCAAGTTGGCAGCATAAAGGAACAAGAAGGATTTAGCCATCTTATGCCTTTCAGAAACCTACACTGAACTCAAAAAATAATTTTGAGCTGAATGGGGGCAGCACGGTGGCTCAGTGGTTAGCCTCACAGCAAGAAGGTTGCTGGTTGGGCCAGTTGGCATTTCTGTGTGGAGTTTGCATGTTCTCATCATGTTCGTGTGGGTTTCCTCAGTTAAACTCTAAAGACATGCGTTATAGGTTAATTGGGTAAACAAAATTGGCCATAGTGTATGAGTGTGTGTGTAAATGGGTGTATGGGTGTTTCCCAGTAATGGGTTGTGGCTGGAAGGGCATCTGCTGCGTAAAACATATGCTGGAATAATTAGCGGTCCATTCCGTTGTGGCGACCCCTGATAAATAAGGGACTAAGCCGAAGAAAAATTAATGAATGAAAATGAGCTGAATGAACACAATTCTTGAGTTTTTTGGGGACAGCTTAATCATTTTATGTTCAATCCACTTAAATTTGCAAACACAAAAACAATTAAGTTAAATTAATCGATTTGAGTTGAGACAACATTAAGGAATTGTGTGGAACCCAGCATTTTTTAGTGTGTACAAAATAATTCACACAATTCATTCATGGTGTCATAACACAAATTGATTAACTTAATTTAACAAATTTAAGTGTATTGAACATAAAATAAAATTAAAATGTCCCAAAAAAATCTCAAGAACTGTGTTGATTCAGCTCATTTTAAATAAGTAGTTTTAACAAGCAGCAAAATCGTTATTGTCATTCATTCATTTTCCTTCGGCTTAATCCCTTTATTCATCAAGGGTCGCTACAGCGGAATGAATCGCCAACTTATCCAGCATACACAGCGGATGCCCTTCCAGCTGCAACCCAGTACTTGGAAACATCCATACACACTCATTCACACACATACACTACGGCCAATTTAGTTTATTAAATTACCTATAGGGCATGTCTTTGGACTGTGGGGGAAACCAGAGCACCCGTAAGAAACCCACGCCAACACGGGAAGAACATGCAAACTTTACACAGAAATGCCAACTGGCCCAGCCGGAACCAGCAACCTTCTTGCTGTGAGGCGACAGTGCTAATCACTGAGCCACCGTGTCGCCCCTCATTATTTTGAGTGTATTTCCCAGTCTGACAATTTATTTAAAAAAATGGTTAGCCATTATATCTACAGAATTCTGCACCAGTTAACAAACACTTTAGAATATATAATGAATCATTTGACTGAGGGTTCTTCTTGCTGCTCTGAAGCAGGGAGTTGCGTATATTGTTCAGCAAGTTTGAAGAGAAAGAGAGAATTAGCTCTTAAGTTGAGGGACTTTCTTCCATGATGTTGGCAGTCAGCCTGCCTGGTATAGATGGCAAGGAAGCCTTAGATTTCCATCTCAGTGCAGCAGAAGGGCAGAGATGAAGAGCCACTCCCTTCTTTTCCTTGGTGGAGAAATTGTGGGTCTCTGGTGGTCTGTGCCATCCACCGGTGTGAGGAGCGCCTTTTCAGAAACATGGCAACAAGCCAAATGGCCGCTTAACTATGTTGCTGTAAGGCATGGCATCATTCATAGGTCTGTGAGCCCAGTTCTCTTGTTAAACCAGTGGAGACTGGTTTCTGAAGGCTTCAAGTTGTTCTGGCAAATAAGCACTGAGCAAAAGGGGGGCAGAAGAGTATGAGCATCAATACTGTATCCTTGCCCATGGTCAAAGTCATATAAAACTTCATCTGCAATAAGAGTCAAATGCTGGGTATGCATCAGTATGAGAAAGAGTACGACTGTATCCGAAATCACTCCCTACACTGTAAAAAAAATGTTGGGTTCCACACAATTCCTTCATGTTGTCCCAGCACAAATCAATTAAATTAACAAATTTAAGTGGATTGTACATAAAACAATTAAGTTTTCCAAAAAAAAACCTTAAGAATTGTGTTGTTTCAGCTAATTTTAAATAAGTAGTTTCAACACAGCAAAAGTAATATTTGGTGTGTAGACTCTTAAATAGTGCACTGTTTGTGGGAGAAGCCATTTCTGGTTGTGTCCAAAACTATAGTGGACATTCTGAAGTGCACTCAGTCAATCCCACAATGTATCGCAATAATAAGTGTACAACTCATGCACAATCAACTGCTTGAAAATACCCATAATGCACTATGAGAGTTAGCATGCCAAATTAATTTACACATCTTAGCACAAGATGGCATCCACAGGGGACTCTTATTGATGGAAGTTTCTAAACAAATTACTGAATTAAAGTAACATTTGTATACATGACAGAAATAAAAATATGTTGATTTATTGCTAATAGAAAACTCGCTAAGTGTCACTATCACAGGGTCTGAGCAAGAAGTATAAATTCTAATCTGTTTATCAACCAGCAAAGCACAAACAAAATGGCAGCCTTTCAGGTGCACTCACTCAAAGCTCCAATTCAAACACTCGTTTTCATTCACTCCTTTAAGTAGACTATATTAGTGGACTAATGTCGGGAATAGTGAATGGGGGTAATTTCGGATACAACTTGACTTTTATTTTTGTTTGCCCCAACTTGCAATTTTCTAACCTAGCCAATCAGCGGGCTTTTTAAAAATGTTTAATCCCTCGCCTTTATTGTAGACATCATTCAACAGAACTGGTGGAATCAACAAACAAAAGGGAAGATTTCTGGTGCCATGTGAAAATGGTCTATCCTTTTGTTTAGTTTTAATTTAATGAAAACTGTTTCTGGGTCCAAGCCTCTTCTTTTCAGTTGAAAATACTGGCAACAGCTGTTTATGAGCTTCATAAATGGCTACACATGGAACAACCCCAGAGTGAAGGATTGCCTAAAGAGCCCCTATTATGGCTTTTTGAAAATGACCTTCCATGCATTGTGTAATACAGCTCTAAGTCAATGAAAACATCCAGCTGAGGTTCAAATCTGAAAGTGCAGCATGTATAAAACTTTTGTTTATCA
The DNA here is from genome assembly GCA_903798115.1 of Danio jaintianensis. Classification (NCBI taxonomy): domain Eukaryota; kingdom Metazoa; phylum Chordata; class Actinopteri; order Cypriniformes; family Danionidae; genus Danio; species Danio jaintianensis. Next base: position 13,101,832 of record CAIGQV010019101.1, on the reverse strand, counting down.
AAAAAATTCACCACGCATTCAGTTCTTTGCCCATTTTGTAGTGACATCAGAATAAAACATTGCCCCACCCACTTGCTGACCCGGGAAAACTTGAACCTCCCTCCTCCTCAAATGCTGTACATAAACACTAAATGTATGTCATTGGTATTACTTTGAGTTATGGTTAAGAACAGTGCAATATTCTGGTTTTTATCTGCATTGCTTTAATAAGTTCCTCCATTGGGCTCACACATATGACCATGGTTGATTTGGAAATGACTTAATCCATTCCCACCTTATTTTTGATGCTTTGGAATGCAGGAAAAAAGGCAGAACAAAACAAAAGGCAGACAAGATGTGTAAGAAACTAGTCCTAAACGCAGGAGCAGTTTGAGGACAAAAACCTTACGAATGTCTTGAAATTTAACATCTGAACATGAATGTCTTTAGGTGTGGTAATCATATTATAAGTGCAATAATTGACTCTGGTTCATTGAATTACAATGCACAGCTGATGTGTAAGAGCCACTCTGCTCTATGTCGACCATATCACCACCTTGGGTGTGTATTATTATATAATAATTCAAGGAACCAAAATCAATCATTCCTTCCTATATCAAAAACACACACAAAAAAATCTTTCAATATCATATCATGCGTATTATGGATGGTGCATGTGCACTTTGAGATTTACATTGTCATTGGTAACTATAGCCTTTCAGCATTTTTCTTGAGAATTAGTTCCCAAATCTGCCAACAGCTTTATCAGTTGTAAATAAACATAGTTTCATGTTTAAATACATAATTGAAACACCATGCACATGTTTGAGAAGTACTCTGTAAAAATGCTGGGTTCCACACAATCGATTTGTGTTGGGCCAAAATGAAGGAATTAAGTCAACTCATTCGTTTTTACAAATTTAAATGGATTGAACATAAAAGAATTAAGTTGTCCCAAAGGAAACCCAATAATTGCATTGTTTCAGCTTATTAAAAATAAGTAGTTTATACAAACTGCAAATGTCATTTTTTGAGTGTATGCCTATAAAAGTTGCTGTGTGGCAAAATTATGCAATACCAAAAGTGACTCCTCTAACAAGGTGTAGCAGTCCGTTGACAGACTGGCTAAATGTGAACCAACCAACATCATAGTTAAAAAAATGAAACAGCTCAGCCCCAAGGAATGCAATGCAATGCCAAAAGATTCAGTCCCACAGGGACGCTTAATACCTCCTGTTGACATATGAAACTGGTAGGGTGTCATTCTAGTAGTTATATGTTGTATTAAATGTGGTGAATTGTAATCTGTTCCAGCTTTCCTTAACGTTATCTTTATGAAGACAGCTGTACTGTATTGGCCCGGGATCATTGGATTGTTCTAAAGGAAATTGTCCAGATTATGTAATCCAGCTGCGTCATTTTGGTGAGCTCAAGGGTAGCACGGAACAATAAAACCCATGTTCATTTTTTTCTACTTGTTGGAATGTTCTGAGGATCATATGCATCTGGCTTATTGACTGACATAACCACACAGCTGAAAGTCACTAAACAAACTCAGTAAAAGATGTAATGCCGGAAAGTATTAGAGTACTAACCAAGCACAATGCAACAAGAATAAAACAAGAAGACATTTCTACACACTGAATGTATAACACAATCTTAAATTCAATTTGAGCAGCCAGAGAGTGTCAGGTTTTGAATTAGATACAATCTGAATATCACAGTAACACAGTAGCATTTGCACTTCTTGGTAGACTATACTTCTTATTATAATCGGCTAATTTGCAATGTAATTTGCACTGCTCTTGGTAAACTGCATTAGTTCTAAAAAGAGGGTTGCTATGTCTTTGTTCTTAATATTGTGCATTGTCAATAAATCACCTGCAGGACTTTCCACCCCAAGAGTACCTTTATTGGACAGAGGTCTCATGCTGATCGGTTCACTAAATATGGCCCTTAATATATTGTCATGTATAACAATACTTAACCCAACTAAGTGTGTATTGATGTTACATTCAAGTTGGTTTAACTGGTGCCAGACCAGGCAAGCATTAAACAAAACAGTGATGATTTAATGAAAGAAAACCGTTCAAAATTAAAATAAAACAGAACTTTTCTCACTTCAAACAGCACCAGTTTCAATTAACTTTGAAAACAATAGCAAAAAAAATCTACATTTAATTCAAGCTCTTGGACTTGCAGTAGTTATTCAAGTGGTTTCCTTCATCAGCATGTTTTTCATTATATCGAGATGCACCAAATTGAGATCCTTTTCTTCTATTTCCATTTGATGCCAGTTGTCCTGATCCAAAAAATAGCTTGATCTAAAGGCTGATTTATACTTCTTCATCGAGTGATCGGCGTGACCCACGACGACTGCCCTGCACGTAGCGGTGCATTTATACTTCTGCATGCGAGGGCTATGCGACCACACGAAGGCTGCACTGGACAATACGTGTGCGCTTGATGCAGAAGTATAAATCAGCCTTAAAAGTTGACAAGTCAGTCTATTCAAACATCAGCCATGCTTTGAATGCCCCACAGTGTTTACACTCTACAAACAAATTGCCTATAGTTCTCTGCACATTGAACTGGAAAAAAAGAAAAGTTTTGAAAAAAGAAACAATTCACTTGAATTTGGAGGTAAATCTATACATCAGTGAAAATGACTGTGCTAGTCAGTCATCCCTGAGTTCATAAGCGTACCACGATAGTCAAAATGGGAGCCAGCATAAACTCTTGTCGACCTCATGTCTTTCTTTTGAATTTCCCTCTCCGTTTTGCTTTCTTCCAACTTTTCATTTGTTCTAAATCATATGAGAGAAGGTTATCATCCTCATCTTCGTCATCACCTGTGTACCAGGGGCCCCAGACGCCCCCATTATACTGAGGGTTGGAGCGATAGTCTTTGGGTGGGTAACGACATGGCACAGCACTCTTGCTGTACCGTAGAAGCTTGAAAAGCATTTTCTTCACCACATGTGGGTATTGTCGAGAAAGGTCCACACGTTCATATGGATCAGCTGTAATGTTGAAGAGCCATACAGACTTGCCTCGATCCCAGCTCACACGCTCATTGTGCCAACGATTGGCCAGCAGCAATGTGGAGAAAGTCTGTGGTGGAATCCAGTCACTATATCCTGGCACACCAGTCAAAAGCTTCCAGTCACCTACACGAAGCGCTGCCTGGACAGCCGTGTTCCAGATTCCATAGCCTGCTTTCCAGGAGCCATTCTTGGCTTTTGTGTAGATGGGGTCTATGTTGTGGAGAATATCCAGTCGAGGTGAGGGACGTCCCTCACTGATAGCTTCCCAGACATCATAACCATCAAGATTCTGGTTCTCATCAAGTGTGCCTTCACCAAGCATCACCAGGGTTGGGTACCAGTCAGTAATATGGATCAGAGCCTTGCTTTTAGTGCCCTTTTTGACCAGTAAAGGGCTATGTACAAACCCTACCGCTCGTATTCCACCCTCCCAGTAGCTTCCTTTACTGCCCCTTAGCGGCCAATTGCTGCCTCCTGCCATAGGTTGGCCTCCATTGTCTGAGGAATAGACCATAACCATGTTGTCATAATAGCCATACTGCTTGAGGGCAAGAGTTAGATTGCGTACCGCCTCATCCAAACAGCTGACCATTGCAGCATACTTGCGCCGATGCAAGTTTGGGATGGACTTGTAGCGCTCGAGGTAGCGGGCAGGAACCTGCAAGGGTGAGTGCACAGCCTGGTAGGCCAAATAAAGGAAGATGGGTCGTTTAGGGTTGTGAGATGCTAGAATGTTCACAGCCTTCTGCGTATACATGATGGTGGAATAGATGCCACGGTCCTGCTCCCAGGCAGCTTCTTCTCCCTCGTGAAGATCGTACCCACACAATCCTGGACTGTCACATTTGTAATGGCTGTAGTAGTCACCACTGCCCAACAAAGAGCCAAAGAAGGTGTCAAACCCACGCTGCGTAGGCATACATGCTCGCTTGTAGAAGCCAAGGTGCCACTTCCCCACCATATGTGTAGAATAGCCAGCGTTCTTCAGTTTCTGAGGAAGAGTGATGTTCTCCAGAGGGAGGCAATTCGGCTGAGTGGGTCGGATGATGGAATGCTGGAGGCCAGTGTGGATTTGATATCTAAGACATAAACATACACTAAATTAGTAACAATAGATGATGAGGAGGAAATAAAATGTTTAATCTTCATTTGAATTATTTGAATTATGTTTTTCTACTCTATATCTAAATATAAATTTAGGCTGAATGTTACGTGAACATGCAAGGGAACAAAATTCTCATGGTCTCCATGCTCCTGAATTATATTTCATAAATAAATGTAAGCATGCAGTAACATGTTATTTATTACTTTGCACAAATAATCATTCCATCAAAATCACCTTAACCGTGCATGGTGTAACCTGGTACTCAAGAATTTAAAGAATTGAAGAATGTTCTGCTTTCCATCAGCCAGATTGTGGAGAAATAAATCCATTAATGTCAAAGTGCTTAGTCATTATAGTATGGAGTGTAAAACCACTTTACTACATGGCTGTAATTCAAATATATCATCCTCCTAAATAAAATCCTAAACTAACAGACTTTGAAAATCTATGAAACACGATTCAAGTAAAAATATGGATGGAAGGGTCCAGCACTGAAGAAATAGTTCATACAAAAAGTTAAATACTTTCTTTTCTACCAAAAATCACAAAAGAAGTTTTAACAGGGTCATTGTAAAATATTCAATGTAACAACCAGCACAATTAATGATTAAATACAGATTATAAGACTCTTAAAAGACAGAGAGTAAGAAATGGGACTGGAAAACTGAATAGGACACATTCAAATTTGTCTCTGTGAGAAAACAGCACTTATGATCTACCTACTGCACAATACAGTTCCAACCACAGCTTCATTCTTGCGTAGCATAGGCTAATTTGTAAGTATAAAACCCCAGCATAAACTGTAGCTGATATTAAACTAAAAGCTCCACTTACCGCAATCCAAATGCCCCATAAGACATGGCCACAAAAACCACCAGAAAATCCTAATCCTCAACCTACCTCAGCTGGAAGCCTTGCTGACCCATGTTCTTCTGCTTGCTCCAACATCCCTCCCACATCTGCTTTCAATAAGAGGGACATACTCCTCTCTACAGCTAATCAAATTCAGACCACAGAGTTTTAAAACATGTTCCCTCGTTCCCACTACACTCATTAAACCCTCTTTCTCTTTTCAGTAACTGGTACTCATCTCAATGTCAGACATTAACATACTCATGATGTGATATCTTCTTCGATTCCTTCAAATTATTTTGGAGTACTTATATTTATACAACAGTTCTTTCTGGTTCTTGAATTTGATTGGTTGCCAACTGTGCATTATTCTACTAGAATCACTGTTAAGATTGCAAATATGGGGTTTGTTTATTGACCTTATTCTTCACGTACGAGCAGGTGCAACCATTGGAATCTTTTTGGCTTGAGACTTCCCGTCTCATTCACTTCCATTGATTTCTAGACGTTAAAAACAGCTCGTTATGCTGATTGATGTTGCAAACTGATATTTTCTTATTGCGTTATTCTACTCGGTCATTAACACACTTTTTTGTAGAACAAGTAGTTTGACTGTTTTCTGCCATTTATTATTCCTAGTAATTTCTCTCATAGGCAACTGAATCGGAAGTTCTAAAACAATCGCAAAAACGAGCGCACTTCCACATCACAGAATCAGGTCAATAAGAATAGTGTCTATTTGAAAATGTATGTTGACCATTTTGGAGATGGAACTACTGATGGCCACTGGTCTGGTCTTATGGATGTCTGTATAGTGGTTTACTGTGAAATGTAATTTGTATATGTGGTATATCTAAAAGGTAACATTTGGTTGCAATCATCTGTTATTTGCTCCAGAGCAAATAGATTTGACTGCAATGTTAAGTTTTACAACTTACAACAATTAGTTCACCCAAGCATAAGAATTAATATACAGTTGAAGTCAAAATTATTAGCCATGCTATGATTTTTTTTTCTTTTTCACATATTTCCCAAATGATGTTTAACAGGGGCAACACGGTGGCTCAGTGGTTAGCACTGTCGCCTCACCGCAAAAAGGTCGCTGGTTCGAGTCCCGGCAGGCTCACTTGGCAATTCTGTGTGGAGTTTGCATGTTCTGCCCGTGTTGGCGTAGGTTTCCTCCAGGTGCTCCGGTTTTCCCCACAGTCCATAGACATGCGGTATAGGTGAATTGAATAAACTAAATTGGCCTTAGTAAATGAGTGTGTATGGATGTTTTTCTGTACTGGGTTGCAGCTGGAAGGGCATCTGCTGTGTAAAACATATGCTGGATAAGTGGGCGGTTCATTCCGCTGTGGCGACCCTAGATGAATAAAGGGACTAAGCCGAAGAAAAATGAATGAAGCAAGGAATTTTTCACAGTATTTCCTATAAAAAATTTTATTCATGAGAAAGTCTTATTTGTTTCATTTTTTTAAACCATTTTAAGGTCAATATTATTAGCCCTTTTAAGCAATATTTTTTTCGATTGTCTACAAAACAATCCTTATACAATGATTTGCCTAATTACCCTAACTTGCCTAATTAACCTAGTTAATCCTTTAAATTGCACTTTAAGCTGAATATTAGTATCTAGTAAATATTATGTACTGTCATCATGGCAAAGATAAAAGAAATCAGTTATATTACATATATATAGGGACAATTCTCTCATTTATTTACTCATTCTTATGTTCTTTTACACACGTTTTCAATGTTCTGTGATCTTCTGTGCTACAAATCGAGTATTGAGTAGTGGACAAATATTTCATACTAGTTTAGTGAACTAGATCAAGCAATTGGTTAAAAAGATCCAACACAAAATAATTATTTTTGATTTTCTTCTGAACAAGGAGAGCTAGTAAACATTTCAGACACATATTACTTCTGCTTCTGTTTACACAAGCTATTGTAGGACTAAGTGAAGTTTCACAAACTAATTTCGAGGGGAGCATGTGATATGATTGATCACAGCTGGACTCTCATCCGTAATCATTAGTAAGCAAATCAGATGAATCCAAACTCACTATAAGTAGCCCATCTAAAAACATTTCCTTATCTTCGTTTTCCGAAGAAACCCCCCATCCACCCCATCTTTCCACCCTTTTTTTTCTCCTCCTTTTGCCAGGGGGAGTTCTCGAGAACAACCTGATCTCGTACCCCCTTATTGCTTATTGACCAGGCAGGAGCCCTGTGCTCAATTATCTCCGAGCTCAGGGTTCTCTCCCGGGACAGCATGCCAAACCTGCTATTATTATCAAGCAATATCTAAGTGTGAACTCTTGAAAAATGCCAATTTGAATATCTCCCTTATCTAAGAGAGCATTTACACAACACCTTTTTCAAACATTTTTGAAAAAAAGACTTTAGGCCATTCATTTAGACACAATTTCAAAGTGAAATATTTTAAAAACAACTCTGTTAAAACAACAAAAAAATATATGTGTGATATCATTTGCTTGCTATGTGTTCAATTTGCCATACTTGAGTACTTTACAACCAAAACAACAATAGCAGACCACAAGACTGTGTTTGTGCTATTCGAGATACTGAGCCACCTTGATTGTTTGCATTCACCTCAGTGTAAAAGAATGTATATGTGTGCAGGCACGTACTGTAGTAGTGACATCATCTACTGACTACTGGCCTGGCATGCATAATATTGCATATTTTGTTGTTTTTTGAAGATCCATGTAAACAGGGATCATCTGTATGTGAAACGTTTAAAAAACAAATTTTCCAAAAGTTATCAAGTCACCATTGCCCCTCTCTACCTTATTCTCTCATTATCTCATCAGCCCTCTAGTAAAAATATTTTTTACTTCTTACACTGTAAAAAAAATATATACGATCAATAAGTCAAGATAAGATTAGTCAAGATTAAAACTGATTAAAGGGGTTGTCCAGAGTGTATTTTTAAGGCTTATTTGTGTTTATAAGATGCAAAGCAATGTGTGGTCATGCTTAATTTGTAGAAAATCATGTTATTTTTTCATATATCTTACTTTGATTATACACTGCTACTCAGCTAACATGAAAACGACCCTCAAGCCCGCCCTCAAGAGGCTCTAATTGGTCAGCTAACATAATGTGCTGTGATTTGCGGATCGGCTCCATGTCACCAGGAAAAGCGTCACGCCTTTAAATAGCACGCGCTTTGCCTCTGCTGTGTAAATACTGTCAGTCAGAGTAGCTGTTAGCCATATCAGTTTGAGCCTGAATCAGACAGAAAATGAAGAGAACACAGCTGACAATTTTGCCTGCTCTCTAAAATAAAATCTGACAAGTGTCTTTCACATATATTCGGAATAAACATGTGTAAGTAATATGAAACGTTCACATATCTATTGCGAGTTTGTTATCTGAGATGTAGAATGCACGAAAAGCAGCCGCATAGAGAGACACTGCAGCGCTGCTGAAGATTGTGGGTGTTTACAGCGGTTTGACGGATAAATATGAATTTGTAGCTAAAGTGTTAACAGTGCCAGACAGCATTTCCCATTGTTTACATCCTTGTTTACGTCCTTGCTACAACAAAGCGTTAACGCTAGACACTGTGCATGTAATAGACCAATTTTAACAAATAAAAATACTTACAGGTTGTGGCTCACAATCCACAGCTTCTTCTATTATGGTTGGAGCTGCTCCTTCTTTGACGAGTTTTTAGCCAAATCCAGCACTGAACTGGGAGAGATTCTGGAAGCTGTCCTTTGTCAAATGCTAGAGCTATATCTTTTTTATAATTCTCTGGAATATAATTAAAATTAAATTGTAAGCACTTCTCTCATTGTGTCATGTCCTTTGGAAGCCGAAATACAGAAACAGAAGAAGCTCTGTGGAAATAGCAGCATTTGGATGGCATTTTAGATTTCACCTCTGGCCACGCCCCGTTGCTGCGCACGGTGTATGCGCATGGTGAATGTGCGTAACCTGAAGCATTTGTGATCTCACTAACATGGATGTATTTTTTTGTAGTCCCCAAACTTCGTTCGCTGTAGGCTTTGCTAAGCTAACTCTGTAAAAGAGAATGTCTCCCTTTGCATTGAACTTTGAGCTTATTACTTTCAGTGATGTTGTTTATGTTCACACAGCTACATTACACATGAACTACAGTTTAAAACATGATACTGTAGTGGACCACCCCTATAAACATATTACGTTAATGTTTCTAAGTTATACAGTTATAATGCAATTTATTTAAGTTAAAATGACAAATATGGTTAATTTGGCTCAACTTTATTAGTTAGCCCGGTATTTCATGTTAACATTTGTTTTTATGTTTCTTCAACTTACTAAAATAAATCAATCATGTTTCAACTTTATTTTTTAAGTTATATGAAATTTGACTTGATTTTTTTTAAAGTCAGCTTAATGTAAAGTAAGTTGAAATTATGTGTTAATTTAACTTATAAAATGGCAGCAACTGTTTTTAATTTAATTTTACAGCATGAGCTGGTGAGCTGAATCTGTTGTGTTGAATAAAGTACAAAGATAAGAATCCTAAGGACGCAGTCCTATTCACTATAATGTGGCGATGATAGATGGCAGTTTGATGAAGACCAGAGTGTAATTATTGCTTTGGCAGGTTTTTTTGGGCTATAGTTGGACTGTTTCATATACAGGGTGGTGGTCAGAAAAAGGGAATTTTTGACTTGTAATAAAATGTACGTTTTGGCAATTGTGTCACCTGCAGGGGCGCCGCTGGCCGGTATGGGCCCTATGAAAGCATTTTTATAGGACAAAAGTGAAAGGGGGGGGGGGGGGGTAGGGGGGGGAGGAAAAGGAGGGGGGGGGGGGGGTGTTGTGGAATGGTGATGTGGGGGGTGAAATTGTAGATTAAGAGGCGGTGTCACAGACGAAAGTGAAGAGTGGGGGCAGGGTAATCACAGACGAAATAGAAGAGTAGTGGGGGGGCGGTCAGAGACAAAAGTGAGGAGCGGGGGCGGGCGGGAGGTGGGTTTGGTGTATAGGTATGGGGAGGGAATGAGGGTGATGTGTTCTGGTGGGCCCCTAATAGTATCTCTGGGGACCTCAAAACGGCATGGGCCCTTAGAATGAACTAGCTTCCACCCCCCCACCCCCCGGCGGCCCAGGTCATCTGTGTATAAGCAATCCTAATTTCAATGTTATAAAATGCTTCACAAAATCTTAAATATACCAAATCTATGAAGCTAGAACATCTAACAGACTTGAAGGATTATGAGAAGTGAGTCCCTTTTATCAGATGGTAGTGATTACCTTAAAAGGGTAAACTCTAGCAAAACTGAGCTTGCTGTTTATACGGGCAGACATGATGTTTTTAGACTTCTGATCTGAAGGCATCGGATTCAGGCACCCATCAGAGAACCATAAAGCTTTCCAACAAAATCGTGACCACTGCCTATTCCTCTCACATTTAACATTCAGACTGCTGTCTCATTAGGAAATGGCGTAGCAGAGGCCAAGATAAACATCTCAGCCTTTTTGTCTGTAATGTAATCGTTTTGGCGAAGAGCACTTTAGAGATTAAACAATGCACAGGCTGAAAAGAATGAAACTGTAGGAACTGTGTTAATTCATAAAAGAAGCATCGAAACCTTTTGGCCAAGAGCTAAATGCTAAAGCGAAAAGGGTGGAATGTTGTCATTAGCTCTCTGATAAATGTAAAAAAAAAAATCATTTAGAAATGAGAGGGTTTTTTCCTGATTAGGAAAGAGTTTATTCTTCTCTATGGGATAAAATCATCAATCAAAAGCACTGAACTCAAGTCTTGTTAGTTTACACTGTTAGTCACACCAGTATACACCAGTTAGTTTGTCCCTTTACACTGAGAATAGAAAAAGTTTGAGAGCCAGCATACAATAAACAGGTAACATTTACATTTTAGTCATTAAGCAGACTCTTATGTCCAAAGCGACTTACAAATGTGGTAAACATCTGTGTCCACAGAGCTGTTTGATATGTCTAATGCTGATGGTTTCTGACTGTTCTGAACATCCTTTGAAGTGATCTATACACCATATATAACCCCAAAACAACTTTACAGCCAAAACACCATTCTGTTTAGCACGTTCATTGTAAATGAATGCGGGGAGGGGTGGATTCATTCATTAATTCCAAAGCAAATTGCCAAAAGAGATTCCTAGCAACCATCCTGTTTCCTGAGGCGTGGACCAGATGTTTCATGACTATAGGAATGGTGGTGTTAAGCATTCAACACTATTGTGGGTGGAGAACATGCAAGCTCACACACAGACACACATGCAAGCTCTCTCTCTCTCTCACACACACACACACACGCACACACGCACACACGCACACACACAGACTTGTTTCTATATCCCAGTGAGAACTCTCATAGACGTAATTACGTTTCTACTTTACAGACTGTATATTCTATCCCCCTACCTCAACCCTACCCCTAAACCCAACCTGCACAGAAAACAATCTGCACTTTTACTAAATACTTAATTCTGTGTGATTTATAAGCATGTGTTACCCATGGGGACTTCAGTTTTGCTCCCCATGGTGACACAAGTCCCCATGAGCCTGTGTACATTCAGGTTTAAGTCCCCACCAGGATATAAAAAAGTACACATAATCCAGAAAACTGGCTAACTGGCGCATAAACTATTCTTCATCGACAGTATGAGTATAATTGTAAGCTACTTCAAACATAAAAATTGGAAAACAGTTTTTTTTTCATGTATTTTGGCATGTTACGTTGTATAAGTTCATAGTACTGCCTATGAAGTATGTTGTATATGTGTAATTATTGTACCTAACAGGCATTAATGCAAATAAGCTGCAACAATGCACAAGCAATATCTTAATGCCATTACATCACTCATCACATAACTAGTTATCTAATTAATTATCAAGCAGAATATAAGCACAGCCATACATTTCTGCAAATTAAATTAAAGTACATTTTGTAATTGTTATATAGTTTGTTCAAAGTAACGACAAACGTATTGACCTTTACTGCCTTTGTCAAAAAAAACCTAATGGAATCTTTTAGGATTTTTTTTTTTACTAGGGTGTGATAAACCGGTAAAACTTTGATAACTTGTGATAAAACGTTTAAAAATATATATTTAAAAGTGTACAAATATTTTTTGGAAGCAATGTAACTTATAGATATGTATTGTCATTAGTGTGTCCCACCTGCCGGTCATCAGCTGGCTCCTGGACGGGCTACACAGAGGCTGCACATAGTAATTCTCCAGCTTGACTCCTGCTGCAGCGAGCCTGTCCAGCGTTGGGGTCTTAATTTCGGACCCATGATACCCTACGTCTCGAAATCCTTGGTCATCAACCATGATGAAGATGATGTGAGGCTGAGAGTTCGGCTTGTCCATGTTGTTCACAAGATTCGACTGGAAACCGCTCTTCCATGTTCCGTATGTTGAGCTGACGATGCCGCTAAAAGTAGTCAAAAGCGTCAAAAGAAAGGTGCTTTTTTCCATTTGTCCGTGCGTTGACAGTAAACCCATCCACTATAATTTTACCAAGTAGGATTTGCGAAGTTGCAGTTAAACTGAAAATAGCAGATACCACTATTTTACTCTTGTCACAGCGCAAAATAACACCGCTGCATGTCATGTTACAGGATGGGATACTGGGGAAACAGACGCGCTTGGAAATTAGGTTCGCAATTTGTTCGACCCTGTCATCAACATTGCTAAATTATTGCAGCCTTTGTACGGACTTGAATGCCGCTGTGCCGAGACCATCTATTTCACTTTAATTTTGTTCGAATATAACATTTTAAAGGAACGGAGCATTCATTTTAACAAGGAAATAAAAACGTATTTTATAGCCTAGTTAAAGCATTTCATACGAAAGTGGTTTTTGTCGATGTCGATCCGTCCGCCTTCACAGGCAGAGTGTCCCTGTCTCATCTTTCGCTAAAGTTTACTCTTCAGTCCATACAGTGATGTCCGATTCGCGAATGAATCGTTTTGAGTCGAATCTTTTGAATGACTCAGTTGAACAACTGGATATGCCTACTGACTTTTTTAAAACTGATATTTACCTACCTTTATATATGTAAAATAATGTACAGCTTTGAGATAAATGGCAGTGTGATTTCATGTTTTAGAAAGAAAAAACTGTAAAAGTTTCGGAACACATTTAAGTGTTGATTAATTTCAAATGTAGCCTGAATCGCTTAAAAGAACCGATTCACTGAAATGAATGGGACTTCCCAGGACCGCTTTATGGACTGCCTTCCAGAAACACACACAATCTGGGATTGTGGTTTAGTAACACCTAGTAGAGTTTGTAATGCTTTTCTTTTTATACAAAATAGGACAACACCTAATGCCTACAGAGAAGCTATTTAAATATATAATTGTCCTATATCTCTATGTAGCCCAGTCTAAGTATAGACTCCCATGTAGGCTTAAGACTAGACTGCTTCCCAAAAGTGAAAAATAACTCCTTGGATTCGTTAAAAACTGTAGATAATCTTACATAAGTTCTATATTTTCTGCAATTACTGAATCGATTTAGACGTTATTGTGAATAAATTAATTAATAATAATAAAAAAATAATAATATTTGCTCATTCTTTAGTATATGTCAGTAAATTTTATCTGAATTAAATCCTTACAGTATATCTTAACATCTGCCTGTACTCAGTTCATTGAAGAGTTATGAGGTTAGATATTGCTAATATTAGTTTTCTACTCATATTCATTCACAAAGAGGTATTTTAGAAACTGAAACTGCTTTGATAAATTTTCAATGTTTAGTTAAATTCATATTGCCCTTGTTATTTCTGTTTTATGCATTGCATTTCCTGAATTTCATGATTCCAGTCAGAGTTGTTCTTGTATATTGCATTACTATAAAAATCTTTTCCTTTTGTCAAGTAGTCAGATGTTATAATGTATAATTTTCCACACTCTTTTTATTTCCATGTCAGAACAATGAATAGATTCTCATATCGCATTGCTCATAAAAACTAATGCATCCTGAGGAAGGAATCTACAGTATTTCACCTTGGCCTGAAATAAAAGAAAGCCTGGAATCTCAATGGACTTACTAAACCACATCGCCATGCAGTTAAATAAGATGCTGTACTGTGTGTGTCATACTTTCACACACAGAACTGAGGCAATTCAGCATGTATTATCTTAGTCAAACAATATAATATTCACTTTCAATTTCCCTATGATTGCATCTTATTTAAAAGGTGCAAGTATTGTGATATTCCTCCTTGTGGATAACAGGCAGAACATATTTAAAAGAGAAATTTACATTTTGTCTTAATATTAGCAGTATTAATTTGCTTTAAAATAATAGTACTGTACTGTTACTTAATACTGTGAATCCACACTCACAGTCCAGTTGTGCACACTTTTGCCACTTTAAAAAGAGCTGATTGGTTTTCTGAATTCTAATGCTCAGAAAAGTCCCTAGTAGCCAGAGCCAGCCTGCAAGATGGGGAACTGAGCCATGGAAATTATGCTGAGTGCAGAATTTTGGCATAGTTTGCAGTGTTAACTGGCTCACATAATTCAGAAACAATGCAGAAACCATATGCAATTCAAAGGAGTATCAGGGGCAACAATTAATTCTCTGTAAGTGTACTTTTTAGTTGTTCAGCCTACTGAAGACCAGTAATACTATTCCACAGATTAAGCAATGGCCCAATGTAATTTTCACCACAGGATAAGATTCAGAAACTGCACACTCTCAGAAATATAGATACAGGAGCTGTCACTGTCATGTTTTCTAAGTGCCCATACATGAAAGGTACATTTTAGTTTGGACATAATATGTACCTCTGAGGTACCAATATAGACTATTTGGTTACAAATTTTTGAAAATGTATTGTCCCCTGAGACAGCTTCTTTATTTCTAAGAGTGCAGCACATAAATGAACATTTTAGCAAAAGTTTACATAACACTAAAGTTGTTGGTTGTCATTAGCGACAGAAGTAATGCATGAAGCAATCAGCTTTCTGTTGGTCAGTGTGGCATATTCACCTACCTGGAAACCATGTTTTGCTAGTCATTCCATTGTCATGGAATGACTGGATTTCACCAGCAAAATATAGCAGAAAAAGAAAACTGCACCTTTTTTTCACCAATTTACTCAGGCCTAGGTCAAAGGAGTCACGTCTAAAAGGGATGATAAACAGGGCAACATTTATAGAAATGTTGCCAGGCAACGTTGGGCAATGATGCAGTGAGACACAGGGCAACTAATTGGGCAAACTCAGTCCTGGAAGGCCAGTGTCCTACAAATATTAGCCCTGAGCTTAATCAACACACCTGCCTATATAGCTTTCTAATGATCTTGAAGACTTTGATTAGCATGTTCAAGTGTGCTTGATTAGTGTTTGAGCAAAACTCTGCAGGACACCGGCCCTCCAGGACCAAGTTTGCCCATCCCTGAATTAGGGCAACTGGGTCCAGACCGGAAACGCAAGCTCGTGCGACAAGTTTTGCATGTTGCTGCATAGCAAAGTTTAAACTTGGTGAACTCTGACCTGCATCACGTGATTGCGTGACATCAATAGAAGATCAAAACATGACCTCTCTGTACAGAATTTTAAAATATGGAGCAATCGCTCTCTTTTTTAACATCTAATCATCTTGTTTAATCCCGCCCCTTTTCGCAGCGCCTTACGACAGAATTTCACATGCTCAAAAACTAGTGTGACCGCAACTTAAGACAAAGGCGATAAATTGTGTAGTTCAGAGGGGGCTCCAGCAACGTGTATATTAGGTCAGGGTGCGTATTTTCTATGGAAAATACATCTCCCCCTAGCAAATGTGCACCCTTACCTGATACAGGAGAGAAGATATAGATGAACAGAGTTGTATTTACATTTTCTGGCACACAAAAGGTTTTTCTGTGAACAACTGAAGTCACATGGAATTTTTTGATAATAAGATCATCACTAAGCTGATCAATACTAATGCTTTCCTTGTACTTGTACTTGTAGATTCTTTGACAGTCACCTTCTCCTCAGATGTGCTGTGTGTTCAACATGTCTGGGCACAACAGGCTTAAAAATACCTTTTTGTTATCATATTTTACTGAAGTTAGGCATGCAGTTTGTTGATGGAATGTTCCTGTTTTGATGAATGTGTGGTTACAGATGTGTGCCTTTACACATAACAACAGATAACACTGTATTTGTTGCAAAGCACATGCAGTTACAGTCCAGTCAAATCTTCAGAGTGATTTTAGATAAGATTATCAGAACTATAATGCTTTTTCTTCTGCCCTATTTGTCAAATCAGGAAAAACAGAGGTCTGTTTCGAACACAATTTTAAAAATCTACAAAACCATAAGGCAATCTTTCCATTTTTAATAGCAAAGAAGAACAAAAACACCAAGAATTCAGGCACATCTGCAGTTTACTCAAAACTGTACACCTAACAGACTTTTCACAGTATGTATTATTTCACAGAGAAGTACGTTCATATCCTCTGTGAGCAAGCCAAAGGCAAATGCAGCAAGGAAAGAAACCTTGGGGGGAATAAAGGACTCAGCAGATGGAGCCTGTCTTCTGGCTGCCACATATGTAAACAAATGGCTGTATGCCAAAACCAATCTAGCTACAGAATATTTATAATAACAGTCAGTTGTTTTAAAATAAGATTAATAATAAATGATTTTAAATACACAGTTTTAGGCATGGCATGGCTCTGAAAAAAAAGATTGTGGTGTGTAACATAAAAAATAATTACTTTATTATATAAATATATAAATATTTGATAAAAGTATAGATGCAGTCTATTTTGAAATAACATTCATTCATTTTCTTTTCGGCTTAGTCCCTTTATTAATCTGGGGTTGCCACAGCGGAATGAACTGCCAACTTATCCAGCATATGTTCTACGCAGCGGATGCCCTTCCAGCTACAACCCATCACCGGGAAACATCCATACACACTTATTCACACTCATACACTGCAGTCAATTTTAGCTTACCCAATTCACCTGGACCCAGCCGAGGCTCGAACCAACAACCTTCTTGCTGTGAGGCGATCGTGCTACCCACTGCGCCACCGTGGCGCTCTTTTCAAATAACAGTTTTATTTAATCCATTTTTATTAAGGCTGTTGAGTTTCAAATGGTTTTGATAACATTCCATGCATGTTATTTTAATATTTTAAGAACATTATTTAAAACATTATTAGAACATTCCATTCACATTATATGAATATTCTCAGAATATCTCAGTAAGTTAAATAATATATATAAAAAATATATAAATATATATATATCTAAAAATTGTGGAAAAACTACGTTGCCTTAGACAATACATAAACATTATTTTTAACATATACATTTTGTTATTTTATAATGTTATTCAAAACATTTTCTATAATAATGTTTTTAGAATGTATATTTAAAGTGTAATCTTAGTGTCAAGCTTTTTCTATCAACATTCTGAAAACATTCTAGCACTAGTAACATCCTAAAGGCATTGCAACAACATTGTTCTCTAAGAATGTTTTTTTTATCGACATTGTGAGAACATTCTTCAAGAACAAGTAATGTCCTAAAGATGCTACAAGACCATTGTTCTAAAAATGTTTTTTGATCAACGTTACGAGATTGTTCCAGAAACGTTATTTTAATAAAGTTACATGCTCACATTTACACAACTTTTAAGGAACATTACTTAATGTTAATGTTCCCTGTTAGGGTACATACAAAAACTCTGAATACATTTTTCTTAAAATCCCCACCATCATGTTCATGCTATATTGTAGTATTCTGGCTAACACTGAGCCACTTTTAGCAGTAATTGCACACAACGTGAATCCTTTTACAATTTTGACACATCATATTTTATCATTTGTTTTCAACTTTAACCTAAAGTCTTGTAACTTAGAGAACATTTGTGTGTTTGTGCATTTCGTAGAATCACTGAACCTTGAATCACTGACAAGCCTGATGCCTGAGATTCCAGGAAGTTTTGAGGTATGTGATGTGTGTAATGGTCTGGAGGTCTGTACATTTATCCTTTCAAACATTCTTTCAGTGGTTCTGAAAATTAGCAAGAATTTGCCATTTTTCTTATCAAACAGTCTAAATTTGAGATCCAATTTGCTCATCCCCCAATGATGGTTGGGTTTAGGGGTGGAGTTTGGGGCATGCCTCATTTTAAAAAATGTATATTTTTGTATGAATAAAAAACATTCATTCATATGAATTTGCCACTTTTCTGTCAACATGTAAAATTATGTTTCCCTATGAGATCGGGTTGTTGTTGTTTTTTCCATAGTGCACAGCATAAATAGGCAGAACAATGTATTTAGTTGTACATTAACCATGCAATCCATATTGTTATTTAGTTCCAAGTATCTCAGTTATGGCCACACACTGAAAAAATCTTGACATAAGTTCAAACCCTCTATAGTGAGGCTTTCAGGCTTCAGGGTATGGATGAGGTGAAGACACAATTGCAGGGTACAATAAGCTATTATTATTGCAAACAATAAATACAGACTAACTTGGAAAACATTCTGGAAACGCAGAGCAGGAAATGACAGAAATCAATGGGTTATAGAAAAACAATGACACAGGGTGAATTATAGAAGAAAAACATGGAGCATATAATAAGGAAGGACAGATGGTGTAACCAAGAATAAGCTAATAAGAAGGACTTGGTCAAAACTAATAGACGGGGAGCACAAAAAACACATAAAACCAAACAAAAGAAAGCCAGGACAAAACATGACACAAGAGCACATGATCAATGAAAGCAATCAAAAACCATGCATTACATTTACATTTTAAATGTATGCGTTTCGGAGATGCTTTTATTCAAAGTGACTTACAAATGAGGGTAAAAGAAACACTTCAACACATCAGAGAGCAACAATATAGAGATGCCATGATGAGTCTATGTTAGTTTTTTTTTTTTTTTAAAGCTTAATAATGATCACATTAATTGATATATGATGGGTGATGGGCGCCTCCATGTTTAGTCTATGCTGCAGGAGAGATCGGAGCTGCTGGATTTACAACATGTTTATTTGTAATTTTCTTCCATAATACATGAAAGTAAGTGGCTGTTTAACTGGGAGAGGAATAGAGTAAATGTTCTAGTAACATAAACAATCTGCTTCTTACATGCACAATACAGCACATCGTCCAGTTATATTTAAAAATTATTATTATTGCCATCCCCATAGATTTCAGCATTTACATTACATTACAAAACTGAAATCTTATGTTTTGCTAGTAGTTATGTGTATTTGAATGTCTGAAACCTAATAGAAATGTTATTTGCTTGGAAATTGTGATTTATGACATCTTTTTCTATACTTCAGCGTGAACCACCAGATTTTAATTTTAGCAGTTGATGACATGAATTGTGAACATTCTAATCACACCGGTGTGATTGTACGATTCATGGACCAGGCTGATGACACTGGTGATCATACAACACATACAGTACACACACATATAAACACATACACGCAGAGAGGAAAGTGACTCATACAAGTGAAGCAGACTCAGAATTGTACAATGTTTCTCCAAAAAACGTGAATTGTTTATAAGAAAATGTCTGGTGCGTATGCAGTGGAAAAGAGTGTGTCTCCTACAAGTGGTTTGTCAAGCCCACTCAGCTGTGTGAATTACACTCAGTATTGCACAATTCATTCATTCATTCATTTTCTTTTCGGCTTAGTCCCTTTATTAATCTGGGGTCGCCACAGCGGAATGAACCGCCAACTTATCCAGCATATGTTTTACGCAGCGGATGCCCTAGTATTGCACAATGTTTCTCCAAAAACGTGAATTGTTTATAAAAAAGTGTCTGGTGCGTATGGAGAGGAAAACAGTGTGTCTCCTACAAGTGGTTTGTCAAGCCCACTTATCTGCATGAAGTACACAGAATTCTACAATGTTTTCCAGTAACATTGAGTGTTTATAAGAAAACGTCTTGTGTATACAGAGAGGAAAACAGTAAACAAGACAACATGAAAGCACAATGCACAACTAGATCGACCATGTACTAACCAAAATACCAAAGAATGTGGCCAATGAAAAAATTAACTGCATGTTACATGGAACACAACAACTCAAGAATACGTGACCAATGCAACATAAGCAAGGTGCTCAACAAAAACACACAAAGCAAGTGAAGGGTGAGGGAATGAACAACCTGTGCACACACATTTTCAATTGCTTTTCGGGGCCAGGTCCTCTATAGGGATCCCAAGGCATTCCCAGGCAAACTGACAGACATAGTCCCTCCAATGTGTCCTGGGTATCCTTCCGGCAGGACAAGTCTGGAACACCTCCCTAGGTAGGTGTCCAGGAAGCATCCAAAACAGATGCCTGAGCCACCTCAACTGGCTTCTCTCAATGTGCAGGTGCGCTCAAATATTTTCCTGTTGGCTTGCCTAAAAGAGAAAAAAAGTGGCAAGGATAATGCTCTACAGTATCTTTTCATTTCCATCATAGGATCTGACAATGTGTAGCCAAACAGACACACAAGCAAAGATAATACTATTTTAATGGGAAAGACAGGTTGCTTGTAACTAGCTTCTGACATGTTCTTCACCACATTCTGACCTCATTCTGAATGAACACAACATTAAATATCCAAATACTGGAGGCCGTAAGCACATTTTCAGTTACCAATCCTCCTTAAACAAGCATTAACCTAAGCCTTTAACTCTTTAAAATAAGATTTAAAATGAAACGTTATGCAATTTCCTCTGATAATGCAGCCTTAAAAGTCACTCTACTATGTCTGCAGTCTCTGATCTCAGAAGAAAGGCAGTGCCTTAAACCGAGGATCAAGTGTAGAGGATGTATGAAGAATGTTCTTTTTATCTTCACCTTTTCTCAAGGTCTGCTTTAATGACATGCTTAATGTCTTGGATCACTTGTGACTCCAGTGCTGTCCATCAGATAATCAGAGATTCACATTTGGGTTGCTTTTCTTAGACATCAATGTTGTGGTATCTTTCAATGGCTTTAATAACGCCTTAGCATTGGATCAGTGACCATTGATTACTCTCTGCTCTCATCACCTCAGCACTCAGCAACATTCTAGATATACATTCCGTCATTTAATATGCACTATTTGATTCACTCGGTGCAGACATCATTTTTCAGCGTATGACAAGGCAAACCAAGAAGTTTATTTTTCTCCTGAAAATAGCAGTTGTGCTCCATGGGAAAATAATGAAGAAATTCTCAGGATTCTAGCAAGTAGTCTTGACACAGCAGGGAGTTTCAGTGCACACTAAGAGGCCATATTTAATGCATGTGGGAAGCACTGTGAGTGCGGGAAGCTGCCCACTTCAGAGATAACAACCTATATTTGCAATGCTCTTTCTGTAAAACAATTTGCCTGTGAAATGCCACAAATGAAGTGAAGTGAAGTGAAGTGTAGTGTGGCCAAGTATGGTGTCCCATACTTGGAATTTGTGCTCTGCATTTAACCCATCCAAGTGCACACACACAGTTAGTGAACACACACATACCGTGAACACACACCCGGAGCAGTGGGCAGCCATGCTGCGGCGCCCGGGGAGCAGTTGGGGGGAACGGTGCCTTGCTCAAGGGACTCACCTCAGTCGTGGTATTGAGGGTGGTGGAGAGTGCTGGTCATTCACTCCCCCCACCCCCAATTCCCGCTGGTACCGAGTATCGAACCAGCAACCTTCGGATCACGAGTCCAACACTCTAACCACCAGGCCACGACTGACCCAAAATGGGCACATGTGTGGCTTTTATAAAATATTCTTATATAAAACACTTGTGATTTCAGCTGCCAGTCTTCAGCTGCAGATACTGTTGTATATGAATGTCCAGGAATTGCAGGGGATCTCCACATACAGTAAGATTATGCATCTATTCTCTCACTCTTGATTTTGACACTATACAGAACAGGTTTTGCGGTATGTATGGAAAACAAAGAAAAGTTTGTTAGTTGTCAGAGTAACTTTCTTAGAAGATACAGGAGCGTCCATTTAATGCCAGTGTATCCTGAATTCTTTATAGGAGACACATTTGAAAAATCTGCATTTTATATATTGTTTTCTGGAATAGGACAAATGACACAACACAATAATATGTAGGATTGTTGGTGTGTTCTAAATTGGTGTGCTCCTATCATTCAAAATCAACTTTTGGAAGCAGTTTGGACAGAAATGTGTGTAGGAATATGTTTATGCAGCAATATTAAACTGGTATAACCAAATCAAGTCGCTTTTAAAAAAAAACATATTTTAACATTACATCAAGATCCAAATGCCTGAATTTTTTAGGCCAACTGCACCAAGACATAGCAGTGTGGTTATCCCCACCCACCGATATTGATTGACTGGAGCGTATATCATGTCTCAGTATTATCATGTACGCAAGGCAGGATTGGCAAATAAACTTTAAAAGATCTGTTCTAACTATCTGTGATCCAGCTGCACATCAAGAAGAACTAAGTGGTACACTTACATAAAGAAAAAAATTGCTATGTAACCGCTGGAATCACCACAGCTGTGTGTCAGTAGAACTATAAACTAGGATGCTTCAATCACACAACAGGAGTCCCAGTTTGTGAATGCTAAATCATGGTTATTTTGTACAGTACCAATGGATCTCTATACTGCAGCATATATTTGGGCATCCTATCACATTTGCTGAGTAGATGTGCAAATACAGAGCAACATTTTAAATGTATGTGTGTGAACGCACAGGGAACTTTATAATGCATTTGTGTGTGGGTCATTCGTTATTGCAGAAAGGCTGAATAAACTCCACAACAACTACATCAAATAAATACAACCAAATAACCAAAAACTTTTTGGTGGGCGGGGGTAACCTGCTCATTTACATTTCAAGGCACAGGTGCAAAACGGCTAAAATGCCCTCTGACCCAAAATTTGACATTCTCAGCAGGGTATGATAAATGATCTGATGGATATTTTGACCTGAAACTTTACAGAGACATTCTGGAGACACCAAATTCTTATTTTACAACTTGTAAAAAAGGGGCAAAATATGAATCCTTCAGATATACAATGAGTTCATTTGTAAAAAGAGTTTATATTATACAAAATTTCACTCTTATCATGCGATTTTAGGGTCATGGCCTTTGTGCGGTGTTAGAAGTCAGTTCTTAAAGCTCCTCTCTAAACGCGTTACCGAACTATGCTCTGATCCTAAAAACCTATCGTGCATTAAATGGTCACCAGCTAAGATTTAACCTACCTGCCAAATCAGTCCATAACTGAAATTCTGTAAATACCACAGAAGCTTAACTCTAATAAAATACCAGAACGCCTCCCAGGTGCTATAGGTGACCGGAAAATTAATGTATGGATAACCCAAGTACCATAACTTCCCTTGCATCCCATGTGGACATTACTGTCTCAGTGGACATATTTAGCTGCACTTACTGTGCTTCTCAAAATTCAGCAAGTCCCCCAAGAGACGAATCCGCTTTCTGCCCCCCCTCTCCCTCCGCAGCCTCACAGAGAGCCTGTTGTCCCTCGTTAAAAGGCTGCTAGTTCAGTCTGTGCGACTTCAGGTTTCAAAACAGAATAAAAAATCAGGGATAAGTTCTGGAACTGATTTTTAAAGTGAGGCAACAGAATACAAGCCTTCGTCGGTGTTAGAACTTTCTTTACTGCGCTTGTATCTTTTCACCAGATTGAATATGCAGTAAGTAAACAAACAGGTCTCAAGAGGTATGTGTTTGCCAGAGCACTTCAACTCAGCTGAAAATCTGCTGCTTTCCGCTCCGGCACGTGTCATATGTCAGCAGCAGCCCTCTTTCCCCAGTGAGCTCCCCTTGCTTTTTTACAAGATGCAAAGTGTTCACACAGAAACCTCACTATTTACCATTAACAGACTATTTATAGCAGAACTGTGGCCAGTGGTGTTCGTTTACCTAGAGATGTGTTGTAATCACTGCGGGCCTTAGGTCTACAGCTCTGAGATGAAATGAATAGGCACTATGTAGGTATACAGTAACGTTCTTTCAGCTAGTTTTTAAAGATTTTTTTTTTTTTTAACTCTGGCTTCTTATTAGATGCTAGCTCATGGACATTTGGTCTTGTTGTGTAACTCAGATTAATAACTGCTATTTAGATTCAACAAACTGAACAGCCGATGGACTCTTTTTCTTTGAATAAAACTAAAAATATATATTTTTAAAACTTCATGTAGAGGATTCAACCTTGTGCAAGTCTTGCTACTGCAAGCTCACGGGTGGATCTACTAGGGGCAGTTGCCACCCTGAGAAAAAAAAAAGAATTGCCAGCCCATCTGCCACCACAGCACTGGTAACCCAGTGTATTAAATATAAATATGTTTCTTTGACTGATTTACAGCCGGGGGACTCATCATTGTAAGGACAAAAAAACCAAAACATATAGCCTTTCCATAATTAATGAAAATAAATCTCATCTATTGGCTTATAGTCCCATAAAACTAAATAACTCCTATGAACTGCTTTGTTTTAATGAATCATGCAGCCACAGCCTCCAAGCAGCAAAAATCGCTTAAACCAGTCTAGCTGGTTGACTGGTTTTAGCTGGTTGACCAACCTTTTAGAGGGGTTTTGACTGGTTTTAGTCACTTCCAGGCTGGTATTAGCTGATCAGGCTGGGGGGCCAGCTGGAATGACAAGCCAAGCTGGTTAGCTGGTCAAGTTGGTCTCTCAGCCTGGCTAGGTTAGTCAAGCTGATTTTAGCTTGTGCTGTATTTTTTGCAAGATAGTCATCATCTATATGTTGGACATGTTGTTTTTGTTTTATGTGCACACAAAATATTTTTGTAGCTTTATAATATACCAATTGAACCACTGATGTCATAGTCTGTTTTGAGATTTTGGGGTATATTTTTATGTACTTTAAACAAATCAGGAACTTTGCTGTCAACGGAGGATGAGTGAGCTCTCAGATTTCACCTAAAATATGGTTGAATGGTCTCAGGGGTTTGTAATGATGTGAGGGTGCAGTACTTAATAACATAATTAAATTTTTTGGGGTGAACTAACCCTTTAAATTGTAGACCTGAATAGCCACTATAAGAAAGTAACAACAATAACAAATCTCAGTGAATATTTGAACGGTTTGAACTGCAAAACAGCAAGCTGATAATTCAGACAATACATCAAAATAGTATGAAAAGAAATACTAGTTTGCAATATCAAGCAACATAAGCACATTTACTTGTTTACATTTATTCATATTAACTGCCACATTACACATTCTTTTAAAGCACCTTTACAGAAAGTGTACTGTCAGATCCAGATAATGTCAGATCCAACAAACACAGGATAATTTGAGGAAAAAGACACAACACAAAGCAGACAACAATGAATAAGATAAAACATAGCAGCAAATGATAAAGATGTTGAACAGAGTGGAGCTGTTGTGGATGCTGCAGTGAGGGTCACGTTTTGCCTATATTCTGGGGAATACATCTACACTTCATTTTATTAGTTTCAAAATACATTTAAAAATATTATATTAATAGTTCTTTGGCTTAGTCCCTTAATTTATCAGGGGTGGCCACAGCGGAATGAACCGCCAATTATATTAATAATTTCTCACATAAATTATGTCTACATCATTTGGTGTACACAGATTAGTAGCTGCTTTTTTTAAGTAACGTACAGCTAAAGTTTCATGGCCTGCAAATATTATTTAGCAGATGTAGTATAGTATAGTATAGTAGTAAGATCTTTATAAATAATAGGTATTAGATAATTTATAATGGGCTGCACGGTGGCACAGTGGGTAGCACGTTCACCTCACAGCAAGAAGGTCGCTGGTTCGAGCCTCGGCTGGGTCAGTTGGCATTTCTGTGTGGAGTTTGCATGTTCTCCCCGTGTTCGCGTGGGTTTCCTCCGGGTGCTCCGGTTTCCCCCACAAGTCCAAAGACATGTGGTATAGGTGAATTGGGTAGGCTAAATTGTCCGTAGTGTATGTGTGTGAATGAGTGTGTATGGGTGTTTCCCAGTGATGGGTTGCAGCTGGAAAGGCATCCGCTGCGTAAAACATATGCTAAATAAGTTGGGACTAATAAATAATAATAAAGGGACTAAGCCGAAAAGAAAATGAATGAATTAATGAATGAATGAATAATTTACAATATCAAGCTATGCTTCATAAAAAGAGTGTCTAAAAAGCAGTCATGAACTCAGAATCCAAAATCTCGGTTTATAAGCACAGCCAGTAGATTCCCTGTTAGGCTACTTGTCATGTATGACAAATACTGCACATCTGTGTGGAGGGGAGCGGAGACAGGAAGCAGGCAGATGACGTGCTGGGCAACAGATGATGGGACTCATATTTCATTGTTGCACTGCAGTATGGATAAACATCCGTTGCTAAGTGGTAAAAAGCAGCAATATAACACAATTCCACAGGCAATGCCAACTTACAGTATTCGTTTTCCCCCATATATCTACAACTCACATACCATTTATTTGCTTTCAGATAAATGTATGTATAAGTTTAATTATGTCAATTAACATTGAAACAATTAAAATTATTTTTTGCTGGCATCTGTCCATCATTCATCAAAATCAGAGGTCGATTCTAGGATGCACCTTTATATTTACATTTAGTCATTTAGCAGACGCTTTTGTCCAAAGTGACTTACAATTGAGGAGAATTTAATGCTAGAGTAAGAGTGCTAGAGTTTTGTTTTTTGAGAGAGAGAGAAATGCTTCTACAGGTGGTTTGTCAAGCCCACTCACCTGTATGAAGCACACTTCATAAATGCACAGTGTTTGTGTCAGTGAGATGAATGAGTGTGTTTTCTACAGGTGGTTTGCTCTCACTCAATGTGAGGCACATTCAGAATGTATAGTATTTTGGGTTGGTTTGTGGTGGCGTGGGAGAGAGAAGGGGTCTTGGTTTTACTCACCGGACTTAAGGTGCTCTCTTTATGATACCTTTATGACAAAATGACATCAATATCTATGCAGATTAATTTGATGTTAATTGACTACCTTGATGTCAAAATAGCATAAAATTAACACATTGGACAATCCTGTAATAATTTTTGATTCAATCAAGGTTGTTTACATGCATTTTAGGCATAAAAATCCAGTGTAAATTTAGAATTTGGAATCTAAACTTTGAAACATTTCATATATCATAATGCTTTTTGTGTTATCATTGTGGTAATGCAAAGGGCATCAATGTGTGGATGTCAAATGGACATCAAAGTTTTGACATCAAATCGATTCGCATTTTTGATGTGTTTTTTTTATGTCATTTTGACATAAGGTCCCACTGGCATGTCAAAGGCAAACAAAATGCTAAAATGCAGAAAAAGCTAAACTGATGATAATCTTGTTATCTTGTAAAAAAAACCCCACTATTTTCATTAAAAGTCTATAGGTAATAATAAAGAAAGAAAGAAAGAAAGAAAGAAAGAAAGAAAGAAAGAAAGAAA
>CAIGQV010019101.1:13041518-13068758 GCA_903798115.1 Danio jaintianensis | reverse complement strand
GGGGGGCTGATGACGTCATCGCCCATAATTCAATGTGTAATATTTTAATAACAGAAACAGCCATATATAATGAGCAAATTAACAATATGCCAAATTTTGAAGTCAACTGTATTCTCATAAAAAAGAAAACATCTTTTTCTTTGAATTCCAATGCAATATTCGTACTCTGCTTAACAAAAAAGAAAAGATCACACCAAAACAATTGTGTGTAAATACAATCATAAAATAAATGAACAATACTCTCTTCTTTATCGTTACAGAAAGTACATTTTAAATCAATATCTTTGTTCTGTGTTCTAAAATTGCAAAAAAAAAAAAAAAAAAAGTCAAAGTAATTCCCGCAGAAATAAAAAGGTAAGAGGATTCAAGTCATTTTTACAGCTTTTTGACTAAAAAAAAATAAATAAAAAAAAATAACAGAAACAGCACAAATGGAGCACAAACGAACGAGACTATTTGGGGTGAGTTTGAAGCATGTGGGGGGGCTGCGTGACCGCTGAATGACCAAAAAAAAAACTATTTTAATATCTCAAAAACCAAAACGGCACAATGGAATATTTTTGCAGCACAAACGAATGAGACTATTTTGCTGACGTTTTGTCTTGGGTGGGCGGCCAACTTGATATAAAAAGTATTATATAGAAATCATGATTTTTCTTTTAAAAATACACTAATGAAGAATTCGTTTAAGTTTTTGTTTTAAAAGATGACTGACAATATCTAAAAATCTAGACTTTCATTAAAATAATATAATACATGAGTTTGCTTAATTGGATGTCCTAAGGCATGTTGTAGGTTCACATTTTTTTGTCAGCGAGGTATTCATAATGTTGATAATTTAGAGAAATTGTTTATCAAATATGTTACACACTGAGTAGTTTATTTGGAAGATGAACTACATTTAGATATGTGTGCTTTTGCCTTTTTAAATAAAACGTTGTTTGTCTTTGTTGTTTGCAGCATTTGGTATCAACAGCATCCTGTACCAGCGAGGAATTTACCCAGCCGAGACCTTCACCAGAGTCACGCAGTATGACATGAGCCTTCAACTGACCACAGATACCAAGCTGAAGAATTACCTCACCAATGTCATCTCACAACTCAAAGGTTTGTTTTCACCCCAAATGTACAAAGAAAGAAATATAGTTTACATGTATGACTATGTTGATTTCATACAACAGTAGCTATGAAGTGTAGTAGGAGGTGCATACATTAAAAGCATGACTAATAAGGACTTTAAATTCTTTAAAAAGCAATGGATAATGAAATGACAATGCCGACTGGTCCCAAACTGCAGTGTTTGTTGTCGTAGATAAAAAAAACACAAAAATCACCAAGCACCAAAAAATAAATAAAGTGAAGAGTTGGTTTTGACATTTAAATGATTTTTTTATGGCATTAATTCTTATACCATAAAAAACATTGAAATCTCTTACCTATTAGTCTATTTTCCCAGACCATTACAGTAAATTATGTGTCACAAAGTAGCAGTTGAAATCATGTGCAACAGATTTTTATTTTATTTTAAAGGAAACTCTGTGTATCAAGACTTGTATGACTTAATGTAAATGATGATTCTTTGTAAAATATGTCGAAAAAAAATGTTATAAAAAAAATCCACATTTACTTTGTACCATGGGCACTTAATCTGGGTGATCCATCTGTTTCTATTGTAAATGCAGAACAAACGGGGACTCAAAATAATCATATGATGCCTTATTGTGCAGATTTTGCTTGTAATTTACAGACGAACAATGCTAAAAAGAGACGTGATGTTTGTCTTTATTGCTTTCCCACTGAGAAGAAGAAGAGAAAAGACTAAGAAGAAGAAGCCTAATGACTTTAAGGGTTTTAGTAAACCGCTATACTGAAGAAGTTCACAGGTGGAGATGGATAGAAGCGCACGCTTAAACTAAATGCTGGAACATCGTTGTTTATGCACAGTCTAAACGTTCTCTGATATCGAGGGAAATTTGCTCTAAAATGACAGGATTTGAACAGGAGAAAGTTCAACTCATTCATGGAGAGTGTTTAATACTTCCGCATCAGACAGGAATAAACCCACTGATGTTGACGAGCATTGACATGTTTATTGTCTACAGTTTCTTTTGCCTTTTCTCAACATAGATTTCACTCAATATCCAGAAACACTTAATGTTATCATTTTTCTCCTTGTGGACAGAATAATACATTGATGGAAACCAACATCCGTTTAACTGAAAATTACAGCTGCGTAATGTGGCATCATATCATTATTTTGTATCCCCTTTGTGCTGCGTTTACAATAGAAACCGATGGCTCACCAGAGGCACAGCACCCAGATTGTGTCATCAAACAATGGTGGCGCCCATGGTCCAGTCCAAGTAAATGTGTGTTTTTTGTTTTTTTTTCCTCTGCATATTTAACAGAGCATTTAAGAATGCTGTTGCATGTCCTGAGGCCTGTTGTACACAGTAAGCTTCTGGGTTGACCTGGTTAAGATCAGGTTATTTGCTTTTCAAAGCCCTTGATTCTCTGTTAATTCTGGGTTTAATCCAGAGTTTGTGATTTACTCTGGACTACACACACCTGAATGTGTGATGTGCATCAAACAGCCAATCACATGATACATGAGAGGGTCAGTTTGATTCATTTCTCACAAGAGACAGTGCAGTTCACTTATTCTGTTGAAGATTAAGTGGTATCATTATCAGAAATATAAAGACTTTAAATGCAAGACACAAAAGTTGAAGAAGGCAAACTTAAAGAAAATACTGCAACATCAATGCAAATCATTCAACTGATTTTAATAATGGTCTCAAAGAAGCTTTATATATTAAACTTCAATTTACATATCTTAATTTGAAGCCATTACTAATATTAATTGGCAATTTAAAACTATATACTATTTAAATATACATAATTATATTTCATATAAATAAATTATAGTCAACAAAAAACAAGTTTTGACCCAAAAATGCTTTTACTGTAAAATGCTTTAATTTGGAGCCAAAAAGACAAACTGGGAGTGGCTTTATTGCATGACATGTGTATGTCACTTTAGTCACAACTGATTAGCCTAGTTAGGTTTGCGTTCTCTAACCCAGAACAAAACCTGCTCCAGGGTAGGTTAGCCATGTAGTGCAAGTTACCATGGTGGCGAAACATGATCAAAACCAACCTGAAACTAAACATAAACTTACCTAGGTAAAACCCCAAATTGGCTTTGTGCAACAGGCTGGCCTCTGATGTTTGCATATAGTGTTAGTTCACCCATCAAAGAAAATTGTCCCTTTCCCTATCTCTTTATGCTATTAAAAAGCTGGTATTATTTCATATTAAAAGGGTATTATTTAATATAACTGATTGTGTTCATATGAAAGGAGCACAGCATTTACATTTTCCTGAATTGGGAGTGAGTAAATTATGAAATATCTTATTTTGGGGGTTAGTTACTTAGCCACTTAGGCGTTTAAAATGAAAAACTAATGCTGAATATGCTGACCTATTGCTGTTTTGGATGATGTACCACATTGCTTATTATGGATTCAGAATGAATTTAAACTCAATTTACAGTCGTGGGCAAAAGTTTTGAGAATGAAACAAATATTAGTTTTCACAAAGTTTGCTGCTAAACTGCTTTTAGATCTTTGTTTCAGTGATGTACTGAAATATAATTACAAGCACTTCATACATTTCAAATGCTTTTATCGACAATTACATGACATTTATGCAAAGAGTCAGTATTTGCAGTGTTGGCCCTTCTTTTCCAGGACCTCTGCAATTCGACTGGGCATGCTCTCAATCAACTTCTGGGCCAAATCCTGACTGATAGCAACCCATTCTTTCATAATCACTTCTTGGAGTTTGTCAGAATTGGTGGGTTTTTGTTTGTCCACCCGCCTCTTGAGGATTGACCACAAGTTCTCAATGGGATTACGATCTGGGGAGTTTCCAGGCCATGGACCCAAAATTTCAATGTTTTGGTCCCCAAACCACTTAGATATCACTTTTGCCTTATGGCACGGTGCTCCATCGTGCTGGAAAATGCATTGTTCTTCACCAAACTGTTGTTAGATTGTTGGAAGAAGTTGCTGTTGGAGGGTGTTTTGGTACCATTCTTTATTCATGGCTGTGTTTTTGGGCAAAATTGTGAGTGAACCCACTCCCTTGGATGAGAAGCAACCCCACACATGAATGGTCTCAGGATGCTTTACTGTTGGCATAACACAGGACTGATGTTAGCGCTCACCTTTTCTTCTCCGGACAAGCCTTTTTTCAGATGCCCCAAACAATCGGAAAGGGGCTTCATCGGAGAATATGACTTTGCCCCAGTCCTCAGCAGTCCATTCGCCATACTTTTTGCAGAAGTTCAATCTGTCCCTGATGTTTTTTTTGGAGAGAAGTGGCTTCTTTGGTGCCCTTCTTGACACCAGGCCATCTTCCAAAAATCTTCGCCTCACTCTGCGTGCAGATGCGCTCACACCTGCCTGCTGTCATTCCTGAGCAAGCTCTGCACTGGTGGCACTCCGATCCCGCAACTGAATCCTCTTTAGGAGACGCTCCTGGTGCTTGCTGGTCTTTCTTGGACACCCTGAAGCCTTCTTAACAAGAGTTGAACCTCTTTCCTTGAAGTTCTTGATGATCCTATAAATTGTTGATTTAGGTGCAATCTTAGTAGCCACAATATCCTTGCCTGTGAAGCCATTTTTATGCAACGCAATGATGGCTGCACGAGTTTCTTTGCAGGTCACCATGGTTAACAATGGAAGAACAATGATTTCAAGCATCACCCTCCTTTTAACATGTCAAGTCTGCCATTCTAACCCAATCAGCCTGACATAATGATCTCCAGTCTTGTGCTCGTCAACATTCTCACTTGAGTTAACAAGACGATTACTGAAATGATCTCAGCAGGTCCTTTAATGACAGCAATGAAATGCAGTGGAAAGTTTTTTTCAGGATTAAGTTCATTTTCATGGCAAAGAAGGACTATGCAATTCATCTGATCACTCTTCATAACATTCTGGAGTATATGCAAATTGCTATTATAAAAACGTAAGCGGCAACTTTTCCAATTTCCAATATTTATGTAATTCTCAAAACTTTTGGCCACGACTGTACATAAAGTAGTAGTATTGGCCAGTACAGAGATTTCAGTCCTTGGTGAAAGATGCAAGATGTACAAAATGAAATTGATAACTGGGTCTGTTAAAATACTTAGTATTGCTGTTTTTTTTTCTATATAGAATGGTTGTTTGAATGCACAGTTCAGAAACTGGTGGTGGTCATAACGTGTCTGGAGACCAATGAGGTGCTTGAGCGATGGCAGTTTGATATTGAGTGTGACAAGATGGCAAAGGAGAGCAGGTATGTTGTTGAAGATTCTTCAATCCCCAAATTCTGTTATAGCTATTAAAATGCAGAATGATAGCCAATGTTTAATGAACATTTGAACTTTCGTTTTAAAAATGCAATTTAGTTTTACAGTTCTTTTGCTTGATTGATGCAAATATGAATGTTTATAAAATCTATATGTCTTTGGCTTTTCCAGTGCACCCAGGGAGAAGTCCATTAAAGCTATCCAAGAGGAAATCCGCTCCGTTATCAGACAGATCACTGCCACAGTCACATTCTTACCATTGCTAGAAACTGCCTGTAAGTAAACTGCATGTGTAATTGTTAACCTAATTTCACCTCAAGATTGTTGCTTATACAATAATAGACCCAAAACATTGTTCATGTTAATCAAATATAGTTGATCTTGATTTTATTTTTATTTTTAAAAAAATTACAGGTTCGAAGTTAAGCTTGTTACAACCAAAAGTTTCTTGCAGTACTGTTTTTGTAATAACTACAAAGCAAAGTCTCACAGAAATAAAGGAATAGCTGTTGCATTTGTATTTTTTAGAAATACACCAAATACATTGAGCAATTAGTGTTTATTCCATGTCTGTGGTTGTGGTGTTGGTTAATCTCAGACTACCATCCATCCTGTAACTGCCTACATATTTCCAAAGCATCCTTACCTTCAGGATCCACTGTGAAAGGACGTACAATTTCAATCACTTAGTAGGTGGACTCTCTGTGATGAAATTTGCAAAATGAACGAGAAGGGTATTTAAAAGCTGCTTTAATTTTAATAGGGGGAGGAGACCAATGGAAATACTGGATTTTACGAAAGAAAACCTGCTTTAGACCAGCTTAGGGTCATAGTGTCAGATAGTGTAGTAAACTAATCTGAGTTAGTTACCTCTCTTTTAGAAACTGGCTTGACTTTTACCCTGCTTTCTCAGGTTTGACATACCTCTCATTCTGAAACCCAAAACCCAGAGTTACCCTCATTTCTGGGTTAACATACCTTTTCACTAAGCCTCTTTTCTAAAATGGGACTCCGTGGGATCCAAATGTATCTTGCAAATGTGCTGAGCTTTGTGTATGTTTACCAGAACCATTTAAAAATAAGTTTTAATTGTTTTTAAGGTTTATTTTTTAGTTAAAAAAAAAAACACTCTCAGTAGCTCCTGAATTCCAATTATACTCATTCTGAACTCAATAACTAATGTACTGCATATTGACTGAGGTTATCCTCAAAGTACATAAATGCACATGCAAATGGAAGTTGGTTTGTGAAGTTTAGATTTCATATAAACAGAAATATCAGAATGCATTCAGATTGATAAAATTAGTGCCCATACACAGCTAGTGTAGATCTTCTAGCCCCACCCCTTCCCGACCGCCCGCCCCCTTTTTTTGTATTTATTGTATGACTACTAAGTGTTGTCCCCTTTGCACAGGTGCCTTCGACCTTCTGATCTACACAGACAAAGACCTTGAGGTACCTGAGCAATGGGAGGAGTCTGGGCCTCAACTAATCGACCAATCAGAAGAGGTGCGCCTGCGTTCCTTTACTACTTCCATTCATAAGGTGAACAGTATGGTGGCCTACAAGAGGACAAACTCCATGTGATTGCTCTGTTCCATTTAGTTTTTTTTTTGTTACAACTTTTCAGTCTTCTGTACATATCTATAAAAAGCTCCTTTCTTATTTCTTTGTTGTCATTTTAACTAATGTATTTCCCAATACATAAAATAAATGTCTCGTTTCCAAGGTTGTAATGTTTCTTTTTTTTTTATTTCTTTTTTTTTTTTTTATTGCAGTAGTTGTACTCTAGATGGCGACAAATCGTAGTTAACATTTTCTTTATCAGGTGGATTCTTCACGGCTTGTCAAGAAACGTGCCTGACTTCATAAATTAATCCAAATTCAATTCAAAAGATTTTTTTAATTTAGTATTTTTTGCACTTTTTTCATAACTATTTCAAAAATGAGCATTAACATTAGTGAGTAACATAGAATACCATGTTATGTTCGTTAACATCTATATAAATATATAAAACAATATTGTACAAGGACTAAATTTACTTAAACTTTGTCATTGTAGCTCCTTTTTTTGCCTTGCAGTGTTCCGTTAATTAGCTACACTGGACGATTAGAAGTGTGCCACAAATAAAAGAGACAAGCATCTCGATTATGAAAATTTGTCGCTGCATAAAGAATGTAAATGTGTTTCATGTGAAGCAGGGTGGCACATTCTGCTTTGAACATCTCCTTCTTTGGAGATCAAAGTCTTCAGCTGTTGATGGCTCAGTTGAAGACCTGCTGGGCTCATTAGTCTGAAAAGCATTGAAAAAAAAAAAAACTGATTGCAGAGCTAGATGAGTATTGTATGATATGCTATTCTAACATTTTTCTTCTTGTTGTGCATGTGCTTTTTAAGACCAGAAAAGTATATTTTCAGAATTGTATTGTTACACCACTTAAAGCAGGGGTCACCAATCCTGTTCCTGGAGAGCTACCTTTCTGCAGATTTCAGACCAAACACGCCTGTCTGTAATTATCAAGTGCTGCTTCAGGTCCTAATTAATTGGTTCAGGTGTGTTTGATCAGGGTTGGAGCCCTAATGGACACGTTTAACAGCCATCATAATCCTAAATACATAAAACTTAGTAATATTTAGATTTTTTTTAAAAACGTATGTACATTTATATGCATTTATGTGTGTATTATATCATCTTTGCTTCAAATTACAATAACGAATTACCGCTTATGCGAGGTGTTTCTAATGCAGCGTTTATGGGGCTGAGAGTAAATTTGACGTTATTCTCTCCTCTGGCCGTCATCAGTCTCACACTATTTTTTTATTTTTTTCCTTTTTCTGAAGGTCTTGATAACACCATGGTGGCATTTTTCTTTTATTATTTCAGCAAATAGGATTGTAAAAAATGATTTGTTGTACTCTCCCATTCACTGTGCTCCAAGTTTACCCAACTGAGACGCCTTTTGCTACTGAGAAACCCGGAAATGTGAAAACTTAAA
The DNA here is from genome assembly GCA_903798115.1 of Danio jaintianensis. NCBI lineage: Eukaryota > Metazoa > Chordata > Actinopteri > Cypriniformes > Danionidae > Danio > Danio jaintianensis. The sequence continues at coordinate 13,060,399 of CAIGQV010019101.1, read as the reverse complement.
GGGTATATTCTGCAGGAAGTTAGCTCTCCAGGAACAGGGTTGGTGATCACTGACTTAAAGGGTTAGTTCACCCAAAACATTAAGTTGTTCAACTGGGTAGGGTTGCACCAGCTGTTCGTAATTTTATTTATTTTATTTTATTTTTATTATTATTTTTTTTTTCCTTATACTGGAACGTAAAGTCCACACTAGGGGCTTAGTAACTACTAGTAACTAAATTTGTTCTCACTTCGGTTGCACCACATGTTCTTAAGGCAAACCGTAGTTAGTAGGCCGTAAGCTCTCCGTAAAGTCATGCGTAATCGCATAAAATTACATATCCAATAAGAAGCATTTAAATCGTTAAACTGCTTTAAAATTCTGCAACTGATGCATCTATATATAACTGTCCTATGAAAATGAAATGATAAATTACATGTTTATAGTACATTACATTACAGTCAGTCACTAGTAACAGACGACGCACACACCTGCATCGCGAGCTGTGAATGCACGTGAAATACGCATCAAGTTTAATGTTTTGATAACTTCAATTTTATATTTATATCCTACATATGAAAGAGAAAAGAGCAGAAAGAAAAACTCTGTCATGAAGAAATTCTCGTTTTAATTGATGCATACAATTAACACACAACACTCCTTGAAAGAAAATTAAACTTCTTTCACAAACCGAAAAAATGCTAGATTTGGGAGGAAAATAAGGCTGTGAGTAGAGGAAGATCATTCTTCAGTATGATCGCGAGCTCCTCGATGTAACTAATCTCGCTGTCATCTCTTTTCTACCGTTTTACATGGGGGGAGGCTGCCGTAAATATTTAGTTGGAACATAGCGTTACGTTTAAACTAAGTTCAGTGGTGCAACACAAAAATATTTAGTAGTTTGTAAGTTGTAACTTGGTGTCCCTTTAAGTCACAACTAGGCTACATTTTAACTTGCGTACTGCTGGTGCAACAGGCCCCTGTTCCACGTTTTAGCATTTTTGATAGCATGTGGGATTATATTACATTTTGCATGCCTGCATCTGGAATAGTATACATCTGTACTACTCTATAGTAGAAAAAAAAGGTATGTGACAAAAATATTATGTTGAATTTACAGAACTTAAGTGTGCTTTAACATTCCATTAATCCACGTGTTTCTGAATGGCTGTAAAGCGATGCAACAGATGCTAGCAGATCACAAGATATTGAATTTAGTACGTCCAGATTATATTCATACTCTTGAATTTTATATGATTTTGGACTGAACTGTAGAGACTGAAGCACAGAAATGCAATAATTAAGAGCTGTATCCAAATATTTTTCTCCATGTGGTGTATTGATGAGCTCTAATATAATTAAGCACCTACTAAATTATTACATATTATTAGGGAAATAGGGTAAGAAGGTCACTGGTTTGAGCCCTGGCTGGGTCAGTTGGCGTTTCTGTGTGGAGTTTGCATGTTTTCCCCGTGTTGGCGTGGGTTTCCTCCGAGTGCTCCGGTTTCCCCCACAGTCCAAAGACATGCGCTATAGGTGAATTGAGTAAACTAAATTGGCCGTAGTGTATGTGTGTGAATGAGTGTGTATAGATGTTTCCCAGTACTGGGTTGCAGCTGGAAGGGCATCCGCTGTGTAAAACATATGCTGGATAAGGGACTAAGCCGAAGTTAAATGAATGAATTAGGGAAATATTGTAGAATACCTCAAATTGGAAAAAACAAATCCAAGTCAAGTATGGAACGGGTTTGTATTGGAACATGTTAAACAGGCACACAGTGACAGCAGTTATTTCCATCCCACTCCAAAACAAACATTTGGTGTGATTTTTAAATTGAACACATTTGTGTAACAGATGATAAATACATTCACATATCACAAGCTATTGGTTTCTTTAACTGCAATCTAAGTGAATAAAAATATACAACATCTTATACAGAGTGAAGTTAAAATGGGTAAACAGTGGAAATAAAAGACAATTTAATGTGTTTCTTTTGTCAGCTTACTTAAGCAGTGCAATATAGCAAAGTAAGATTTAGTAAATGTGCGTGTTTCAGTAATTCAGTGAGCTGCACAAAATAAAAATTAGACTAACAATAGATGAGGAATGTTCTGGGATCAATACAAGTTGTTTTTGATTATCACATATCATAAAAAAAATTGTTTACATACAGTAAAGCAGGTGCAATGGAAGTATGTGACAGACACTGTACCAGTATAACATTAAACTACACCGTTTTGAATAGTATATGTAGAAGATAAACATTATACATGATACAGATGAGGCTGTAATTTGCTAAAAACTGTTAACTAACCTTATGTGTACAAACGTTTAATCAAATATCTCCTCCTGTCATCCTGTATATACGGTCACCAGATACCACAAGTCTTTACTATTGTAGTTATCTGCAATGTACTCTTTACACAAACTCCACCTACAGGAATTGGTAACATAAAAAGATATCTCATCTGCCTGAACAACATTAGTCCCAAAGCCAAAAGAATGATGTAATTGTTTTTTTTTAGATAACTTTACAACTTTTTACAACTTTACAATTACTTACAAAAATACAACTTGTACATGTCTTTCCATTATCTGCTTGATGATTATTTATTATTGGTGCTGAATTATTAATAAAGATTATTACTATTATCAATTAGGAAAACAGTATTTGTAGCAAGAAAATATTTTTAAAGAACACCACAAATTATTCTATTTGAAATGGAATAATTGTCTTAATTGCAGAAATGTTTATTCCAAACTTTTGAATAAATATTTCTTAGCAAAAAACAAAACATTGATAAGTCTGTAAAAAAGTGATTGTTAAAATGTGTGTAAACCTGTTGCTTAAAAAGCAACAAGTTGACTTTAATTCTAAAAATTAAGTTGAGTTTACTCAATTGAAGTATGCACATAGTTCACTTAATAATTTTAAGAGGGTTTACTCACTTTTTAAAGTGAAGTTAGCTAATCATTGATTAGTGTATGAATGATTTCTGAGGGATCATGTGACACTGAAAATGGAAAATTCAGCTCTGCCATCATCGTAACAAATTACATTTTAAAATATATTATATTAAAAATCTGTATTAATAAATATTTGTTAAAAAAAATTACTGTTTTGTTTTTTTTGTCAAATAGTTGTAGCCTTACAGATCGTTTAATAGACTAAAAATTTACCATATGCATGGTTACTTCCTGGTTTTCAATTAGCCAGCCTGTGTATTTTCTGCGATTATTAGTTGACTGATTTTAAATTCTCCCTCAGGTCTACATTAGTGATGAACAGAGCCTGATCAAGACAAATTATGAATGGGTTCAGACTAGAAGCACTGCATAAAGTCATGCCACGCCACATCTTTACATTTTGAACACAATGGGTCTCATTCACTAATAATTGCATACGGTTTTTTTTGTATTTGTGCGTACATTTTAATTTCTCATGAAAACTTTCAATCTAATTCACAACACGCCTGTACACACATTAGCCTGTTCTTCTGTTAGTAAATTTGGAGTCTTTTAAATAAGCGCTCACCTGGTTGACGAGGTTAGTCATTTGCATTATACACGCCCAAACCAGCTCCACAAAAGGGCTTTTCGCAAAGTGAAGTCTGGGCTTTTCGTCCAGAGAAAGACAATTATGCATTTCCATTGACACGTTGGAAGCACAGTGGAGCGAGCGCTTTCAGGTCGTTCATATGGAAGTTAAGTGTAATGCACTCACTGTGTGAATGTTGACGCGAATCTTCTGGATGAATGAATTGAAAACACACTCTGCTGCGCTCACAATGTGCCAGTGGAATTTGCACCATTTGAGCACACGCCCCAATTTCTTCAAGCAAGGGTGCCAATCACTACAGTTTGACAAATATTGCAGCTGTTGCACAACATAATGTCTTTTGAGGCGAGAATGTAGTTTGGATTGCAACTATGCAGTTTATTTATAAGGATGGTGCCTATTTAAAAATATTTATAAAATCACATATTCAGCGTGTCTGCTGCCATCAGCCTGTCATTGAGCAGAGCAAAAAATTGATGGTTGACGTTCCGCCACAAGAACAGAGACCGCATAATAAGTCCTTAGGGGAGGAAAAACTCAGCGTAAATTTAAATTAAAACTACAGCTGAACAAATCATTATAAAACAGGTAAGTGACATTCTAAGTCGATCTCTCTCTTTTGTATTTTGTAGTGCTGTATTTATACCATAGTAATCTGGTAGTGTTTGCTTTGCTTTGGCTTTTTCTGGGTTAATTATTGTGATATCCCAATTGCAACAGAGAAATACTGGGAAATCTCTGTAGACTGATGGCATTTTATTAAAATTTTGAAGTCTTAAAATGTGAACAAAATCACCTGTTTTGTCATCACTTTAGATATTACACTAGAGAGTCATTCAAATACTAGCTCTAAAGTGACGTTGTTGAAGTAGCAACGGTTTCTGTTGTTCTGACGTCAGCTGTAAATATGAATGAATGGCAGAAGAAAGTAGTTCCTCGTACAAAAGGATTTTCGAGACTCTCTGTGTTTGATTCTCTTTTTTATACACGATTATGCCGTCAAACTCAGTATCATATAATATTGTATAAATGCAATATCACACTCGTAGCAGTGCGATATGGCTGTATATCGTCACTGGTGGGGCACTAAGGCACTCGGCCTGTGGCCTCGATCCAACGCATGCCACACAGTAGTCAACATTTGAAGTGGATCAAAATCCATTTTAAATGTTGACTACTGTATGTATATGTGTATACACATGATTATTGTGTATGTTTTATATATATATATATATATATATATATATATATATATATATATATTTATTTATTTAGAATACATTTTATTATGAAAGGTTTTTGGTAAATCATGACTTGCTTGTGAAAATGTAATTTCACGCATAATTTGTTTGTACACATATTTAGTGGATGAGATGAGAACCACTGATTTCTATGACTGTATGTCCACCGTCAGCAGCGTCTGTCTGCGGCACATGTTCAGGGAAAAGGTAAGTGGTTATCAAAGAATTCTCACAACTTCTTGCTGTCTATGTTACAGCGACCTAGTTAACATTATCACTGTATGTAGCCTAAACATTGGTGACAGCGGTAAAGTTTGCATAATTCTGAAATGTAGATGCCTCCTGCTAATCAACAGGCTTGGCACTCTCATTATGTGTTGTGTTATTGACTTCACCCAAAAATGAGAATTCTGTCATCGTTTATTCATCCTTGTTCCATACCTGTTTGAGTTTCTTTCTTCTGTTGAACACAAATAATAAGGTATTTTGGAGAATGCTGGAAAGCGGCAGCCATTGACTTCCATAGTAGGAAAAACAAATACTATGGAAGTCAGTGTCCACCAGTTTCCAGCATTCTTCAAAATATCTTCATTTTTATAAAAAAAAAAAAAAAAAAAAACTCATTAAAGGTTTGGAACCAACTGAGGTTGAGCCAATTGAGCAATTTTGGGTGAACTATCCCAATATATAAAACTATATAAAGGTCTTTCCCATTTCGTTTGATATTTAAACAAACTAAACGAATGCTAGCTCTATGATCCAGCTAAGTATTACGCAAATAATATTGGTAATGCTATTTCTGAAAAGTTTTCAGATTGAGCCAGACTGACAAGTGACATTACACCAGATGTACTTCGGCTGGCTTAAGAAAGTTCCATGCATGTGCTCAACTGATTCTAACTGTAGTGTATCAAAATAAGTTTCTGTGCTATTAGTCAGCATGTCATGCGTGCTTTGGAAAGAACTTGTACTGAACCTGGAACATTTCTCTAATGAGTCAAGATGGTTTAGTCACAGTTTTAAACATCTATTCATCAGCTGGATTACTCGATGAAGATCCTTCGATCCTTCTCTTCTCCATCAAGTCTTTTACAACACTTCAGTCTTGATTGAAGATGTTGCTGTATTCTACTTCTTTAACCCAACATTAACCTTTTAAAGCATGCTCCGGTGTGCTTCGTGAAAGGTCTGGAGCGGTCATGTGAGTGTCATTACACCAGAGTCAATCCTACAAGCCTTTAGTCTCAGGAAAAGGTGTGTGGAGTGATGAGAATAGTCCAAGAAGTAAGAAAAGCTACAGTCCTCCATTTAGCAGCGCTGCTTCCTCTCCTTGTTCAGCAAGAATCTTCCAATTCTGCCTGTTCTTCCGACAGCCCTCCAGGAGGGGGGAGCAGAACTCAGAGATCCCCGTCAGAGCCTGCGGGACAGGACAGCACAAACATTATTAGTCAAAAGAAGCACATGATAACAGAGGCCATGTCCACACATGCACAGGTATTTTTATAAACAGTTTTTCCCACTTTTGTGTTTTTAATAAAAATCTGTCTACATGAGATGTGCATGTTAAGGGCACGCTGAACCAACAGGCCAAGATAATGACACTTATGCGGAGTTCACACCAAACGTAGAATTAAGTATATTTCGTGAGTCGAGTATATACAAGTCGATGCGGAGGCAGATTACCATCAAACGGTTGCGGATTACACGATACGTTTGCTGCGAACGTGCGGAAAAAAAATTCTGCCATTTTGGCCAATCAAAAAAGGAGAAAACCGTGCACTGACGTCATGAAAACTAAGAGAAATGAGCATTTTCTTCCCATGTCTCATTTTACCTTACTTTTAATCATGAAAGATACTTTCTGTTTGTGGCATATATGCACTCCATCCAAAAATGCTGGGTTATTTCAACATAAATTTGGGTTAAACTGCTGGGTTACTTCCCCCCATATTTTTACCCAAATTTAGGTTGAAATAAACCAGCATTTTTTTTTTTTACAGTGTACAAATATTTTTTTCAAATATTTCCCATGTGATGTTTAACAGATTTTGCGATGAGAACAAAATTTCCACAATATTTCCTGTAATATTTCTCTTTTGGAGAAAATCTTATTTCTGTCACTTTGGCTAGAAACGGTATAAAGTCATTGGGTCTCATTCACTAACCGAATGTGTTCTTTTGCGGCAAGAGGTGCCTTTTTCTATTGGCATCAAGTGTTTTGCGCACTATTCATGTGCCATGCTCGCGTCACGTTCGCCTGCTGCGCCTCTCGTTTTGACTGTTAATTTGACACTCTGCAGAAAAAGCACCTGAACATTAAGATGGTTGATACAGTGGTTGCCTTGGCTAGCATCATAAAATGTGCAGTGCTCTGCTCTTTTGAAAAGAGTCTTTTCTAAAGTCAACAAAAATAAAGTATGTTGTGCCTCAGGTTTTCAGTACTGAAAGCGTTGTCCACATCCAACATCAAAACCTTCATTACCGTTAAAGTTTCATTGCCATTTATGTCTCTTCTTAATTCATAATTTGACGACTTATAATTTTTATAGATATATAAATATATGAAGTTTAGATGCAAAAACCTCTAAATGCCGTTTGAATTTTTCCCCTAAAATGAGCATTTTTATCAGGCTCATGTGCGTATGTTCAGTAATATTACTTTTATGGCAAATAATAAGTCATTTTCTTGGGGTCCGTTCTTCGTACGTGGATTACTCAATTAGCTGGATTTGGTTATTGACGATTTGACATGATCCAGGATCGTTTTGTTCTTCAAAACTCATCCAAAAGTTGTTGTCATAGCAAAAGTTCTGGTAGCTCAAACCTGCTCAGGAGCAGGCTTATTTCATATAAACAGGATTAGATCTGGTCATTTCAAGCAAAGGTAATACTGAAAGTATGTACCTACAGTAGTAACCTACAGATTACATACACTGGGGAAAACAGAAAATTTTTAAAATATTATATAAATTTATATATAAATAGAAGTTTTTTAAAAATTATAAATAAAACTGTTATGCAATCTACACTCCGAAATAAAAGAACAAAAGCTGTCAGGGGGGTGTTCTCTCCCCAAGGGATTCAAAGAGAACATTAATTAATATGGACTTTTTAGATACAAATGCGTACTATTTTAAGGTACCGACCCAGCTTTAGTACAATTTGTGTATGATAATGGACATGGCCATTCTCATTTTTTAAGGAAAGGAATAATAATTTATGCAGTCATGCACACGTTTTGACAGATAATATGCCGGTGATTTGATGCTTTGCGAAAGTTGCAGACACCTTTACTGATATCAAAATGCTTTTTTGAGGCAAAATTAATTTAAACAGCCATTTATTAACAAACTTGAACAGGCCTAGACTACTATAATAAAGAAAATTCACTCTAAAAGTAAAACTAAATAAATTGCTAAATACTCTTGCCACAGGAAAGTGTAATGCCTGCAGCCCACAACACATGTGGAAAGTTATTGTGTATCATATTTCACAAACCGTTTACTATGAATTTGATGTAATTTCGCTCACATGGATAATTGAATATTAATCAGATGATGTCATTACGCTGCTGTGCCGTCAGCCAATCGTTGAATTGCTGATCATGATTTCGAGGATCGATAGATCTGTCCTTCGCAACACATGCAGCAATCTCAGATCAGTTTATCCAGACATTTTAATCTGATTCGCGAACTTGTTTGAAGAACCAAATTAGCCAGAGATCAGTTATCAAGATCTAAAGATCCAGGATCTGCCAAATCATCTTATATCATTTAAGTGAGTTACGAAGAACGGACCCCTGGTCTTTAAAGTGAAATATCTCAACATAAACAAAGGAGGCTGAGAATGTTCATTTTCAATGGAAATTTCAGACCGCACTTAGAGGTTTTTACATCTGAACTCTTCATATATATATATATATATATATATATATATGACCTTATATGGAGCTTATGTGGGCATGTATTATGCAAATTACTAATCGCGTGCACAAGGATGCTTCCTGAGAACACTTTAAATTCACTAAAAGAAGAAGTTAAAGAACAAGCTGAATTAGGTGGAAAGTTTTCGTGAGAAGTTTAAATGTGTGTGTATAAATACTAAAAACTTACACAATTATTTGTGAATGAGACCCAATGGTAGTAGCCACCTTAAGATTATTATCGTCATTTTTATTTTTAACAATTGATTAATAATACAGAACAAACCAATGTTGTCCAATGACTTGCCTAGTTAACCTAATTAACCCAGTTAAGCCAATAGCACTTTAAGCTGAAAACTAGTTTCTGGCAAAACAACTGATAAAATACTATAATAATTATGGCTAAGACAAAATAAATTATTTATTATAAATCATGTATTAAAATTATTGTTTAAATATATTCATTCGGCGTAGTCCCTTTATTTATCAGGGGTCGCCACAGCGGAATGAACCACTAACTTATCCAGCATATGTTTTACACAGTGGATGCCCTTCCAGCTGCAACCTAGTACTGGGAAACATCCATACACACTCATCCACACACATACACTACGGCCAATTTAGTTTATTCAATTCACCTATAGCGCATGACTGTGGGGGAAACCGGAGCACCTGGAGGAAACCCACGCCAACATGGGGAGCATGCAAACTCCACACAGAAATGCCAGCTGGCCCAGCCGGGACTCAAACCAGCTACCTTCTTGCTGTGAGGCGACAGTACTAACCACTGAGTCGCCCTGTTTAAGTATGTTAAAAGTGCTGGGAAATATTTGAAAAATAGTAAAGAAATAAAAAAAAAAAAAATCATAAATCACAGGAGCTAATCATTTTGTATATGAAGTGTCACTCTAAACTCAGGTTAGTAGGTGAGCCAGTGTTTGATTTGCTAGAAGGTTCGTTTACAATGAAAACTGAATAAATACGACCAGAGAACATGTACCTCATATAACTGTGTACAAATGGCATCAATAAACGACACTTGCATGCTGGGAATTTTATCCTGTTTCTCCCTGTTCATCAGATCCTTGGAAAGAGTAAAGTTACTAGTTAGTCATGTTCACAGTTACTGACCTGTTTCATAAAACACAATAAATCTTTCTATAAAATAAGAGCTTACAATAGGTTCAACGTTTAGCTCTCTCCGCTCCTTATCGCCTTGCTCAAAGAACTCCGTGGCAACCAGTTCCGCTATCTGCAGAGACACAAATAAATGTTAATTATTAAATTGGTATTTTTAGGATTCACAATTTTTACTATTATTTGCCACATAATATAGAGCATATATAACCAATAGTGAAGTATTAATCAGGTCCATACATAGACTTTTTCAGATCCTTTTCCATTCTTCACATCAAAGGGTGACACATTCCTGTGTGTTTTCAATTGGATTTCTCCACCATACACTTACAGGTTTACTTATTTATGGCATTTGTGATTAGTCTGGATACAATGTTTCCATGTCACAGATACAGTGCTCAGCATATATAAGTACACCCCTCACAAATCTATCTTTTAAATTCATATTTTTAATAGGAAGCTATACAATATTATATTTGTGCATATACATTACATTAGTCAGTGCTGAAGCCAGATCTGGAGCTTATCTAATAACTTACGATAACGATCCAAAAACTAGTACACCCACATTTATATGTTATAGAAAAATATTAAATACAAATTTAAAAAAAGAGGACAATTGCAAAAAAATGGAAAAATTGTATTTAGGTTGTAATTTTCTTTTGCAATATATGCTTGAATTTAATTGTATTATCTTTCAATTTCTAAAGATGTTTGGTGACTAAAATATTATTTTAATAAATATGTCTGTTTAATAAATCTGTTTTGTTTAAATGCACCAAAATACATTGCCTATATTCACTGAGAAATGGATAAAAATGTTCATTTTCAAAATGGGGTGTACTCAATTATGCTGAGCACTGTATATCCCCATTTACCATATTTACCCTATTTACAACACCTTAACCCTTGTGTGCTGTTGGAGATGTTTTCATCCACTCTTGGGGTGTTTTTAAGTCTTAATTTGGCCACAACTTTCTCTTTCAGCAAATGTTAAGTTTTTTTGGTGACAAATCTTATTTTGACACACATTTTGAGGAAATGCTTTGAATTTTTTCAAAAATTCAACAATGCACTCTGGGCAAATTTACTACCCTTTTGTTATGTTCATTGCTGTTTTTGCCCCATTGACTGCCATTATAATGACATTTGATTGCAAAGCCATGACACCATATAATCATGCATTCTTGATTGTTGCTGTATTTCGCTGTTGGGAAGAGGTCAAACGTGTCATTTTTACTGTTGATCATCAGTTGGCAGCATTAAACCTTTAGATATGCCTTGGCAAAAAAAGTTTCTGGTTTTTATATGGAGTCCTATGGAGTAAAACAGCAGTTTATAGTGTGTGTGCATAAATACCCTCACTATGTTTACTATGTTCTGAGAGCTGAGCTGCTTTTTTTGATTTTCCCAGACATATCAAGATAAGTGTCAAAGGTCTCTCACAATACTCCATATAGAAAGCAGAAACTAAGCTTTTTTTACACTGCAACTGATGATATGCTGTCATGGCTTTGCAATCAAAAAATGTCATTAGAATGGAAGTCAATGGGGCAAAAACTGCCACAAACATAACGAAAAGGTAGTCAATTTGAACAGTACACAAGGGTTAACTGATTTTGGGTACTGTAATAACGTGCACATTTTGTAAAGCTGCTTTGGAAAAATAATTATTGTAAAAAAAAAAATCCCTATACAATAAACTTGAAATTAATTGAATTGAATATCCTGCTATGTTTGTAACAACAGCATGTGAATCAATGCATATGCTAACGTAACAAATAGTGTTAATTTCTAATCGACCACAAAAAAAGTAAACAAAGCACACACTGCATACTGCTGGATGTTTGTTAGTGTGTCGTTTTGAACAACCGCATGTATACGCTGTAAATAATAAGCCTGCTTATACGTCATCAGTTGCGTCACACTAGATTATAGAGTGATCCTGGAGGTTTTATGAGAGGGTGAAGGTCTGAATTGTGATCACTCTAGTTGGGCTTAGAAGAGATGCAGCTGCACCTTCACCCTCTGCTAATTAGCAAACAAGCTTGTTAATTACCGCAGAGAGAGAGAGAGGGAGAACATTAATGGAAATGAGTGAGAGGAGGTAGTCATGATGTCATAAAACGGAGTATTAATAGGCCACATAGATTTGTGTCCTTATACTTTCCAAAGTAATGAAATATGTTACACCAATTACATGTTAAAATATTTTGTAAGCACAGCTTGTTAAAGGGTTAGTTCACCCAAAAATGAACATTATGTTATTAATTACCCTCACATCGTTCCAATCCTTTGAGACCTTTGTTCATTTTTGGAACACAAATGGACATATTTTAGATGAAATTCAAGAGTTCTCTGACCCTTCTTAGTCAGCAATGGTCCCGACAAGTTCAAAGTCCAATAAAGGAACCAAAAACATTGTTAAAACATTCCATGTGACTTCAGTGGTTCAACTGTAATCATATGAAGCTCCATGAACACCATTTTGTGCCATTTACTACAGGCAATACCACATTTTGCCATTAGAGTCAGCAGCGCAACATGCAAGCATTGTATTGCCAATAGTAAACATACAGAAAAGTCATTTTTACATTATATTTGGTGCACAAAAGTGTTCTTGGAGCTTTGTCTTGTGACCATTGTTGTATATGAAGGATGAGAGAGCTCTCGGATTTCAGCTAAAATATCTTAATTTGGGTTCTGAAGATGAACGAAGATCTCAGGGGACTTGGAACAACATGAGGGTGAGTAATTAATAACTGAATATTCATTTTTGGATGAATTAATACTTTAAGCTACTGGATGTCAAAATACATATAAACTGATATTCACTGAACAATGTTCAATCTGCTGACATTTGCAAAGTGTTTTAGAAGAATAGGAATAGAAATTTGTTTTTTTATTATAACTGCAGTCGTATGTCAGTGCTTCCCACAGGTTTGAAATATACTTGCGGTGATAGCCGGATTGAAACACACCTTTTGCCCATGGCACATAAATGGTTAACTACATGCAGCAAACAAAAAATAATGTGATTTTTAACAATATTTTCATTTATTATGACACTTTTTTCTTTTCAATGGGTTAAAGTTTTTTTTTTTTTTTTTAAGGCTGTTGAAATAAAAATAAAAGAAATCCACTATTTCTCTTACTTGTGTGCTATTCAGGAGCCATGTGCGCCCACTGGTAAAAGTTTGCTTTATTGACATGACATTTTGTACAGTATTGCCAAAGCATTTTAGTACATGTATAAAATGTGTAATATATTAGCATCATCAAATTAATAAAATATACAGCAAATGAGAAATAAATGAGAGAAAAAAGGAATAAAAACAGACAATACCTTTCTAATACTTTCTAATGGTGTACATATATTTTGCAGCCAGTTTAGATGGCATTTCATCCTCTGCGAGTATATTGTAAAGTTTAGATTAAAGAATGTATTATTTAATGTTTCTCTTGCTCGCTCTCGTGGCTGTGCGCATGCTTTCAGCTGTGAAGCCAAGAGAAAAAGTAGGCTTAAATAAAAAGGTAATGCAAAAAACGCATACAATTAATGACAGCTTTAGAAAGCGAAAGCAAAAGTCGAATCCTGGACATTTTAGGAGATTTACAAACCCCAGCCGGATGCATTGTTAAGTCCTTAAAAAGGGGCGTCTCTGTGGGTCGATGCAGAGCACGTGAGACTGTCTGTGGGAGTGTTGACAGTTCTAGCGCACACAGAAAAAGCGGCACGAAATGTGTAGGGTGAGACAAGATTTTCCACTGGTTAATCGAATGTGGATGTTTGGTTATCTTGTGCGGATACAAAAAAAAAAGTGTAAAAGGATGATAATAATAGTAAAAATAAAATAAATGTCACTAAATATACTTGTACAGTCCGCCCAAGTAAAGTCTATGTGTGGGAAGCACTGTATGTGCATGTACAGCTTTACCTTCTTCTGAACTGGCCATGGTTTTGTAATAGCAGATATATCACATGCTGTCATCAGCATCGACCTACGGAAAATGATAACACCATAATTAAGAAATGCGTATGTACACTGAACTAAACAATAGCACATTAAGTTATTGACTGAATGCTCACCTTAATAGATCTCTGTGGCATTCATCTTCCCATTCAAACTGACTGTTCTTAGCTAGCTCGAAGAATTCTGTTCTTTTTCTGCAGACAGGGAGACAGACAGACAGATAGCATTATGAACAGACAACACAAAATGGATAAAAATCAGCTCCAGTGTGCTCAAATAATAAATCTCTTTTGTGGCTCTCAAAGGACTTCCGGCTGTGCATGACATCTGGTACCTACTTCATGTAGACAGCCAGGTCAGTGGCCAAAATAGCCTTCTCAATCATCTTCAGTGTCGCCTTGTACTCATCCAGAGAAAGACCGCTCAGAATCTGATTACCCTGAGAGATAGAGAGAGAGAGACAAACAACATTCAGTCTATATTATTATGTAAATGAATACAGGGGCAATTTAGCACTACAAAAAATTTAATGCGGGTCTTTTATATAAACTATGCAGTTTCTTGTGAAACATAAAGCAGGTCAGCATTATGTCAACAGATGGAGCTTTTAAAATGACACCGTTATGATGGTTATATTTTAAATCAAGATTATAGACTATATTGATCTGGCCATATAACGTTTCCTTGCATGACACATTGATGTTACAGTACAGAATAGCTTTTTTTTCTGCATTTTCTAGAAAGTTGAGGAATAACTCTCTTTTTAAAGCATTAGTTCATCCAAAAATCATGTTATTAATCACTCACCCTCATGTTGTTACCAAATCTCAAGACCTTTGTTCATCTACAGAACACAAATTAAGATATTTTAGATGAAATCTGAGAGCTCTCTCATCCTCCATATACAGGAGCAGTCACGAGACCATAAAATGAACCAAAAACGCTTAAAACTTTCCATGTGGCATCAGTGGTTCAATTGTAATAATACGAAGCTCCAGGAATACATTTGTGTGCCAAAATAAAAATACTATAAATATGATTGTGTTTGCCTAGATCTTCTCTCCTGCATCAGATCATTAGATTGTTATTATTGCCATTAGAGTCAGCAGCGCAACACACAAGTATCGTATTGCCTATAGTAAACATGTCCCCAGATCTGATCTTTGTATGATTAAAGTTGAACAACTGAAATCACATGGAATAATCGGACAATGTTTTTGGTTCCTTTTCTAAAGGTGTCAGAAGAGTTGCTGACTATGGAGGGTCAGAGATGAGCAAAGGTCCAAGGCATTGGAATGACATGAGGATAAGTAATTAATAACAGAATTGACAATTCTAATCCATTGAGAGTGTAGGATTATTGGATGTGGTGCGCAGTTACAACAGTATGTATGACATATAAATGTCCAATTCCTATGATATTCTAGTCTGAATAAATGCCTCAGATTCTCATCTCAAATAATCTAATAAAGGTGCTGTAGAACGGAACATACCTAGGCATAGTTGAATAATAAAAGTTCAGTACATGGAAATTACATTCCAAGAGCCTCAAAGACCATTGCTTTTTCCTTATACAAACATTGTTTGAGCACCATACCACAGAAAAAAATGTGAATCAGAACAAAGTCTGCTGGATCATTAATATGCATGCCCCAGCAACGTTTGATTGGCCATGTTTCCTAGTGACATTACAACAATGATAAAAATGTTTCCTTGTGTTCCAAGTTTAAAGCTCGGCTCACACTGTGCGATTTGTTTATTTTTTATTATTATTATTTTTCAACTCAGTTTGATGTCATCCATTTATGACACTTTCACTATCCCACATCCAGACATGATACCTCACGGTAAACATAAACAAACTGTAGTGTAATTTTGCTCAAAGCATGCCTCAATATAAAACCAGAAAAAAGCTAGTTTGAAGTTGTCGCACTGATTGCGTCTTCAGATTCTGCACTCCTATCGGATCTTGGTTTGACACTCGTCTCAGCTGAAATCGCACTGCAGGAAAGAGTCTGAAATCTTCGGACACTTCCAGAACATGTCAAACCAATAAAAAAGACCACAGATTTTAGCCTATGATTACAGGAATCTTTTAGGATTTTCCAAATTTGTCTCAGACAACCAAATCGTGACTGAAATCAGGAATGTGATTCTTCCGTATAAATTCCGTATTTTCCAAGCTCAATGGAGCGACCCCTGTAATTTGCATAAATCCAAAGGTTTTTTTTGAGGAAGGGGGGGGGGTGTCTCAGTGAGGTTCATCGTCATCAAAGCAGAAGACCTGATTGATGGTTTGCGCCTTCATTGTTCATCATTATGCACAAGAAGGAGCATTAACTGCTTCATTCCGGACGTCATTCAGGTATAATGATATTGTGTAGTCCTATAATGTGCGTGTATGACGAAGCCGCTGACAATATGAAAGATTATGAAATCGCTTTGAATGCGTGCGCGGCTGTGCACACTTTTTCCGCTCTCACATTTGCATGTCACGACCACGTGCGCTCTATGTACATTATAAATAAAGCCAGGACGCACATTTGTTATTATCCTCAGCAAGTCATCTGTCCTTGTGTCTTCATTTATTCAGTGCTACAGCCTAGCACCTGAAATGTAATACCTGAAATTGTCATGAAATTGTTTAGATGATAATACCAATTTATACAAATATATTTTATAATTAATTAAACCTATTAAAAAGCAGGGACTAGGCCTAAGGAAAGGGAAAGTGATAAACTCTTTTTAGCAATGCATGATATATTTTTCAGGGTGGAATGTTAAAGCATATTAGGCTGCTCAATTCAATGAGACTTAATATTTTTACAGTTCGAATTGTTGACTGACTAGTAGATTGTTTATCACGTGGAATAAAGAGTAGACTAAATTACAGGGAAAATTATATTCTTCGGACACAAGAGAACTAACCGAGTTAGGGGCGCCATCTAGCGGCGGTGTGTGGATCCCGACATTGAGGTGCAATTATAAACCTATTAAACGTTATTTAGGTGACTATTAAACTGCTAAACAGCTCGGATCGGGACTTGTGCAGCTGTGCTTGGGTGGATTTGCTCTACAGTGTTTGAACTTTCAGCAGTGAAATTTAAACCCCACTGAACTAAACTAAACTGAACTTCAACTCTGAAATCTTGACTTTACTAGAACTATGTTAAGCTGCTTTGACACAATCTACATTGTGAAAAGCGCTATATAAATAAACTTGACTTGACTTGACTAAACATTTAAACTGATAAAACAAAAAAATGAAACTTAAATTGTGTGGCCAATAAAGAATATTATTTTTTATTTTTTAGAATTATTATTTCTATTATTATTTAAACACACATACATACATACATACATACATACATACACACACACACACATACATATATATATATATATATATATATGTATATATATATCACATGCCTGTGAAATTGATTGATATATATATATATATATATATGTGTATATATATGTGGGACTCTTATTTTGGGTAACGTTTGTGTAACAGGCATGGTGTATCTTATCTAATAACAGCCAGCTCCTCTAAACATGGGAAAGACAAAGGCAAACTAGGTTACTCTGGTTTAAAGTTCATTAAAATTCACAAGCCTTCTAAATAAGGTCAAATGAGAGCTTTTCATTCTACGGACATATGCTAGGGTGTACATGAACAGGTTAAACTGTTTCTGGAGAACATGATATGTAGATATCAGAGATCAATTTAACATATGGCACATTTACTCATCTGACAGTATTAAAGAAATGGCGTGTCTCAAGACATTATCAGTTAGTTTATCACTCATACCTGTACAGTAAATAAGTTTAATACTCGAGTTTCTGAACTACATTGCAGGGCAAAGTGATACAAAAACTGAGATGATGTAAGCATGTTGCTGAACAATGAGAAAAGCATGATGTTCTTATTGAATTTTCTGAATGTGAATGAGGATAATTATTCCTTGTGTATAAATGTGCCCTGAACAGCTTTTTTTTTTTTAAAGATACGGATCATTGTTATGTGAAAAATCATATAATGCTTATAAATGTTATTTCGGATTTATGTTGCAGGAGTGAATTACTCTTATCAGGAGTAGAGTCAGAAGTCAACATGGAACTGTGTTTACTATTAATTGGAACTGTCTATATATATATATATATATATATATACTGTTTTGTAGGTGAGTGGGTTCATTGAAAATGTTGTCAATGGATTTTACCGTTCAAACAATAAACTGTTGAGTTCACCCAGACCTTTGTTTATTAGTTATTATTTCCTAACATATTACATATACAGTATATCTATCTGTCTGTCTATAAACTACTCACTGGGCTGTTGAGAATCATGAGACACTGGTCAAAGTGGTGATGCTCCATTGTGGAGTGGCAGTACAGCTGGGCCAGTGGATGGTCGCTTCTGTCAAAACAGTGAAAAAGACTTATTTTTACATACCCACCTTTGCTGGAATTAACACATCTGGCACATCAAACTAAAGTCAGCACAAACCTTTTTATGTAAGAGTTGTTGACACCTCGGTGGTCCAAATCATGACTCAATGTTGCAATCATTAAAGCTAAAGTCTCCAGATCACTCAGATTATTCTGTTAATGAAAACACAATATTTTAATTAAACATATGCAGCGACAGTCATTACACCAAATCCTCTGACAAATTAAACACATTTAGAATATTGTACAAGACAGGACTGGGAGGGGAGAATGGTAAAACTTAATTAAACAAATTAAACATCCAACTCAACCTAAACCTTAACCACATTCTAACCAAAATCATATAGTAAGCACATGGATAGCACTGTACTTGAAGGGGTGTACATAAGACTGTCATGAAACCTTTATAATCTTGACATGACACGTCATGAATGTGAATGAGATTGTATACATGCTTATGACAATGATGCTTATTAAGTGCCATTTGCTCAGTTATGTCATTTTAGATAACATTGTTATGACACAAACAAATATATCACAACCGTCAACCATCTTTGTCATGACAACTTGACATTATCAAGACAACATAGCTTGTCATAAACATGATTGTCAT
>CAIGQV010019101.1:12967789-13036518 GCA_903798115.1 Danio jaintianensis | reverse complement strand
ATATATATATATATAAAGTGGACCTTACAGATTAGATGGGCATAAGCGGATTGCGTGTTAATACAGTAAGATAGGTTGTTAACTTTAAGCCCAACATTTTAAAAGTATATTGAAAAACCATATCTTGCAAAGCCAATGCTGTTTGGTATTTCTACCAATTATTATTATTTCCATCCATCCACTGACCAAACCACATGTCCTCTGTGAGTTGTGGGGATGCTGGAGTCTTTCCCGACTGCCAGGGTGAAACACCCTTAACAGATGGCCAGTCCATCACAGGGCTATTATTATTTCTTTTTCAAAAACCATGATTTATTTATTCTGAAACCAAAAGTGCCCAAAAAAAATACAAGGATTACCTAGATATAGCATTGGAGTGATCATGTGATCTGAATATGATTAGGCAACCTGCCACTTATATAAGGCAGCTTTTTCTAGGGCACTGATGACTGGAGACTTCAGAGTGGGACTGATATCTGTGGTATAAAGTGTTCTACAACTACCAAGGTAGATGTTTTTAAATTTAGTTTAATACTATAGTTAATCCCCATTTCAATATACTACCCTGACTTAATGCATGTATATTTCATTCTAACATTGTTATTTTAATAAAATTACAAAACACAAAAGAGTTCTGAGAATTCTACCTTGAATGGCCATAATGGTCCAATTGACCACATGCATTTTAGCTTCTGCTACTTTTTCCCATGCCTTTAAATATGCGTGCCTCTGTTGCCTATCAACTTTCTGCTAACTTTCTGACAGAAAAAACATAACTTTACTTCAGACATGTCTTTTAAACTTTCAGAAACAACACTGCTGAACAAAGTGAGATACTAGTAACTCGTATACACAATTATAGGCTATATTGAAAAAACAAATAGTGCAATGACTTCATCAAATTTGACAACAGACATTTAAAGCTTAATTTAAAATCTAAATAGAAGCAATAATTCAACTTGGTGCAGTCTTATATGAATGGTAAGAATGACTGCTATGGCCAATGTACTAATTATACAATTCTGGTAGTTCCAGTGTTAATTAAATCTTTATGCTTATAACTTTTACTATGTAAAAATCTGACTAGAGACAATTGTATGTGGTCCAGCAATCTTACCAACAAGATTAATTTCTCCAATAAATTCACTCATGTGCGTTTTGTTCTATGGTAATGGTAATATTTATATATAATCTGTATATCCAGCATTTTGCGATCTGTCATGCTGGGAACAGACGAGATCATGCATGGCTGCCTGCTTCACAAAACTGCTCCATTACTCTTCCTTAAAGCCTGTACTGTTTTCAAAATAAAAGTCACACATACATAGCAAGTATAATACAAGCTAAGTCAGGGTTATTGTGTGTGGTCCATCTATCTTACCAACGAGATTAATTTCTCCAACAAATTCATTATTGTGTGTTTTGTTCTATGGTCATGGTGATACAGTATATTATCAGGGCTTGTGATTGATCAGGGCTCTGTACAGTGGTGTCCTCTAGTAGACCTGCTTTTTTATTCACTCAGTCAGAGGTGAGTCACACCCAGAAAACCAATAAAAAAAGGCAGACTTCATGTCTTGCCAGGAAGATACCTCACCTAACTCTCAAGGCCATAAAAGGAGCTTGTTGCAGCCAGTCAAACACACATTGAAGCCTGATGTTTTGTTTTAATAGTCAGCTGAACCTGATCTTGCAATTATGGTTCGAACTGCAGGAGAAAGAGGGCTGCTCTTCATTTTCTTCTTCGTAAGGGTTTAGTAAATGCTTTCCACATCGTTATTTTTTTTTTTCAACTAGCAGAGCCAATGCTCCATATATGCTGCGTATAGGGCCCCCAAACCATCAGGGGCCTGTCTTGCTTTTAAAGATGATAAAATGATTGAGGCTGTGCAAGATTTTTTGTTAATTTTTCATTTAGGCATTCAACAATTGATTGAAATTTTTTTTTTTTTTTCACACTTCACTACTATATAGTATGTAAAAAAGAGAAGCAAAAAGTACCCTGACGACCTACTATAAGCGAAATTCTGAGCATGCAATGAACACTAAACTATTCCATGTAGCTACAGGAGAGAATTTATGAATGGGAGTGAAGTGTTGTAACTGACATAAGTCATGTGATAATAATAAATAGCGAATACTTATACTATATAGAACATACTTTTCTAACAGTCATGAAGTAAATTAAATTTCAAATGGAGTACCTACTTGAGTAGTATGCAATTTATAAAGCAATTATGAAAATAGCCACATTCTATTCCTTTCCATATGCGCTTTTGTTCTTCCTATGCAATTTCCAAATCTGACGGACAAGAAAGACGGACACACTCCACAATGATAAATAGATGCCATTTCTGACTTCTGTAAATGCTCTCTGAGGAGCAGTGAAACACAGACACTGAGCTTTGGGTGTTGGCTTAAATCGATAAATACACAAACAAAAAAATTTCAAAATATCAGTCTTGGCATGTTTTAGCCTAAATTCTGACTGAAATGAGCATAAACAGTTAGGAAAGCAATAGAATATTTGGCAGTATAGATCTGTGCATTCACACTGTCATTTAATGTTAGCGAAGAACAAACAAGAGAATCACAATAAAATGAGAGGATTGTTCATCGAATAAATATAGTAACCAATTCTAATCACCGTATATTTAATTCATACTGTTAAGAAAAAGTGTAACAAGATTTGATTACTTGATTCACTTACTGTATATTAGGCTATTATTTTTAATAGGCTAAATTCTCTGATCTTAACGTCATATTTAATTCACAAAGTTTTGCTTATGGCTCCTAAAAGTCTCAGACCGGATTGAGCAATGGGAACCAATGCCGGGAACTGACTTAATACATCTTTTTTTGTCTGTTTAGTGATGTGGGACTGAGTAATTTTAGGGTAGACTATTACTTTCAAGTACCTTTTCAAAGTAATCTTTTTTATTTTTTTTATGAATGTTATGCTATATGTTATGTCATGTCATGTCATGTCATGTCATGTGAAGAGTAATGAAAAATATTTATTAGATTCAACAAAAGCATGGACAGGAACTTATGAACTATATTTTTATTGATAATACAGTTGCTAAAAAGCTATGGGTGCTTGCGTGTGGTTTGTATTTGACCTAGATCAAAAGACATTTTTGTCCCTATATATATATATAATATAATCTTAGTATCAATAACAGAATATAACAGGTACCTTGTACTTTATCTGAAAATTCTGCACAAGCTTGAGGTCCACAAACATGCGGATGGTTGCTTGGGTCGTCTCAGCATCTGTCAGGTCAAAATCACTGAAACTGTAGTCCATCAGTCTGAGAGACTGAGCGGAGGGGATCGTAGCTGCCTGTGGAAGTAGGACAGGCCAATATTTACATATTACACTTGAACACAAAGTCAAATACATTTCAGTCACTCACAAACAGAGCAAACACACACATACACACACACACACGCACATCTGAACAGCCACACTAATTCACTTCACTCACTCAACAGACAAACAAACTGCCTGGAAGGAGATCGCTGTCTGTCAGGCATAAATAATCAATGAGCTGCCATCAGCATAGTTTGCAGTGCACAGGATGAGCATTTAGCTGTGCTGCGCTTGATTTGTCTGCTCTTGCTGAAAATGGTGCATCGTTTAATGCAGAGCCCATAAATAATGCCCTTTCCCCTGTTGTTTCTATGTGCTTAAGAAGGCAAACAGAAACCAGAATCATCTTCAGACATACTATAATTTTTATAGCTAGCTAAAAAAATTAAAGGTGCTATAGAATGGATTGATACCATATATGAAACTGATCTCTTATATCTACACAGAAGGTTTGTGGCTTAGGTAAAGTGCAGAAATTCTCCAGAAATGGTTTTACACGTCCATTTCCAACCCTAGGACTTGGCCCAAGTGTAATATGGTTGGTTTTGACCATATTTGGAAAAGTCGTGCATATTAGTGAGCAAAATAATAATATTTCAGTTGCCAAAAATATATTTTAAAAAAATAGGGTAGATTCCTTGTTAAATGACAATATTTTCAACTGAAGTGGTAGAGAGGTTGATTTTACCTAGAAGGAGAAAGCGAGCTATGTTTAGGTCACCAGAGTAATCTAGTTAGTTCCTGAGTTGTGTGGATAAAATACAGGCTAAATTATAATTATACCCATCAAAAGTTTCATACAAGATGTATTTACAGTTGTATTTTGTGGGTTTGACGTATCTGAAAAAAGAGACAGGAATTAAAAATCACATAAAAAGATGTCATTTCACTCCAGAAATAGAGCTGTGTGATATGACATGATGCATAAACCTGCATTAAACACTTATATTAAGCAGTTTACATGTGTCTGTTTCCTCATTACAAACATTTGCCTCAAATTTCACAATATATACGTTAAACTAAGAAAAAATACATTTAAACAGACCTTATGCCACTTCAGGATGGCATTGAATATATTTAAATATATTCTGTATATCCCGCACTTTGCAATCTGATATTCTGGGAACAGATAAGATCATGCCTGCTTCACAAAACTGCTCAAATACTCTTTCAAAATAAGAGTCCCACATACATAGTAAGCATAATACAGGCTTAGATAAACTTAAAATTGAAGGAAAAATATTGTTGTAATCTCACTAGGAAACATTGTGGGCAATCAAACGCTGCCTGGGGCATGCATATTAATGATCCCATGTGGATTGTCAGAGTTAGGATTTTGTTTCGACATGTCCAATGTATTTACATAAGAACGAGGAAACAATGGTGTTTCAGGTATGAATCACAGCATGTCTTTTTTCATGTACTGTACTCGTATTATTCAGCTATGCCTAGGCATATCCAGTTTTTCATTTTATGGCACCTTAAAGTACAATTTAGTTATTAATAAACTAAGTAAACCGATATTAGTGTTTACTACTCTATTCCATCATACTGCAAATTAAGCATTTCTTTGTGTGTTTTACATGCCTTATGAATAAAACAAATAGTAAAAGTCCATGCTGACCTTCACTTTAAGAGTAATTGGTGTAATTAACAAACAAACGACTCTCAACTGAAGCTGAAATCCTGCCTCTGCCAATGTCTTAATTGCCTGATTACTCCCGCAGGCCTAGTCAGTGCAGGTTTTCCAAATCAGAGTGCTGTATCCAAGCAACCTGTGTTCTCGGGGAAATTCCCAGAGCCTGTCTAAAGCGAAATTCCTGGTTTGTTTACAAACACTGTGTAGAATAAAACAGCCAAAGAAACAAGGCATTTAAAAAAACAACTTTTTTAAGAGCCCTTATTATGCTATTTTAAAGGTTTAAAGATTTTGGAGGTCACCTTTTAAAAAAATAGTCAAACTATGTCATACTTAAGTATTTACAAGTATACGAAGTATTTGCATATTAATTGTACTATCCTCATTTGTAAGTCGCATTGGATAAAAGTGTCTGCCAAATGATCAAATGATATAAACGGCTATATTACATACAGCATGAAAGGTAATATGAATAATATGGGCACTCAGAATTGCTACGAATAATATGATATAATACACAAATGTTCAAAGTAATGTTTCACTAAAAAGCATTGACAGGCACAAGTAGTACTGGGTAGTACTACATTTTGTTTACAAACGGCAGCTTTCCAAGCTACAACAAGCTATTTAAAAAAAAAAAAAAATCTTGTGTAGTCTATAAATGAACAAAAATAAATAAATAAATTACATTTTTCAAAAAGCTACATTTTGCATCAATATATCAATAAAAGAAAAGGCATAATTCTCAGCTTTCTTTCACAATAATATCATTTATTAAAGTACCTAATAATGTCGTAAATTTAGTTGCATTGATACTTTCTGTTAGTTACTCCTCAGCACTCTTCACCTTTAAACATGGTAATATTCACAAAATACTTTTAAACTTTTAAAGGGCCTTAATAATTTTAGGATCCTACTAAATAATTAAATATATATATTTTAAAACTATTAAATATTTGTATTATTATTAAACAATTCACTGTAAACCAGGGATGCTCAACCCTGATTCTGGAGATCTATCTTCCTGCAGAGTTCAGCTCCAACCCTAATCAAACACAATGAAACAGCATCTGAAGGAGCACTTGGTAATTAAAGACAGGTGTGTTTGATCAAGGTTGCAGCTGAACTGTGCAGGTAGGTAGATCTCCAGGAACAAGGTTGAGCACCCTGGTGGTAAACTGTTAACCATGGTGCAGCGCAGTGTTTTAAAAAATAGAAAAGTGAACTAATTCTATCATAGTCACCTTCGGTACAGACCCATGTTTTCATCATGTTTATGCCAAATTCAAACCCTACCAACTATACGGCAGAAATCAAGACACATCAGACCAATCAACTGTTTTCCACTTTTGTGTTGTTCAGTATTGTTATTCAGCCATTTTTCGGATGAGACGTTAAACCGAGATCCTGACTCTCTGTGGTCATTAAAAATCCCAGGATGTCCTTCGAAAAAGAGTAGAGGTTTAACCACGGCATCATGGCCAAATTTGCCCACTGGCCTCTGTCCATCATGGCCTCCTAACCATCCCTACATAATAATTGGCTTCATCACTCTGTCTCCTCTCCACCAATCAGCTGGTGTGTGGTGTGCGGTCTGGCGCAATATGGCTGCCGTTGCGTCATCCAGGTGGATGCTGTACACTGGTGGTGGATGGGCAGATTCCCCCAATGTGTAAAGCACTTTGAGTGGCTAGAAAAGCGCTATATAAATGTAAGGAATTATTATTATTATTATTGTTGAGCTTTTCTATGCCTTTCTATGAACTCAAACAACTATGGACAATTTTTACCTACAAAACTGCTGCTCACTGGATGTTTTTTTTTTGTGCAGACAATCTTCAGTAAACCATATAGTTGTGTGCGAAAATCCCAGTACACTGGCAGTTTTAGAAATACTCAGACTAGTCTGTCTAACACTAACAACCATGCAATGTCAATAAAATCTCTTTTCTTCCATATTCTGATTCTCAGTGTAATCTTCAGTAGATTGTCTTGAATGTCTAGACATCTACATGCCTAACTGGGCTGAGTTAAAATGAGATTTTTTTTTTTTTACATTACTGAGCAATGTCCAATGAGAATATATTAACACAGTATTTGTAAATCAGCTGCTTTACAACAGCTTTGACTTAAGGCGGGCATACATGATGCAGATTCTGAAGGTTGGAAGATTTTATGTCCATGCATACATCACGAATGAGTTCTTATGAAAATGTATATATTGAGGAGGAAGATATACTCTGCATTTATATATGACATGATTTCAAGACCTGGCAAATCCTGAAGCAATCACATGAAATTCCACGCCAAAATATGAACATTGCTTTCAGAGCCACTCTCTCGCTTTCACTTTCTTATTCTTTCTTAATAGCTTAATAATGATACAAGCATTTTTTAGATTTTTTCCAATGTGTGTGATTTATGTGGCAAAGTATCATCTCTGAAGACCCTGTCATGAATGAGACATCATACAGAGTTTACTTTTCAGCAAGATTATCCTCCTGATTAGACAACTTCACATTGATCAACAGATTGGCTCATTCAACTGCACACACCTCACAAATTCAAGCCAACAGCTCCCAAACCTTTTTGACAATAAAAATATGTCCTGTTTGACAGGTTAAAAATGATTGATAGCTTGTGAGCCAGTCCGTACAAATGGTACGTACCATGACCACACAAGCATCAATGATTTCCATGCGACTTGTATGACGATGAGACACTTGTATGACAGCAAAAATCGCACAACGTAGGCCCCCCCTTTACACAACCAGATTGGACTTCCACAGTGTAGTTCAAATGGCAAACACAAAATCCCGCTGTCATATTTGTATTTGATATAATGATGAAATGTAATTTACCGCCGTTACCTGGAGCGCCCGCGTCTCATCCTCCGCAGCGGAGGCATGATAAGAGAGGACCTGCATAATATGCACACAAAGGCACACAATGTTAATGGATTTGCAAAGTATGTTCAGAATAACAAACTAGGATCAATATTAAGAGGATGGGCAACTTCAGTCCTCCAGAGGTTAGCTTCAACCCTAATCAAACACACCTAGTCATCTTGAAAACATTGATAAGCTTGTGCAGGTGTGTTTGATTAGGGTCAGAGCCAAACTCTGCAGGACA
Source organism: Danio jaintianensis (assembly GCA_903798115.1). Classification (NCBI taxonomy): domain Eukaryota; kingdom Metazoa; phylum Chordata; class Actinopteri; order Cypriniformes; family Danionidae; genus Danio; species Danio jaintianensis. The sequence goes on along the minus strand of CAIGQV010019101.1, from coordinate 13,028,371 downwards.
ATGGCTCTCCTGGATCAAAGTTGGCCATCCCTGATTTTTGCCCAACATTTTCTTTTTGAAGTGCTTCTGTTATCCTCATCTGTAGGTTGCTTTGTATAAAAGCATTTGCTAAATAAATAATTATAAAATTATTTAAACGTTTGCATTTGAACCAACATTTGCCACTCCATCCTTTATTCAACCAGAATTTTTTTACCCCTTCTTGCCCATTTATTAGTGTGGAAAACAATAAAAATAAAATAAAGCCAAGATAGAAAAGCCATGGCTGACAAACTTTGGACACCCTATGATTCAGATGCTTGTAGATCCACTTTTAGCAGTAATGACTTTAAGTGATAATGTTATGTATGACTTTATCTGTCTTTCAGATCATTCTGGAGGAGTTTCTAAGTTTGTTGCACAGCTTTTCGCATTTTATAGCATTTCAGTCAAGATGAGGTCTGTTGCGGTCTGAAATATTGTGACACCTTGATGTTTTTCTTTTTCAGCTTCAGTTATGTTGTAGGTTTGCCAGTGTGCTTGGGATCATTATCTTGTTGCATGACCCAATTTTGCCTAAGCTTTAGCTGTCAGATGGGCATCACACCTGAAGGCTCCAGACCAACAAACTGCTCCTAATGATCCATTAAGGCATTGAATTAGCAGTACTTTTTCACACGACTGTGTGTGTACAGTATATATGTATAAGTGTGTGTGCAGAATAAAAGATCCACTAGCTGGCAGCTAGCTCTCTGCAGCTCTCACATGCTCGCCCACTGAAGCTAGGCAGGGCTGAGCCTGGTCAGTACCTGGATGGAAGACCACATAGGAGAACTAGGTTGATGCCAGAAGAGGCGTTAGTGAGGCAAGCAGGGGGTGCTCAACCTGTGGTCTGTGTGGGTCCTAATGCCCCAGTATAGTGATGGGGACTCTATACTCACAGTCTTTGGATGAAATGTTAAACGGAGATCCTGGCTTTCTGTGGTCATTAAAAATCCCAGGATATCATAATTGATATACCCCATATCATAATTGGCTTCATCACTCTGTCTCCTCTCCACCAATAAGCCATCACATTATCCAGCTGGATGCTGCAGAGGTAAAAGAGGAGATCCTGCCGAACATCTGTAAATCACATTGAGTACCCAGAAAAGCGCAATATAAATGCAAGAATTATTTTAATATTATAAAACAAGGTGAGGTCATTTGACAATGCTGCAAATTACATACCGCTTAAGGCAAGCATGTTTTATGCGTCGAGAGGCGCCTTTTTTTTAATGGTTTACTAAGGGCTGTGAGCGGTTTCCATTGAGGTAACAGCAGTGTTTGTGTTGTCAAGACGACTACGGAGACTTTAAAGATGGAGGAGAAACTTGTATTTGCTGTTTCGTGTTATCCGTAGCTGTATGACTTGACAAATCTTGAAAATCACAATATTATTAAATATTACAATTATAACAATGTCAACAGCAACGTTCGCGCACAATATGCAGCTGATTCAGTCATTGCCTAGTGACAAAAAAAAGCGCACTGCACTTCTTTTTTTCTTGTCAACAATTAAAGGCAGTGTGGTGCGCCTCGCTTTCTCAGAATGGAAAAGGGCATTCTGTGTGATTGGACCCTAACTGTGCACTGCAGTATTTTTCTATTCTGTGTCCGTTTTTCTATAGTGCTGAGAAATGAAGGGTGTGAGAAATTGAGGATTATGGCAGACATTGCAGCCATTGTGTCAGCTGCAAAAGACAGCATGCCACCAGAGCTTCTGACTGTGACAGCTCTAAAATGGTGCAATGAAAGGACCGATGAGTGAGAGAATATCCTGCTGACCAATCCTCCAAACCTCATAACCATGAGCACAAGACTGTGGACAGCAGCTAATTAAAGGAGCTTTATCAGAAAACAAGACTTCATCTTCAGTATGCTATAAAAGAGTGTGTCTCACTCACTTACCATTTATTATTCCATGTTGTAAAAGTCCACTTCTGAGTGGAAGCAAAAACACACTTTTTATGTGTCTCATTAGATGCAGATGAGCTGCTGCTTCATCGTTTACTTCAGCAACTACAAACAAAACATCTACAGCCCTGTTCACACCTGGTATAAAGATGCGTTTTTATCAATCCGATCACAAGTGGACATTGGGTCATATTACTGTTCATACTTGGCATTTAAGTATGGTTCTTTTGTCCACTTTCGACCACGTTTAACCCCTTCTCTGATGAAGGATGGTCTGTGGGCAAGTGTTCTCTTTCTCTGGTCTTTCAATCTAATACTATGAAAGCCAAAGCAAGTTTTATACAGCAAAAAAAAAAAGATTTAAAGTTCCAAATCAATTAAACACGCTTTATGAATAATACCAATTTTATTTTATTCGTCATTACTACAAACAGGTAGATGGGTTAATTTTGATACATGCAATGACTATCCATTATGACAAGTAGGCTTTTTATATTTAGTATCATTCATTTTCCTTCGACTTAGTCCCTTATTCATTAGGGATCGCCACAGTGGAATGAACAGACAACTATTCCAGCATATGTTTTACGCAGTGGATGCCCTTACAGCCGCAACCCAGTACTGGGAAATAGGCAATAATAATTTTCCCCAATTTAATCCTTTAATTTGTGATATTTAAAGATGTTTGTGTGCTGCTGCACATCCCTCTGTGTGTAGTTAGCAATGAAACAAATCACAAACATGCTCTTAAAAAAACAAAAAAACTTTGGACCAACATTTAGCAGTCTATTTCGGTTGCTTCAAAATAGCAATGTTTCAACAATGCACCTTAATACACACCCCCTTTTCAGACCAGCAGGCCCATGGGCACACAAATGAATTTGCTATTTAAACAATGTGGTGCAGAACGTTAAAATGATACCTGGGCTAGCAAAAAACACAGCCCCTGTACTTAGTGTAATCCACTAGTGATCAGATCGACAAAAGCACTTAATACCAGGTGTAAAAAGAGCCTACTTGTGTTTAAATGCTTGTCTAATAAATGGTTTCCTAAGCACAAACATATTCCTGTATTTGAAACAAGAGTCTGAAATCTATCTCTCATAGTTTCAGTCCAATCAAATTTTATTTTTTAGAGTTTTTTCTTTTTTCTTTTAGTTTCATTAAGTGACAGATTAGCACACTGACCTCAAGTGTGACCTCTTGCTTGGCCATTGCTCTTTCCACTGCTTCATACATCTGTGTGTTCTGGATGCCCAGGCCACAGAAGACTGCAAAGGCCTCTAGAAACTGCTCATCATTCCTGTTAAAGGCTTTCACTTCCCCTGAAGCTTCATCCATCTTATTGACCAACTGGCAGACACCTGCATTCAGAGACCAAAACACAAAGGAACAAAGCAACTCTTAAAAATAGCACTACAGTGTCTAATAGTGGACTCTTTTATGTGGTGGTTTATAAAAATTAAAGGAATAAATAAACAAAAATAACAGTTTATCCATGTCAAATAGGCATGAGTTCATTATGTTCATATTATGAAGGAATTAAATCATATTTCTGTCACTATATACTTGTCCTATGTAATAAACTTTAAAATGTATATGCTGGCTATTTACTTTAATTGCACAGGGAATAAAATGACAAGGAAGTTTTCTTAAAATTCACATGTTGTATTATATAAAAGAAAGAAATCCATAAAGGTTCGGAACAAACATGAGTGAATAAATTAAATTTTCAATTGATCCTTTAAGGTTGAGATAATTACACGGTTTATCAGTAACAATTTAATTAACTTCAATTATGCATAGAGGCAGATAAAAGGAGATAATCAATTAAAAATGGTCCTGGCTTTATTTTCATCACAAGTGGTTAAGTAAGCTTGAATCTGAAGATTACAGCCTAACTAAGCTAATCAATTCTGAATTTCATTATGGAGCTTTTATTGATCTAGGACTTATATTTGATCAGCACCATGATAGAGATCACTGCTGGCGAATGGATATCAGCAACAAAACAATACAAAACAAAACATGAAAAATACAGACTGATAGGAATATTGTCAAATAAATTATATTTAACTAAATTTATAATTTATAATTAAACTATATTTTACTATTTTGATGCATTCTGAATAAAATATAAGATGGGTTTTGAGTTCTTGTTAGAAGGTTATTTATTGGCTTAAGTCATTTTGGTTTTCTGACCCCTAAAAATCTGGAGAATAGTGTTACTCTGTATTATTATTAAAGTATTTTATCACTTATTACTGAAAGCAGTAATAAATGGATAAAAAGTACAAAATCCACATAAACACTGCGTAAATGCGAAGTTGAGAAGTGACTGTAAAAACTTATATATAGTTTATCATATAAAAATTCATATTTACCTATGTAATTGGTCTGTAAATGTTTGGGGTCAGCAAGGACCCCAAGAAACCTAACTGTGATTTTTTTCCTGGGCTGCTCTAGGGTCAAAGATGTTTGTGTGCTGCTGCACATCCCTCTCTGTGTATTAAGCAATGTGTATGCGCGTTGTGGACTAAACTTATATTTGACCAGCACCATGATAGAGATCACTGCTGGCAAATCAATATCAGCAACAAAACAAAAACAAAAAAACACAAGACAAATACAGACTGATATGCACATTGTCAAATAAATTATATTTTATATTTAAACTATTTTGATTCATTCTTAATAAAATACAAGATGGGTTTCGAGTTCTTGTTAGAAGGATATTTATTGGATGAAGTCATTTTGGTTTTCTGGCAACAAAAAATATGGACAATAGTGTTACTCTTTGTATTATTATAACCCATTAATCAGTATTTTATTACTTACTTATTACTGGAAAGCAGTAATAAATGGATAAAAGGTACAAAATATCCACACAAACACTCTGTAAATGCAAAGTTGAGAAGTCACTGTAAAACATTATATATAGTTTATTATATAAAAATTCATATTCCCCTATGTAATTGGTCTGTAAATATTTTGGGTCAGGAGGACCCCAAGGAACTTAACTGTGATTTTTTCCCTTTTACTTTAAAATACTTTATATTTAAACAATTTTGATGCATTCTTAATAAGATGGGGTTTGAGTTCTTGTTAGAAGGTTATTTATTGGCTCAAGTCATTTTGGTTTTCTGGCTAAAAATATGGACAATACTGTAGTTTTACTCTTATTATATGTATTATTATGTATTATTATAAACCATTAATAAGTATTTTATCACTTACTTATTACAGGACAGCACACATACCTATTACTTTGTCTTTCTTCCCATTCCTTATTGGTGTGCACAAAAGACTTTTGATTTGACAGTTCGTGGACTGTGGATTTTCGCTCTTTCAAAAAGAAAAGAGGGAGAAACCATAAATGCAATGGAGAAGTTTTACGATAAAACAAGTTCAGAATTAAAGCATCTTTGGGAAAACTGACAATTCATACTGCAAAACAGGGGAGGAGAATATCTGAATGAATAAGAGGTCTGTGAAATCCTAGAAACAGAAACATCCCGCAGTGGGATGACCCTATGACAGCTTACTTTCCATTCCAGCATTCCCCTGAGCACTTACTGTCCATGGGAATAACTGATCTTTGGTGGTATCTGTGACGTTCAGTGTCTCCATAGTGTTTTTGACATACTGAGCGTACATGTAGTTAATTTTGTTGACGTCACATTCTCTGTAACACACAGGGGGGAAAAGGTTTAAGCGCTCCTGCTTTTAACTTCATTGACATCATTAATCTCAGAAGATGAGATGACCTAACCTAATATTATAATATGCACACAGTCCATTTATTAAAGTTTAGGGCAACAGGTTTACACACTTCTCTTAAATACAAATAATTCCTTTTTATAGTGTATACACAAGGGCTAATTATACTATAAAACAGTAAGTTTTTGACCTCAAACATTGTGATGTGACACTAATATAGACTTTTGTATCTGAGTGCCAGAACAACATATCAATTCCTACTTTATCTTTTTACTGGTAAGACTCAAGGTCTTAAAAAAAGCATCTAGTCAGTCAAATCTCTGCCTTTAAGTCTCAGAAAGAAAAGATTAATTTCCTTACAAATAGCCAGAAATAATCCTGTTCCAAATGACCATTCCAATCTGACTATTCTCAAAATGACTCAAAATACTTCAGATAGTCTTTCTTAGCCTTGGCACACTAGTCAAAAACTTGTACATGAAGCATTCTTAGATTAAATATTTCACATACCACGGTGAAGTTTTTTTAATAACAAATAATAAAGTTCTTCTTGTAAACATGCAAAAAAAGAAAAAAGAAAATTGGCATGTAAGCAAAAGGCATAAAAATGCTTCTGACACGACCTGACCTATTTGTCCATTCACCACAATCCATATTTTAGCTGCAGCTATAAACATTTAACTCAAAGTCATTAGAAATGTCAATAAAATGCAGAAATGAAAGTGAGTTTAAACACACATGTCTGCTAGTTTACATTTATCAAAAAACAAAACAAAACTATTTTTAAAATAAAGATTCAATATTAAGGTTTTCAAACAGTACAATTTGTACCTAAAGGGTACATTTTGATACCTTAAAGGCACATATTTGTACCTACAATTTTGAAAAGATATATTATTGTACTGTATAGGTACTAATACTGTGTGTCCATACTGATACCTTTAGGTACAAATGTGTACCTTTTGGAAAGGTACCGCCCCAATGATAGCTTGTGTGCCTTTCCTTCTGAGTGAGTGGAGGTCCAAAAGAAATTGTCACTCAAAAACAAAGTAGTCATTGAAAAAACTCATTTAAAAACAAATGAGTACAATGGTTACACGTTATTCATTTGGCTGACCTTTGTACACATTTTGCTGTGGTTATATTACATCCTGTTATCGTATCCTTGTGGATATCATGTGAAATGTACACGCTTTCAGAATTTACAAGTTCATGACAACAAATCCAAAATAAATCCAAAATATTTATTTTTTTGTCACATCTTGTACTTTTTAAATAGTGTATTTTAACATTTATTTTAACAGCAAATTGCCACATATTTTCATTTTAAGTGCATTAATGTGAACCAAAAGTTTCATTGGTTTACTAAAGTACAAATGAAAAATAGGTTTGGTAAAAATTGGCAGCATGTTATATATTTTATGTAACTTGACACCTTATCTTGCATTGTGTTATCTTCTGAGTTTTTTAAAAGATAAACCCACCTGTTTGGGAAGTCGGTGGATCCAGCAATCTCCTCATATTCCATGTGAAACACACTGGAGAATGTGTTCTGTAAAACAAGCACAATTACACTGCAGTTGGACTCACAGAAGTAAACTCCAAGGAGGTTTAACAGAGAGGTACGCCAGTGTTTCTGTGGCTTTTAATACTATTAGTGTCTGGCTGCCTATGTAAACTCCACATTCAATCTCTGCAGTCACATGGTTTAATGTGCCGGTGTTTGTGCATTTCTGGAAGGGTTCAAATTTCCAGCTCAACACAAGTAAATAGTCATAGAGCACATTTCAGCAGGAACAGCATATTACTAACAGTCAAACAAAAATGCCCATGATGACTGTACTCAATAAACAGAGGAGAAATACAATACATAAGCTCATTTCCACATTTCTGACCACATAACAAATTTCACATTTTTGTCAAAACACTTGATTTTCCTTCATAGCAGCTGAAAACACTTTTGTCTCAATGAATTAAGGTGCATTTCAAAAGGGTGAGTAAGAAGAACCAGCTTATCTGTTTTTTGTTTTTTTTCACAATGGTTGATCTGTTTTCATAACACTCGGTGTGACTCTGACCTGGAGAATGAATTCATCAAATTAACAAGCTTTTGTTTTATTTTATTGCTGGACTATTGTGCAACTTTCAAACACTATAAAAACATTCTGTCAAGTTGAGGAAACCCAGAGCTTTTCTTATGAGCAGAGCTAGGTTTCTATGTTAACACGTGATCTCTATGAATTATAATACACAGTTCAAACACATCAAGCCTCTGATACCACTCTCATAACATCTCATTCATCTAAAAAACATACAGTATAAATGTATAAAAGTAATTTGTATTTTGTACATTCATTCATTTATTCATTCACTTTCCTTCGGATTAGTCCCTTTATTCATCACGGGTCGCCACAACGGAATGAACCGCCAACTTATCCAGCATATGTTTTACACAGCGGATGCCCTTCCAGCTGCAACCCAGTACTGGGAAACACCCATACACTCTCATATGTACACACTCATGTACTACGGCCAATTTAGTTTATTCAATTCACCTATAGCACATGTCTTTGGACTGTTAGGAACACGGGGACAACATGCAAACTGCATACAAAAATGCCAACTGGCCCAGCTGGGACTCAAACCAGTGACCTTTCTTGCTGTGAGGCGACAGTGCTAACCACTGAGCCATTTCACTTAACAAAATGCATGCATTTGAACCCTGTACTGTCATTTTGACTATAATATAAAGAAATATTATATAATTGCTATATATAGTGATATTAAATATGAAAATAAACATAATTTGGTTATTTTAGACGTGTTTTTTTTTTTTACTTGACGTGTTTTTATTAAACTGTAACTGTGAAATCTTGAGTACTTTACTGTGGTGGCCAAGAGAGCTCAAACACACTGCAAATTAAGAAAACGTGCAAATAGAAAAACACTAACAAACTGAGAAAACATCAGTTTGACAACAAACGTACACGCAAATTCTCACAACACATGCAAACACAGAAATGCCTGGCAAATAGTTTTTTGAGTTTTTTTTGTTTATTTGAATGCACTGATCATATGGTTCCTTGTTGTTTGTATATTTTTAGCCCTAATAATTTGACAAATTGCATAATAAACAATAAATGAAATGTTCTTTTAATGCCATGTTAGTAAGAGTTACTCTCGGAACTAAAAATATACAAACAACAAGAACCGGGACAATCAAGACCTTAAAATAAACAAAAAAACTCAGCTCTCTGTACACCACTGACTCACCACTAACACATTTCCATTGTGGTCTGCACTATTTGCAGCACATTTTTGTATTTGCATGAGAATATGCAGACATTTTCAAATTGAAGTGTTTTCTTAACTTGTAGTCAATTTGAGCTCCCTCAGCCACCATACTTTACACCTGCAAACAGCCCCATACAAAACACACCAGAGTTATAAAAATAAGGAAAGAGCCTCAACTGATTTTCAGCACCTTTATTTTATTTAAGATTACAAGCTTCTATTTAAACTTATTACTGGAGTGGTGCATAGTACCTATTTTCCTGGTTCCTTTTTGCTAATTACTAATAAAAAAAAATAATTAAATATATCATTTTATTTTTTACTAACACTATTAGAAGACAATTCACTTGCTTTTTAATTAAATGCATCTAAAGTCTTCAGGACCACCTGAAAGTTGCAGGCAGATGTGCTGGAGACCTGTTGGAACTGATGGCAAGTTCTAGTGACCCGATGAAACATTTGGTTTGATAGGTTTGATAGGTTGAAACATTGTCATAATAAATTTGTTTTTTGAGAGCTAAAGTGGCAGTATGCCGACTTTTTTACAAGTTCTAATCATGACAAAAAGATTATATTTGTGAGTTGAAAGCACATGAATTCCACCACTGTTGTAACTGTAAATGGGAAACTCTGAGCCTAATTTGGAGAACACAATTAATACACAGTGTGTATTGACTATAATAATGTTTAAATGAATGTTATTTTTTTCTGGACTATAATATCATTGAAATGAATGCTGTTGTTGTTTTTTTACAACAAAAGCTACAGAAAAGGCACAAAATATGATGATAATGTACAGTTTTGACAGCACCTTTATAATCAAAATAAAACAACAAAAAGCAAAAGCCCATTTGATATACACTTCTGTCCTGTAGATGAAGAGTTTTAACATTTCTGAATTAGAGGTCTTTTCTGACCAAAGTGACTTGTATGCACCTGACAATGTAATTACGACATTTCTCGTAAAACACAAACTTCCCATGGTCTCCAGGAAGAAAGCCATTCAGGAGGAGTTAGCCACCATTAGACAGATGTGATGCTAAAACTCTTTGTAACTTCACTTTCACTTTTAACTGAAAAGGCCCAAGGAGAAATAAGTCAGATCATACAGATGTCTTAGCTTCATCTATGGACATCTTTTTAAGAACAGTATTATCACAGTGCAAAAAAAGCAGTCACAGAACAATCCCAAATAAACATTTTAAAACAGGGGGAACTGAAAAATAAAAAATATACACAAAAGGGGTATATAAATGAAATATCATACCGTAAATTTAAAAAATGAAACAATTTACAAATTTCAGTTGTTTCTAAAGCCTTTTTTTGTAACAGAATTAGAAATAGTGTCAAAGTAATTATGGATTTCAGTAAGCAAAAAAAAAGAGGTTTACTCATTCATTCATTTTCTTTTCGGCTTAGTCCCTTTATTAATCTGGGGTCGCCACAACGGATTGAACCGCCAACTTATCCAGCATATGTTTTATGCAGCGGATGCCCTTCCAGCTGCAACCCATCACTGGGAAACATCCATACACACTCATTCACACACATACACTACAGACAATTTAGCTTACCCAATTCACCTATCTTTGGACTGTGGGGGAAACCGGAGCACCCGGAGGAAACCCACGCGAAAACACGAGAAGAACATGCAAACTCCCCACAGAAATGCCAACTGACCCAGCTAAGGCTCGAATCAGCGACCTTCTTGCTGTGAGGCGATCCTGCTACCCACTGTGCCACCGTGACGCCCGCAAAAGAGGTTCAGGGTTTGTAAATTTACATTGATGTATATCAAATTCTGTTAACAAAATAAAAATTATTAAGCAAATGCATTTTCTTATTATGTGCAGGCTCTTTTTAATAATTAACGAAACCAACTCAATGTTCTCATTTAAAAAAAGGAAAATGTGTTTCCACATCAAATTAGAGTTAAATTGCATTGCCAAAATACATGGATCAAATGAGTGTTGTTTACAGTTTATATCAATATCTTTTTGTATTGTATTAAGAAAGTATTGTCTAGATATGTACGATAGACAATTCTAAATTAAACTTCTTTTATCTTTATGGCTTTTATCCTTTGAAATAGCTATAATTAAACAGCTATTTGGAAATAGGAAGGAAACACATTTTCTTCCGATTTATGTCAGGAAAAAGCTGACAACAAGAGGGTGATAAATTTCTGCAGTATATATACTGGCCAATGCATTATATAACGTTAATTCTAAATCTTCTTCATACACACACATCTTTCTGTGCTTGAATATAAACACATTCATATTAACCAAAAAATCACTTTGTGTTCTAGGTGGACCTTCAGTGAGGAGTTATTTTGGGTTATTTGCGAAGCTGAATGCAGGGAACATTGCAGGTACAGTAAGTACACCTTCTAAAAAAACACACATGCGCTGTGAGGTGGACCACTTCTGAATCAGACCTTTCCCTGATTGCTCAATGGGGAGCGAGGATTCATCAGTGTTAAAAAAAAAGCGTTTCTTTTATACCTTTTGTACCTTGAATCATGTACTCAAAATTACCCTTCTCTGTGCAACCAATCAAAGGTTTTTCCAGCATTTTATGTGCTAAGTTCTTTTTGATGTCAATGGTGCATATTGCAGAAATACATGATGTGGGCCTTTATTACGATGCTTGGGGGAAAAAAAAAATTCCCCTTACTCTTTTCTTATTTGTTAATTCGTTCAGTATTTACCATTTTAAGTACACAGTTTATTTTTAGAATTCATGATATATCATTCACTTTATATCAGTATTTCTCAGTGGGATGCGACCCAAAAGGTGGTGGCAGAGGCGTCATGAGTGGATTGCGGAGTGTTTTTAAGATACACGACTTTAATTTTGAAAGGTGTGTGTGTAAACTGTTGACATTTCTATCAGACAGAGAAAAACACTCTCTGAAAAGGCCGTTTCAGATGGAATGGGACAGTCACAGTTCATTTGTGGGATGCAGGGGTGTAGTTCATTTTGAGAGAAATGCGGAAAGGGGTAAAATACAAATGATCTCATTGTTGACTGGGATGTGATACGCACACAATGTCCTACTTCTTTCAGGAGCACTTTGGTTTGTGGCAGACACCACTGAAGATAAAAAAAATATTTTATCTTTTTGTATGCAGCAGTCATGTTGGCTTTGACCAGTGTGAGGTCCCACATAAATATAAATATTGGTAAGACTTTATTTTGATGGTGCCTATTGCACATTTTCTTGACTAAAAGTTGCATTGTAACTACATGCCAATTAATTCTCATTTGAGTATTAGTGGACTGTCTGCTTAATATCTGCTGATACTACTCCTTCAACAGACATTTAACTGACTATAAGAAACTTTGCAAGTACATGTCAATTTGCACTAACCCTAACCCTTACCCTAACCTAACAGTCTACTTATAATCTAGTGAGAATTAGTTGGCATGTAGATGCAATGTAACTTAAATCCAACAAAATGTGTTAAAGAGACCATCAAAATAAAGTGATACCTAAATATTAATTAATTTAATGGGTTTAAATGTATATTTAATATGTTTTTATTTGTTCTGATATATGTGTTACGTATTCATTCATTTCTTGTTTATATTTCCTTTACTAAAGGTTTATTTTCTGTGCTTATTTGTTATGCTCTAAGTTAGGTAGTTAAAAGCTATTAGTTACTAGTTAATTAGTTAAAGTTATTAGTAACTAATAAAGTTATGGTAAGTAATAACCTTAACTCTTTTAATTTGATTGTAATGCAATAATGTACACCTTTTGTAAAGTGGCTTTGAAACAATAGTTATTGTGAAAAGAGCTATACAAATAAACTTAAATTGAATTGAAAGGTAGTTCATGGTGTCACTTTTAAGCATGCAAAAGTACAGGCATAGCCCCAAATCATCCATTTACTTGAGTGCATGCACGTGAATGGTGTATAACACTTAGCAAGAATTTAATTGTTAATTTATCATGATTTATGCAAGCGATGCTTTAAAACACATTTTAAACATATTTGAATTTATGTTTATTTATTTGTTTGTGTTGGAATGTAAATGACCCCTCTGTTATGTCCAAGTGGTGCGATCCCTTTAATTTAAGGGCTGGGATTTGGTTTGTGGGTTTTAAGTTTGGTTTTGGTTGGGGACCTTCTTACGCATAAAACTTTAATTTTGTTTCATTTAATTATTGTTAAATTTGCTGCTTGTCAAGTGTTTATTTTCTTTGTTTCAAAATTAAATATATATATAATTATTATTATTTTTTTTTTTTTCATTCATTTTCTTTTTGGCTTAGTCCCTTTATTAATCTGGGGTTGCCACAGCAGAATGAACCACCAACTTATCCAGCATATGTTTTACGCAGCGGATGCCCTTCCAGCTGCTATCCATGACTGGGAATCATCCATACACACTTATTCACACACATACACTACGGACAATTTAGTTTACCCAATTCACCTATAGCGCATGTCTAACCCACGCGAACACGGGGAGAACATGCAAACTCCACACAGAAATGCCAACTGACCCAGCCAAGGCTTGAACCAGCGATCGTGCTACCCACTGCGCCACTGTGACGCCCAATATATATATATATTTATTTATTTATTATTATTTTTATTTTTTTTGCGAATCATCGCTCCTGCTTCTTTGAAAGAATCTTTACAACCAGCTACTGAACAGATTATTAATAACCAATCAAAGAACATCTCTCTGAGCACATACTTGAGCGCTGAAAACATGATATAAATAAAAAAAAGAATAATAAAGAAGAAAAAAATTACTTTTTTTAGATTAAAATAAAAAACAAAACAGATACACAGCTATTTTTTGTTATTTGTTATGAAATAAAATGTTGCTCACACAAGGAAAATATACTTCATACATCACTTAATTAAAAAGAGCAAAATAAATGACCAGCATGCCACCATTTTCTTTTCACAATTTGAAACAAATTTATTGCATCAACAAAAACTAGTTTGGGGCTGCTATTAATGTTTATTTTTCAGTATTAGTTATATTCCTTTAATGTTTGTGTTAACTGTATGTTAAATGAATTGTGATGGTATGTATATGTAAAGAGAATAATGGGTTGTGGCTTAATGACCATGGAATAATGTGACTTTCATGTCCAAATCAGTGAGAACCACTGCATTATGAGAAATTTAAGTTTACAAAACCTGCCAATTACTTGTATTGATGGAGTGTTAAATAACGTAGCACCAAAAACAAGAAAAGAATGTTTCCTGTGACAGTATATTAAGAATTGGCTTGCCTACATCATAGTTTTGCTGCTTTGTAAGCACTGGTGTTTATTTTAGGAAATGCCGATGTAATTTGAAATATCTGGTATTTTGGGTACATTAGGCACATGTGTATTTGTTGCCATATTTCTTTGCCAGTGGCAAATAAGGAAGCAATTTAAAAGCTCTCTGCTAGTCAGTCTGCTATAAAGGAAGCAAGTGTTACTTCACTCTCTCTCTCGGCTATGGAAAATCGAACACAGAACTCTTTTATAATGCCTAAATGCTGCAAAACTGTTAACAAAATATAACGTTATTGGGGAAAATGTGTAAAAGAAAGGGTTGCTCTGTATAAACTAGTCTGGTGTACAGAGATGTGTTTTCTAGAATTAATCAAAATACATTAGCATTTTCGTTTTAAACAACAACAACAACAACAAAAAACATAATTAACTATTACTGCAGGTTTACCAAGTCAATTTTTTTCTTTTCCGAAATATATTTATTGGGTTTTGTTTGAACCACAGAAGAAAATACATAAAAATAAATAAATAAATAAATAAATAAACAACTTATTATGAAATATTGAAACATCAGGAATCAAACAAATGGTTAAAAAGGTGAAAATAAATATATAAATAAATTTGTCCGCCACAGCGGAATGAACCACCAACTTATCCAGCATATGTTTTACACAGCAGATGCCCTTCCAGCTGCAACCCAGTACTGGGAAAACTAATAATAACAATACGTAATTAAAATAATAATAATAATAATAATAACAATGTTCAATACACATTTTTATACATTGCATTTCACAGCTTTCCAGTGTGTTATTTTGTCTTTTGCTGGTTAAACAAATGTGTTAATTGTTGCTATAATATAAGAAATATAAAACATCTGAGCAATACAATAAGACACCAACAAGGGTTTGAAAGCTCAAACATAAAAAAAAAACGTTGCATGGTCCACCTGGTTAAGAAATCGTTGATAGGGGGTCCATATTTTAATAAAAAAATCTTGTAATTTTCCTTTAACAGTGTATGTTGCTAGTCATTTCTTTAATCATCTGTCCACAGGATGGCCTTTGAGTTTTTTTTCCAATTTAAAGTAATAACACGCTTCACTTGGAGTAAACTAAAATCTAATAGTTTGTGCTCACCAAGTCAAAGATTTTTAAGACCTTTTAAAGACCATTATAAATGAACTTTCAGACTTATACAGGGCTAAACACTAAGGATGTTTTCTAATGGCCAGTGGATTTTTACTTGCCCCATTAAAATTAAAATTTTGTTATTTCTTATCCACATTTTAAATAATGTGTCAAAACTAGTTATATACATTTTTTCAGCATAACTTTTGTTTACAAAAAACATTTTTTGTTTTGTTTTGTTCAGATGGATTGTTGGTTGTACCTATGGGGTAGCTTTACATGGACAAAGGAAAATTAGGAGCTGTTTAAAATGATTTTAGACCTACAACACCATATTTCAGTGAATTTAAGAATTTTTAAGGTCTACATTTTTTTTGTATTGTTTGTATTACACACACTTCATTCTTCTAAACAACTCCATAGGTCAACAGTTCTCAATGGGCTAGTTTCAGCTGGCTCAAGTTTCAGACTAATTTCAGCTCGTTCCATCATGAATTTTTGGTGTTTCAAGCATCCTAAAAGCATAATTTAGATAGCGAATGACTTGGCAATGCCACTTAATTCATAAAATAAGGAATGCTAGATATTCCCATGTTTTAAAAAGTGTTTCACTTCTTTAAAAGTCTTGGAAACTTCTTAAAAGCTATTTGGAAATAAATGTGATGTAATGGTTTAGACTTACAGCTGTTTCTCTGTCAGAAATGAACACTGTGCATTCTTGGGCCTGCATGAAAGATAAGATGGTGGCCACAGTTTTCCTCAGTAAGACCTCCAGTGACTGCTGCTCCTCAAAGATCAGACTAGCCAGATCCAGCAACACCTGCAAGACCACCGCAAAAATAATCTCAGCTCATAGCACAGTTACTGTTTAATTTATTGATGAATACCTGACAAAACTCTTGTCACATATCCAAGTTGTAGGAACAACAAATAATAACTTGACTTCTAGTTGATCATTTGGATTAAGAATTGGCTTATATGAAAGGCAAAGGCCTCTAGATTACTTTCATTTTACAAAAAAAAATATTTTTAATTATTTAATTAGGACAGACAGGTCAGACTTTTGTCAGGTTGTGTATACTGACTTCTTACAAAGATGTGAATCAGCATACCTGGTTTCGCCTGTTCTCTAGCTGTGATGTCTCATAGAGTTGTGCATTGTGTAGCACTATGCCAGAGAAAGCCAAATATGAAGAAAAGTCCTATTGATATTAAAAAAAAACAACCCATTATTACAGAAACATGACAGAAACTGTCTAATAAAATGTTACAAAAAATATATATATTCACCTTCTCGTCCTGTTCTGTGAATGTGCTGTTCTCTCCACACTTTTTATTGATCGCTTGAGCTACACCAACAACCTATAAGCATTATATACGAGACTGAGCAATCAAGTTTTGATAGTACATTGACTTGTTGAAAAAAAGTGAGTAAACCCATTGCCTTCAAATTATTACAATGAACTATGTGCATAATTATAAAAATTAAGTTAAGTAACAGTTTCAAGTTACAATGGATTCTCTCACTTTTTTAAGTAAAGTCAACTTGTCACTTTTTATACATTGTAAAAAATGCTGGGTTGCAATTCCTTCCTTGTGTTGTCCCAACACAAATCTATTAAGTTAACTTAATCGTTTTTACAAATTTAAGTAAATAAAAACATAAAACAATTAAGTTGTCCCAAAAAATCGTTTCAACTCATTTTAAATAAGTAGTTTAACAAGCAGCAAAAGTCTTTTTTTGAGTATAGTTCATTGAAAAATGATAATTCTTGTCATTATTTACTCACCCTTAACTTAAACCAGTTTGAGCTTTTTTGTTCTGTTGAACACAAAATAAGATATTTTGAAGAATGTTGGGAACCTATAACAACTGACTTCCATAAGGAAAAACAAATACTATGGAAGTCAAAGGTTATAGGTCTCCATCATTCTTCAAAATATCAACAAAACAAAAATAAACTCAAACTTTTTTGTAACAAGTCCCTTTTAATCCCTTTAAGGCAACAGGTAAAGTAATTAATAAATTTTAGTATGCAACGTTTAAAACATTTTCATGTTTAATTTTGTATCTCTCACCTCATCTCTGTGGTTTTTGATGGGCAAACACAAGATGCTCTGTGTCTTATAGCCTGTGATTTGGTCCACTTCAGCATTAAAGCGTGAATCCTGATGGAGGACAAAATGAAAAAGTCAAATCATATTTATTTGGTATCCTTAGTTATCCGGAATATCATCCTTTTAAATAAATCAGCAAGACGATGCATTTTAATTTGGTTTACCACAGATACCCAACCTTTTGGTATAGATGTTAGGGGATAATTAATCAGAAAATAAAGAAATAAAATTAGATTTATTATAATATGTGAGCAAGTCTCTCAAACCGCAGGGCTTATTTTGTATGCCTGATTAGCTTTGGGAGCAGTGGGCGTTCAGACTGTATGTCTATTCTTGTGGCACCATTAGCCTATGAGCATTGTCATGATGTCATTTTCTTCTTCGTTTCTTGTGGCTTTAGTTACATGACATTTCCAGCACAGCTGTCTCCCTGAGCAAAGACGGCAGATTTCAGATTGTGTTCTCCTGCTGGGTTCAGCAAACCACTGAGCAACTGCAGCTCTGTGTGGCAGAATCTTCATCTCTAAATAAACATTGTTTCTAAGACATATTACCTTTAATGGCAACATCAAGGGTCAGGATCTATTGTTCCTTTTTAAATTATACTGTTCTAACATGCCAAAATCATCATGGTGATGATTGTAACAGCTTGAATATTCTTTGAATCTTTATATGAAACCATGTGAAACCAGATACAGAGATTAGATAAGATCAGACATAGTTAACAATTAATCTTATTTTTGGTTTTTTTTAGGCAATCTCTGAAAAATGTGTGTTATTTAGTCTTCTATCCAATTGCTTTGAACTTTTTTCCCCATCCTTATTTCTGTAGAACCGGGGGAAACAAATCAAACAAGGTTACAAAGAGCTAAAAATACTTGCTATCATTATACAAACTGTTGGTTAGCAACTGAATTGCGTAACAACATTTAAATCTAATCAAAGGCCTTAAGAGATATAGCCTATATTGTGTTTCTAAGGAAAGACTTTTTTATTGACTAGGAAGCTATTATAAGGCAGTACATTTTATTTCACTGCTTTACAATAGTGTTTCCTATCCACAAGAGAAAAGTAATATTAACATCTAATTAAGATGTAAATCTGAACTTTATTTATCCACAGCGACCATTACAAGAAAAAAAGACTGATAGGATCTAGGGAAAGAATTACAAATTTGTCTTGTGAGAAAGTACTATAAGAACTATACCATCTTGTTTTGAAACAAATGCCTCAAAATACAAGAAAGAATTTATTATTGTTTTGTTTGGGGTTTTTTTTACTGCATAAGTATTTTTATATGGTCAAATGGAGTAGCAAACTAGCATTATTACCATAAGCTTTGTTGTTCATCATGTTGGTCATTTACGCACAAAAAAAATTATATTTATTTTATGCAATTTGTAATTTGGTTACGGCGACATGGTGGCTCAGTGGGTAGCACTGTCACCTCACAGCAAGAAGGCCGCTGGTTCGAGCGCCGGCTGGACCAGTTGGCACTTCTGTGTGGAGTTTGCATGTTCTCCCCATGTTGGTGTGGGTTTCCTCCAGGTGCTCTGGTTTTCCCCACAGTCCAAAGACCTGCGCTATAGGTGAATTGAATTAACTAAACTGGCAATAGTGTATGAGTGCTTTTGTGAATGTGAGAGTGTATGAGTGTTTCCCAGTACTGGGTTGCGGCTGGAAGGTCATCCACTGCATAAAACACATGCCGGAATAGTTGGTGGCTCATTCCGCTGTGGCAACCCCTGATAAATCAGGGACTAAGGCGAAGGAAAATTAATGAATGAATGAATTTGGTTACTTTATTTTGGTTGTACCGTAAAGTACTCACTTATTCCATATTTTGTAACATTACAGTCTTATTCTAACATTTATTCAGTTCCTTATATTTTCCTCATATTTCTACAAACAATACCCCATAATGATAACATGGAAGAAGTTTGTGTAAAATCCTTTCTAATTTATTACAAAAAAATTAATAATCACATAAACCTAAGTATTCACAGCTTTTGGCATGACACTCAAAATCCCACAAATCAAGTGCATCTTGTCTTCACTGATCATCCTTGAGATGTTTCTTGAGCTTTATTGGAGTCCCCCTGTGGTACATTCAGTTGATTGGACATGAAAGGCACACACTTGTCTATATAAGGTCCCACCATTAACCGTGCATGTCAGAGCACAAACCAAGCCATGAAGTCTGCAGTTCATTTGACACAAATGCCTCAAAATACAAGCAGGAGTATGTTTTCCAAATTGATTTTTTGCCAAGTTAGAGTTATGGTAAGTTAGAGGGGCGGCACGGAGGCTAACTGATTAGCACTGTGCAGACCAGGAGGCATTTTTGTGTGGAGTTTGCATGTTCTCCTCGTGTTTGCGTGGGTTTCCTACAGGGTGCTTCGGTTTCACTCACAGTAAAAAGACATGCAGTACTGGTGAATTGGGTAAACAAAATTAGCTGTAGTGTATGTGTGAATGAGAGAGTGCATGGATGTTTCCCAGCGGAAGGGTCCCTAAAAAATATGACAGAGTAATTGGCGTTTTATTATTGCTAAATCAGGGATGAAGTTGAAGGATAGTGAGGAAAAATAGAGTAGCAAACAAACATTATTATTACCATAATAGCTTTGTTGCTTTCATCATTTTAATCATATACGCACAAATAATTTCTATTTATTTTACGAAATTTGTAATTTGGTTGCTTATTATTTAAATAATTAATTTAATCAATTTAGGAATAAAGCTGCAACATAACACAATGTGGAAAAAGTAAAGCGCTGTGAATACTGTCCGAGCTGTGCTGTAAATATCAGAGTATTAATAGATTGTTATATTAGGGCAAGTGGAGTAAGTTGACATGTACTTGTAAACTTACTTACAGGCAGTAGATTATCTGTTGAGGGACATTTCAAATAAAGTGTTTTAAAATAAGCACAAATTTAAAAATAAATGTAAAAATAAAAACATTGCAAGAATTAGATGCTTTGTTTCCAGTGAGGACTTAGAGAAACTTGTTCATGCTTTTATCACCAGCAGGGTGGATTACTGTAATGGACTCCCCACTGGCCTTCCCAAAAAGACAGTCAGACAGTTCCAGCTCATCCAGAACGCTGCTGTCAGGATTCGGACCAGAACCAGAAAATCAGATCACATCACACCTGTCCTCAGGTCTTTACACTGGCTCCCAGTTACATTCAGAATAGATTTTAAAGTATTACTACTTTAAAGTCTATAAATCACTAAATGGCCTAGGACAGATATCACCAAACGGCGGACCTCGGTCCTGATCCGGACCAAGTTAAGCTTTTGTCCGGACCGGTAATTTGTGATAGAGAAATACCCCAAAATACATAATCCCAAAGCACCGTTTGATCAATGCCTGGACGGCGGGCACAACAGCTAAACAAGTGATTACGACAGTTGCCAACCATTTACGCCGTAAATTTAGCGTAACGTAACGTGATCTATACTTACACGGCGTATAGATCACGTTACGTTACGCTAAATCAGTTTGAAAAGTAATCTGGAAAAATAAAAACAGCTAGAGAGGAGTACTGTAGATATGGCATGCTCAAAGGTTAGAAAAGTTGAAGTGAGAGCGCGGAAGATAAACGAGCTAAGAGTCCAGTACGACACATCAACCCGACTCATCCCATACTCTTTTACTGCACAGCAGCATGCGCATAAGTGTTCACTGCGAATTGCATGGATTTTGGGACAGCATAAAAAATGCTTCAACGATGTGACGGCTATGAAGGAGTGTTTGAGTGCCGCTGCTGAGATGCTGCTTGAAGGTAAACAAAAAGACGAACTATGTAACAAAATCAAACAAATTCCAATGTCAGCTACGTCCACAATCAGGAAATCTGAAATATTAGCAGATGATGCCTTGTCACAGCTTGAGGAAGCTATGCAGAGTGCAGAATGCATATAATTAGCCATAGATGAGTCCACAGATGTCACAGATAATGCGCAACTTTTGGTCTATGTGAGATTTTTTCACAAACAAAACAAAGAGATCTGTGAGGACTTGCTGGGTGTGAGTGCACTTGAGACACACACAAGAGGAGAGGACCAATATGACGCCATTAAGGAGATGCTGATAAAGAGGGGTATTGATCCGAAAAAGGTGATCTCAGTCACTACAGACTGTAAACTGTGTTAGGACAGTAGAGAAGAGAATAAGAAAAAAAATTTTTTTGCACTTTTTCAAGACAAAGCACTTTTGATTTTATTATTACTAAGAAATATTTACATTTGTTGTAATACAGGCCTGAAGTTGCCCCTGTTTGCCATATGTTTCATAATGTGAACATAAAAATAAATATTGAAATGAAAATGAAATATACAGTGTTGATGTTAATGTGGGATGCATGAGATTTCATAAGGTTCGGACCTTGTTGTGGAAGAAATTTTAGTAACTGGACCCATTGAATTTTTAATTGATTACCCCTGGCCTAGGACCTCAATCCATTACAGATATGCTCACTGAATACAAACCTAACAGATCACTCAGATCATTAGGACCAAGTAAATTAGAAAATCCAAGAGGTCAGTCAAAGCAGGGTGAATCCACCTTTAGCTTCTACGCCCCCCGCTGCTGGAATCAGCTTCCAGAAATGATCAGATGTGCTCCAACATTAGGCACATTCAAATCAAGACTGAAAACACATCTGTTTAGCTGTGCCTTTACTGAATGAGCACTGTGCTACATTCGTGGCCAAAAGTTTTGAGAATGACACAAATATTAGTTTTCACAAAGTTTGCTGCTAAACTGCTTTAAGATCTTTGTTTCATTTGTTTCTGTGATGTACTGAAATATAATTACAAGCACTTAATACGTTTCAAAGGCTTTTATCGACAATTACATGACATTTATGCAAAGAGTCAGTATTTGCAGTGTTGGCCCTTCTTTTTCAGGACCTCTGCAATTCGACTGGGCATGCTCTCAATCAACTTCTGGGCCAAATCCTTTGCAAAAGATCAATCTGTCCCTGATTTTTTTTTTGGAGAGAAGTGCTTTGCTGCCCTTCTTGACACCAGGCCATCTTCCAAAAGTCTTCGCCTCACTGTGCGTGCAGATGCGCTCACACCTGCCTGCTGCCATTCCTGAGCAAGCTCTGCACTGGAGCACTCCGATCCCGCAGCTGAATCCTCTTTAGGAGACCATCCTGGCGCTTGCTGGAGTTTCCTGGACGCCCTGAAGCCTTCTTAACAAGAATTGAACCTCTCTCCTTGAAGTTCTTGATGATCCTATAAATTGTTGATTTAGGTGCAATCTTAGTAGACACAATATCCTTGCCTGTGAAGCCATTTTTATGCAATGCAATAATGTCTGCACGCGTTTCTTTGCAGGTCACCATGCTTAACAATGGAAGAACAATGATTTCAAGCATCACCCTCCTTTTAACATGTCAAGTCTGCCATTCTAACCCAATCAGTTTGACATAATGATCTCCAGCCTTGTGCTCGTCAACATTCTCACCTAAGTTAACAAGACGATTACTGAAATGATCTCAGCAGCTCCTTTAATGACAGCAATGAAATGCAGTGTAAAGTTTTTTTCAGGATTAAGTTCATTTTCATGGCAAAGAAGGACTATGCAATTCATCTGATCACTCTTCATAACAATCTGGAGTATATACAAATTGCTATTATAAAAACTTAAGCAGCAACTTTTCCAATTTCCAATATTTATGTAATTCTCAAAACTTTTGGCCACGACTGTACATCAGACAGATCGCACTATTATGTCTTTCTTTTCCTTTTCATTCCTTTAAAACCTATTTTAACACATTTTAATCTGTTTTTAATCATTTTTATTCTTTGTTGTTTTTATTTTCTTACACTTGTTTCTTTTATTCCTGTTTATGTAAAGCACTTTGAATTACCATTGTGTGTGCTATATAAATAAACTTGCCTTGCCTAATTTATTTATTAAATATTTCAATGAAATGTAAACGCTAAAAGTGGTATTTTTTCTGACAACAAACAGCCATTAAAATAACACAAAGCCTCACCTCATATGCATTCTTAATGTTGAGAGGCTGTCCAGTGGCTGCAACATATCCCACAATTCCTTTGTTCCATTCGAGGCGAATGCCGCTGTTGGAAGACTCCTCTAGAGTAGATCCTTCCGCTACATCAAAGAGCCGGCTAACTAAGAACTTCCTGTTTGAGCTGTCCTCTCCAACCAAGAACAACGAGTAGCGATCTGCAGCTATTAGCTCATGGGTATGTAAGAAGATCTTGTGGCAGAGGGCAGTAAGGTCCAAGTGACTTGAAACATCACGTACAAGCTCCAACAGACGAGCACATCTGTCCCCATTACCACGATCTCTAATTCCTCCACCCTCATCTGTCCCGTTGCCTGAGCCTGGCCGCTGGGAAGGAGGAAGCGGCATCTGCACCCTTTCTGTATCACTTAGGAAAGTGATGGATCCCTCTGCGTCTTTCACAACAATGGGGCGAAGCGGCCTGTCAAACTCAGATGCAGAGATCTTTCGTGTCGGGGTGGATGGAGCTGGACTTGAAGATGACGCCAAGTCAGTTGGACCAAGAGGATGAATGGCTGTTACAGGTTCTGGCACTGCTTTTGACGGTTCCCTAGATGTCTGAATGGAGTGGACACGCTCAGCAAACCAGGCATTGACCATTTCCCTTTAAAAAAGGATTTAAGCAAAAAAACATGGCAAATTAGCTCGGCAGTCACCCGATCTAAAACAGTACAAAACTGATTCTCAGCATCCACCCAGAATTTAATCATAGTTTAATGCATTTTACATTTGCGGTATGCCTAAAGCCCCGTTCAGGCTACAAGATTTTTATTGTTGGTTACAACTAGGGCTGCACAATATTGGAAAAATCTGACATTGCGATGTATTATATGTTCATTCATTCATTTTACTTCATTCATGGTCGCTACAGCGGAATGAACCGCCAACCATTCCAGCATATGTTTTACGCAGCGGAGGCCCTTCCAGCTGCAACCCAGTACTGCGAAACACCCATACACACTCACACACATTCATACACTACGGCCAATTTAGTTTACCCAATTCACCTATAGCGCATGTCTTTGGACTGTGGGGGAATCCGGAGCACCCGGAGGAAACCCACGCGAACATGGGGAGAACATGCAAACTCCACACAGAAATGCCAACTGGCCAAGCCGGGACTCAAACCAGCGACCTTCTTGCTGTGAGGTGACAGTGCTAATCACTGAGCCACCGTGTCGCCCACTGTAATTATATGTTGCGATATGAATATAATTTCACCAGATGATTTTTGAATAGCTCTGTTTGGAAAGATTTCATTAAATTAGACCGACTGGGGTGATCAAGTCTTTTTCTATGCAGTGCATCTGCATAAAATAATATAAATTACGAGAATATATCAAGAAAAACAGAGCAAAAAAAATAAAACCTTTATGCTTTTCTAGGGAGTCTAACAGTATTCAATACAAAAGAATTGAACAATCAAACGTAAAATAACATTGGCCATCACGGTTTAAATAATTGTATACAATACTTTTTAATAATATCTTTATCTTTTAATCTTTAATAAATAATCTAATTCTGCGACGTGACTATTGCAGATACACACATTGCAATATTGATGCTCAAACGATATATATTGTTCAGCCGTAGTTACAATGGTCATTGTGTCAGATCATTTGTCAAATCTTGATGTGTCATGGGTACCAAATATACCAGACTACACATTGCTTTGCGATCAATCATATTGTCATCAAGAAGCCACATTCATTACAAATTCATGGCAGTTTGCCCCATACATACAACATCTGAAGTGGATCAAAAAAGTTTTTCGAAATTGTCCTAAGACAAGAATAGGCATTATTCATTAGTTTTAGAACAACAGGAAAGGTTTTGATACAGTTCAAATGTTAACAACTTTATGTGCGTGTGTGTATGTGCGTGCGTGTGTGTGTGTGTGTGTGTGTGTGTGTGTGCGAAAAGAACACACAAATACTTTTTTGAAAAGAAAAAAGTAGATAAGTAGATTTATGTTCCAGCAAGAGCTTTTAGGGCTGTAAAGGCTGTAAACAAAGAAGCACTGAGCTTTAGTCTTTTGGACAAACTAATGTGTCTGGTTACCGTCAAAAATACATTCATATAAAATTTCCCACACTGCATTGTGAATGAGAGCATAATGTTTGATTTGTTAGCTTACATGCTAATTCCAGAAACCACTGGGCTGCTGAAGCACTATTGATCACCAACATCAAACTTTTTATTCTGTCAATACATGGAAGTCCCTCAATGACAAATCATACAGGGATGCCGTAACTCCACAAAGCTGTCTTCCATTTCATGTTTCATTTTGCCATTTTAAAAGCTGTGTACGAAAGAGATTCTGTGTTCCTATTGGTCAACATCACCTATGTGACGGAACACATTGTGGACGACAGGAAAAAAATTAAACATGCTAGACTTTCTGCGTCGTAAAGCATCACAGACATGGCATCAGTGGTGGTCGTGCAATATAACACGAGAAGAAACTATTAAATCTTGCATACCGATGCCCATTTGTCATTTACGAATCGCCACAACTTCTATGTCTAGCAAATCATGGCAAAATTCGTTAAAAAAAATAATAATTGTGTAATCCGAACAGAGCTTGACTGGTTAAATCTGAGAAAGGTATGCGAACTGGGACTCGAACTCGAGACGACCAAAATGACACTACATGTTGGTGCACAGCCCACGAGACTGGTGCCGACCTCCTATGTTTGAAAATGCTGCTGCGAGGGATTGATTCATCTTTAAAAAAAACTGATCAACCATTTCATTTTCTCTGTTATTTAGCTGGAGAATTTTTTAAGCCCAGTCATTTTAAGGTTTTCTTGTGTTTGCTGGATTATCTATAATGAACTGTTACAAAGGTTCTATGTTAAATACAGTATGCTTTTGTTAAATGCTAAATGGGACATTGAGATTAGCAGCTCAACTAAAACCTTGGAGTCTATAAGAACCCACAATCATTAGCTGGTGAATTGAATCCAAACCTGTCAAAACAGCACTACATAGTGGCTTTTATTAAATGCGCGCATTAAAATAGCATACGGCTATAACAAATCACTTCAATGAAATTTTTATCATCCAGGGAGGAAATTCAAACTCCACCACTGTCTCCATGGACTCGACCTAAATTGTTCTTGGTTAGGACTGTTTAAATAAATAACATTCACTTTAAAGAGACAACATCCACCTCTTTCCTAAACATCTAAGTTTCTCATATTAAGCAGCCTTAATTTTTCTCAGCCTATCAAAAGTGGGAATTTGCATGGGCTGTCTTTCAGTGGTGCAGAAATAATAACATTAGTGAAATGTGAGAGTTAACTCATTCAAGGCAAGTAAACTTTATCTATATTATATATTCAATTTTTATTTCACTTAATTACAAAAACAGAAAAAAATATTTTTAGCATTGAGCGATTAATCTCTCTTTCTCTGGTGTTGTGATTGCACTAGGCATGGGCCAGTATAGGATTCTGACGGTATGATAACCTTGGATAAAAATATCACGGTGTGACGGTATTGTGATTACTGCTCTAAAATATATTCTTTTTAAATGTCTGGGTAAAAAACTAAACCTTTTTTTTCACTTTGGACACAATATATTTTATTTTGAGAAACATTTTAAACATTTTGGAGCAATAAACATGTCAGGCTAAATAATGAAAATGAATCATTGACTTCTGCTGTCTTCGTTTGTTTCAAAAACACAGATTTCTTTACAATTTAAAACGGCATCATGGATATCTTTTCTGCTGGTGATACTGTTGTCCTAAAAAAAAACGTAAATAAAAAAACTTACACATACCTTAGGAACGATATAGTAGAAAATTTTGGCGGTTTTAAAACCTTGACTTTTCCAAACCGTGGTATACCTTGAAAACGGTTATCGTCCCATGCCTAGATTGCACAGGTTGAGAATTTCCAGTTTTGCTTTTGAAAAAAACTGTCAATTACTGTAAGTAAATAAATAAATAAACAAATACATACATACATACATTAGGATTGTTTTAAATTTATGCTGGTTCTATACAGCCAGTAGAACGTGGTTTTGTACAATTTTCTCAAAAATCTCAAGAAATGTGTAACTTTTTTTATGGTTTGGCAAATTTGTGGAAATGTGTAACTTTTTACTTGTTATCAATTTGTGGAAAATCTGTATTTTTTAACCATTTAATATTATACCGCTTATGTCAAACTGAGGGGTATTTCTTTTCCCTTTTTATTTTTTACTCACAATAGCCTGAACATGTAAATGCAGGTGTTTTCATTTATCTGACTGCAGAAAGTCAAGGCAACTTGTATGTTTATGCACTACATAAGCATAACCTTCAAATCAATTTAGCCTATACCAACCACAACATTATACAAAAATATAATGGAATTGACAAAATAGTGTAGTAGCCTATATAAACAAAGCTGCATAATATCAACGACGAACATGCCATATAAATGAACCCTTAAATTGTAATCAATACAAATTCAAGTACAATACAAACAGCAGATGAATCCCTTTAAACGAGTTCAAGTTCCAAATTATTTTTATATCGAAGTTTACAGGGAAAATACTGTACATATTATTGACACTCTCCTGTGCCTGCTATTTAAAATTTGGAACATAAGTTGAGCTGACAGGATATTGGCTAGAACCAAATAGAGAAACCCAGCAACGTCGAGTTGTTTTGCTGGAGCACGCGAGGTCTGGTGTATGTACAGTACAGTACAAACTGCGTCTTTGAACTTACCGAGAAGCCTTGCGTACAAAGTAAGAATGTGCGAATTCTAGGTTGTCGTCAAGCCAAGCCTCCATCATCCTTTCACTATCGTAAGGATAGACCTCCATTCCACCTACAGAGATCAGCCGGTGAATATCATCCGCCTGCTCGCTTCGGGTGTCTACACTGACTGTGCTCTCTCTCTCTCTCTCTCTCTCTCTCTCTCTCTCTCTCTCTCCCTCGCTCTCGCACTTCCTTACTTTGTACCCCACTCTCTCTTTTTCTCTCTCTCTCTCTCTCTCTCTCTCTCTCTCTCGTACACACACACACACACACACACTGACAAACGCAGCGCGGTTACAGCCTACAGTTAAGGAAACACTTTGAACACTTTATGACTTAAAATGATAAATATGAATTTAATATGATTTAAAAGTCAGAAGGATCATAAAAGCATCTTACTATGCATGCTTATGATTTCACAGTACACTAAAGGTAAATGGTTGCAAATCATTTTTATGGGCTGAAAATTAAATGTAGTAATGTTCAACTTAATTTGTTTGTTTAAATTCAGCCCATATAAATTGTTTGCAACCACTTACCTTTAAAAAATTGAGTAAATCCAATGAATCTTTTTTTTGTGTGTATAACAATACAGCAAATATTTGTATTACCAATCTTTAATTACCGTTTTTTTCTCCTCTAATATAAAATTCAGTTTAAATGCTTTTTACTGCCAATTGATAGTTAAGAAATAAACTTCTCACAACCAATTCATCAAATAAATCAATATCTCTGAAATACCATATGGGTGTTTGGCTTGACGTTAGTCACTATAGCGTCCTAAAACTACTTTGTTTGGAAAATAGTTAGCATTGAATATTAATATGTAGATTTTTATGAGCATCAACAACAGCACTTGGATGTAATTTTAGATTTACATAAACTCAACAAAAAAACTGTTAAATGCACCTAACCACCAAAACACAAGTTGCTTTATGTTGCCTATTTATATATATATATATATATATATATATATATATTCATAAACAAATATTAATAAATAAATCATAAACCATTTGACTTCCTTATTTTAAAAATAAAACGATAACCCTTACCACACATTCATTCCTTTGAACTTTTATTGCAGAGCGATTGCCTAATATTGAATAGCCCTGACCCACACCCAAAGCACTATAGTCTGTCTCTTTACACAGTGGTGTAGCCTTACCAGCAGATGGTGCCTCCTTCTCTCCTGGGACAGGGAGAGACCACAGAAGGCATATGTGCTCTCATGGGTAAAATGTGACTCCACTGTGTACATGGTGGCCTGGCTGAGCTAATGACAGTCTCTGGAGAGACTATATATCAGTGAGAATGAACTGTATTGGAAAATCCTTCAATAAAACATTTTGGCAGAAACTTCTTCTCACCCTCTTTCCACAGAAGATGAATCACATCAGGACATTTGGTGGGATTCCATTTTGCACCCATCTACAGCAACTTTCCCGAGGTTCAAGTGACATTTGTTACAGTGTCCCCAACTAGATGTGCTTGAACACACATTCAGCTATAGCTGAGCCGAAACACTGTCCAGATGTGGTCACTCAAGTCACCCTAAGGTAAACTACTCGCTTCGCCTTTCAGTCATAAGTCAAACAACACTCTATTCCACCACATAATTCCCTGCACTACATTAAACAGCTCAGCCGCTATTGTAAACCCTAAAGTCAGTGGCATGGAGAAAAGCTTTGGTTGGAGAGAAGTCCCATGCAGTCCTCCAATGGAAACAATTTTGAGTGCTTAGTTTGTCCTATGTGGAGCTCAACAAGACAAATATGGCAGTAAAATCCCTTATTAACAGCGAGTTTAATGGGAACAGAGAGACTGGGGTTGAAGCCAGGGTCAACACCTCTTGAAACAATGATGCTATGGGCTAACCTGAATACATTATTAAATTTAACAAAATTTGCCTGTAGTCATCTTAAGATTTTAGATAGATGGTGTAATTAATGTACACAGAGGGTGTACATGCAAATAGGAAACAAGGGAAAACAAGCATTAAACATATATTAATTGGTCGAATTATAAATTAAGTTAGATTACAAGTCATTAAATGTGTAGACCATTGGAATGACACTTAAAGGGACAGTTCACCCAAAAATGACATTAAAATTTACTCACACTCAAGTGGTTCTAAACTTTTATGAATGTCTTTCCTCTGCTGAACACAAAACAAGATATTCTGAAGAATGTTGTAAAAAATTGACATAGGAACAAAAAGTACTATGGAGGTCAATGATTCCAAAATTCTTTATTTTATCTTCTTTGTGTTCAACAGAGGAAAGAAACTCGCACAGGCTTGGAACAATTGGAGGATGAGTAAACGAAGCAAGAATTTTCATTTTTGGATTAAACTGTCCACAAAGGAAACAAGTGCACACAGGTTTAAAGCAACAGCAGGAGGGAAAATGACTCCTTTAGCAGCTCCTATAACAAATGCACATGCACTTTTCACTGCTCAAAGTTTATATGCCATGCCATGCACATCAAGCTACAGGAACAGTATGCTCAGCAGGCATAGTTACCTCCAGCATGCACAGAAATCTCCTTAATATCACATTGCCTCCTCAAGGACCATGAAGGGGACACAAGTAAGGTATTTCAGAGAAAACCTGCTGCAGCAGAAACATTCCCAAGTGGACACTTCTGAGCTCCAGCTACACATTGTTCTGTGTTTTCAGAGGGAGTAGAGGGGTTTTCAGGGGGTTGAGTCTTTCGAGCTTGACAATTCACAGAGCTATCCCTGGTAAACATCAGAAAGGTCTAGCAAGACTTGGAATATACACAAAGGAAAGTGTGCTATGGGTGAAGGGCTCACCGCTATTGTCAGGTTATTGTTTTATGAGACGAACAGGATTTCAGCAAAGCCTGAGTGGAGGTGAGCTGTGTTCTGCCGGTTGAAAAAAAAAAAAGCACCTTTAAAAACGTTTAAACTGGACAAGCTAATCTCTTATGCTAAATGAACTGGAATACATTTGCATCACCAACTAGCATTCAAAAAAACATTATGTAAATTACGACTGCAGAAATGAACTGGTATAATGATGCTGGGGTGAATGTCGGGTTTTGCAGATCCACTTTTAAAAGTATAAAACACCTCTTTTCGTTTCTAAGTCACATGAATGCATGCGTATGTTGAATATGAATGCATGCACACAGTATGTTGAATAAGGAGGCACTTTGTGCTGATTTGAATTGTAAAACATTTGTTTGTTTGTGGTGCTTGCAGCTAAATAACCTGCTATCATATCCCAATGCAATCTCACAGCATCTTCCTAACTTTTTGAATTAGTGGCTAACTTGTGGGAGCACGCCTCCTTTTAAAAAATGGTATGTTTTTGTGCAAATTAAATTAGTACGGTGGCTCAGTGGTTAGCAATATTGCCTCACAGCAAAAGGTCGCTGGTTCTAGTCCCGACTGTGCCAGTTGGCATTTCTGTGTGGAGTTTGCATGTTCTCCTCGTGTTTGTGTGAGTTTCCTCTGGGTGCTCCGGTTTCCCTCACAGTCCAAAGACATGCGCTATAGGTTAATTGGGTAAACAATTGACCATAGTGTATGAGTGCATGTGTGAATGCAAGAGTGTTTGGGTGTTTCCCAGTACTGGGTTGCAACTGGAAGGGCATCCACAGCGTAAAACTTATGCTGGAATAGTTGGCGGTTCATTCGGCTGTGGCGACCCCTGGTAAATAAGGGACTAAGCTGAAGTAAAATTAATGAATGAATGAAATTTGTACGGGTTCGTACGAATTAGCCACTTTTCTGACCATATGAAAAAAATGAGTTTTTAATTTTTGTTCATTAGTATATAGTAAGTCTGATGACTGAAAAGTTAGAACATGTTAGTGGGAAAAAAACATAAAGATCAGCAGCTTTTGAATAGAAAAATTCCAAAGAAAAATGAATGACAAAAAAATTAAGACAACCAATATTTGAATGTTTCTTTAACTTATTTTAACAAGTTTTTCAGGTTTCAACTAACTTATTTAAATTATTGTACGTTTAACTTTATGTTTTAGTCTGTTTGATTGATGTATGTTGAGATGAATAGAAAAGTTCATTTAATAAAAAAAAAAAAATGAAAGGCAGCAAGATGTTTTTTACAGTGTAGTAGATAAGTTACCATTGAACATTTACAAATGTCTTAGAATAATTGCACTGAATGGACCACTTGTTCACTTTTAATGAAACTGCAAAAACACAAGCCTGCTTCAGATCTAATCACACTTTAAAACTTTATTTTCATGGTATCCCAACAGACATTCTTCTGACTGTATATTTGCAAGTACAAGTCTACTTATTTTGGGTACTCTAAACTAACAGTCAACTAATATTTTACTACTAATATCCTAAGAGTAAGCTGAAATGTAGTTGCAAAGTTACATAAATTATAGCATAATATAATTACTTATTAGTTAATATTAATAATAATATAATGTCTAAAGAGGCACTGAAAGTGTTTATAGTTATCTGTTACTTAAAAAAAGTCTACAGTAACACTTTATTTTAAGTACAATTGTCACTATTAACTAGTGGCTATTATGAAGACTTTGGCTGTTGATTTGTACTTATAAAGCATATATTTTGAATTATCTTATTCTACATCCTTAATCCTACCCAATACCTAAACCCAACTACTTTAATAACTTACTCACTCATTTACTTTCCTTTGGCTTATTCTCTGTTTTTCAGAAGTTGCCACAGCAGAATGAACCTATAATAACTGGAATGATGGAATAACTTTAATAACTATTAATAAGCAGCCAATTAAGAGGTTATTGAGCTAAAATTCATATTAATTAATGGTTATTTTATAGCAATAAATGACTTAAAAATAAAGTGAGTCTACTTAATGACATTCTAGCACATGCTCTGCTGAAAAACTTTATGTAATACTTTAAGTAAAGCATAAATCGAAACCATGACACATTACACCAGGTTTACTCTGGGTGATGAGACTTTTTATTGTTTGCAAATGGGAACAACGTACAGTTAACTGTCTTGACTGTATGCTATATCTAGAAATAAGTTAAACATCCAATCCATCTTGAGCATTAAAGACGCTTGTCAAATACTGCATTTTCTCTCTGATTTATAACAGTCTCTTCAGTTTAAACAGCTGTGAAAAATAACAAAAAGTAGGTCCTTGCTAACAATAGTAGTACATCTGGAACACATTTGATGGTCCGAACCAGGGGTGTCCAAACTCGGTCCTGGAGGGCCGGTGTCCTGCTGAGTTTAGCTCCAACCTGCTTCAACACACCTGCCAGGAAGTTTCTAGTATATCTAGTAAGAGCTTGATTAGCTGGTTCAGGTGTGTTTGATTAGGGTTGGAGCTAAACTCTCCAGGACACCGGCCCTCCAGGACCGAGTTTGGACACCCCTGGTCCAAACACACTGTATAATTTTTAAATACATAAACACTTATTTAACAACATACATTACATGCAAATTTGCACATAACAGCTGCACATATAACGTTGTATATAGTAATATTCCTGTACATACACTTGTCAATTTGTATATTTGCATTTGCTATTTACTTTTATTTTTAAAATATATTTATTATCTGTTTTTGTCCTTTTCCCAGTGATGGGTTGCAGCTGGAAGGGCATCCGCTGCGTAAAACATATGCTGGATAAGTTGGCGGTTCATTCCGCTGTGGCGACCCCAGATTAATAAAGGGACTATGCCGAAAAGAAAATGAATGAATGAATGAATGAATGTTTTTGTCCTGTCTCTGTAATTTTGTTGCACTGTATACTCTCAGAAATAAAGGTACGCGAGCTGTCACTGGGGTGGTACCTTTTCAAAAGGTACAAATTTGTACCTAAAAGGTCCATATTAATACCTCAAGGGTACATACTAGTACCTAAAAAGTACAAAAGTGTTCCTCTTAAAAACAATTGGTACTAATATATACTTTAGAGGTACCAATATGGACCCTTTAAGTACAAATGTGTACCTTTTCAAAAGGTACCACCCCAGTGACAGCTCCCGTACCTTTATTTCTGAGAGTGAAGCTCTGTCACGAAAACAAATTCCTCGTATGTGTGAACATACCTGGCAATAAAGCTCTTTCTGATTCTGATTCTGATAATTGGTAAAACCTATGTATGAACCCCATTTTAAAAATCTGGTTATAGTTTGATGTTAAAAAAATATATAAGGCAGGTTTTATGGATTGGTTGGATGTATATTAATGAATTTGCTAAACAAAACCTTTTTACAGACATGACTCAAACACAGCTTGTTAGATGTCAAGTTTCAAATGAAAGATGTTTTTGTCACAATAAGGCAATATTAATATTGATTTTAATAGACCATTTCAATGTGGTCATGTCTTTGGCCCATGAACATTTCCTGCTTGTTATCAAACTATTTCATAACTGTAACAAGAGGCAATTCAATCATAACCTAATGTTAAAACAGCTATCATAACATTATTTACCTATATGTGGCTCTTTTTGGATTCTCAGAAGCTTTAGAAATTAAAAATGTAAAACAGGAAATACATTGGGACCATTGTTTTTGTTTACATCCCTCAAAATGGTCTATATCATACACATTGAAAAAGGTAGTTGACTTAAAAAAATTGAGTAAACCTATTGCTTTCAAAGCGATTAGTTGACTTGAATTAAAAACATAAGCAAACATTCATTCATTCATTCATTTTCCTTCAGCTTAGTCCATTTATTAACCAGGGATCACCACAGCGGAATTAACCGCCAACTTATCCAGCACATGTTTTACACAGCGGATACCCTCCAGCTGCAACCCAGTACTGGGAAACATCTATACACACTCATTCATACACATACACTACGGCCAATTAAGTTTATTCAGTCCACCTTCTATATGTCTTTGGACTGTGGGGGAAACCGGAGCACCTGGAGGAAACCCACGCCAACACAGGGAGAACATGCAAACTCCACACAGAAATGCCAACTGACCCAGCAGGGACTTAAACCAGCGACCTTCTTGCTGTGAGATGACAGTGCTAACCACTGAGCCACCGTGTCGACCCATGAGTAAAGATTTGCCTTAAAATTAATAGGTAAATTAAATATGTGCATAATTATCAAAATTAAGACACATTCACAAAATTAATTACACATTCACTAAATTGTTTATATAAAGTCAAGTTGTGACTTCTAAGGAAACAGGTTTACTCACTTTTAAGTAAAGTAACTAATCCCGTTTACAGGTGATACTGGAGCTTGACAAAGTTGGTCACTTAAATTAACTGTTTTGCCTGGAAAAAGACGCTTGAAGATTCCTGAAAAATATGTTCTCTTAATATGACACCATTTTATTTTGTATATTGTATATGTAAATATTTATTGTATTAGAGCATGTATGAAGTAAATGATAGAATTAAACCATATACATCAGGCCATTTTGTTTTGGAAAATGGGGTTCTTAGCATTTGCGGTTTGTCATGATAAAAACATGTACATGACAACATAAAAAAAAAGAACTTAAGGTTTATGCTGGTTTTCTGCTCTAATGATGAACAGGTATTCCTCTGTGCAAGCTGTTAATTCAGTGGAAATTGTTGATGGAAAGAACAGAGACGCTCATTTCAGCGTGTGAAAACACTTTTGATTTCCCTGAGGCAGTGTCCAAGATTTTGTCACACTCCTTTCCGCACACAAATAAAGGCTAAAACCCCATGAGTGCTGTTGCATGCTGGTTTTGCTTGTTTTGTTTTTTTTAGAGAGAGAGAGGGACTTAGTTTGTACAAGTGTAATAGAAAATATTTAAAAATATATATTAGGCTGATGCAATGGAGTTATGTCCACTTGTTATTTAAACATTGAGTGACTGAAATTTGACATTTACTAGGATTTGTCAGCAAACAACATTAAAACAAGCAACATGCAATTTACTGAAGTCATATCTGAATCTGACATTTTATCATACTACTGTAATATCTGACAACATGAAGTATGGAAGCCCATTTCTGCCACAGAATGAAAAAGGTTTTTGCTATTGAATTTTTTGACACAATTCTGAGTTTATACCTCACGAATCTGGAAATTAAAACATCACTGAGACTTTCTAAACACTTGATATTCTGATTTTAATATGTGCAGTTGCTTGTCAGAATTCATCGAAAAAATGAAAATGAAAATTTACTTGTTCCCTTCACTTGTTCCAAACCCGTTTGAGTTTCTGCAGGTTTTGGCATATTTACACATGGAATATGATCTTTAATTAATATTGTAATGCTTTTTTGGCATAAAATAAGAATCTATAATTTTTCATTGCCAAAACAATGTGCAACATAAGATTGTTGTTTTTTTTTTCTTCTTTTTTTTGGTCCAGGGTCAAAGCTTAAATCTCAGCTTTTCCCTCTCAATTATCATTGTCTTAGTTATATTATAGGTACACACAAGAGAATATGCCAGTCTTATCAATGCATAATGGATACTTATGTAAAATTAAGTTTTTAATTATATTTTGTTAGCATATATCACACACAGATATAATGCCATTATATCAACTGGACACTGCCCTCATGAAAAAAATTATAATTTATAGTAAATATTTTTCTCCCCGCGTTCGCGTGGGTTTCCTCCGGGTGCTCCGGTTTCCCCCACAAGTACAAAGACATGCGCTATAGGTGAATTGGGTAGTCTAAACTGTCCGTAGTGTATGTGTGTGAATGAGTGTGTATGGATGTTTCCCAGTGATGGGTTGCAGCTGGAAGGGCATCCGCTGCGTAAAACATATGCTGGATAAGTTGGCGGTTCATTCCGCTGTGGCGACCCCAGATTAATAAAGGGACTAAGCCGAAAAGAAAATGAATGAATAAATGAGTAAATATTTTTGAACAGGGTGTCACGGTGGCGCAGTGGGTAGCACGATAGCCTCACAGCAAGAAGGTCGCTGGTTAGAGCCCCGGCTGGGTCAGTTGGCATTTCTGTGTGGAGTTTGCATGTTCTTCCCGTGTTCGCGTGGGTTTCCTCCAGGTGCTCCGGTTTCCCCCACAGTCCAAAGACGTGGTATAGGTGAATTGAATAAGCTAAATTGGCCGTAGTGTATGTGTGTGAATGCAAGAGTGTATGGGTGTAAGAAAATGAATGAATTAATTAATTTTTTAACCATAATATAAAGCACTTATGTTGTGGTAATTCTAATTGCTGTGGTAATACAACAAGAAATATAAACAATCCAATAATAATCCAATAAATACAAGTTTGTTTTACAACATATATTATATTATACTACTTACTACTTATATACTATGTATATTATACATACAATACATCCGTTTACTGTAGTAAAAAGTATACCACAGTATTACAGTTTATCAGTTCACCATGTAACATTCATTAACAAAGAACTGTAAATTCTATAATATATACACAGTATAATTCAGTTTACTATATATAGTATTTACTCTATCATAACCTTTTCATGTAGGTGCTTTTTTATAAAAAAATTATGTTTATATGAGTGAATGTTTACTGTGTGAGCTACTGAAAAATAACCAAGATAGTATGCCAGATGGATATGAAATTTTAAATCAGAGTTATCAATACAAGATGTCAAGAATATCATATATTCATGCATTCTTCACAGTGTCTGCATCTAATGAAAACCAGACAGAAGTAATCGCTTTGCTATAAGGCTGTGCCTGGTTGACAAATAGGAGATTAAGGAATGCCAGACAGGATGAGTGCAAAAAGAGATAAGGGGAGATTCACTGCGACAGTGGTGTCAATTTCATACTTTATTACTTCACTTGATACGAGAAGCAGATAAACCCATCACCCTTTCAACATGTAGAATGACCGGCTTAGTCTAAATTAAATGATTCTGGTAACAAGTGGAAGCACACTAAAAATGTGAGGTATTTTAAACATTTAGTGAAATATGCTTTAGTATTTTGTAAAACTCTAAGCCATTAAATCTTGGATTGAGTCTCTCTAGAGTCTATTAAAGGCACACTAAGCAAATTTTTCAATTCCAATTTTTCAATTCAAACTACTATATGTAGATAATCCCACATATAAAGAAAATAGTAATTTAAGGAGCGTTTAAATTACTTTATAGTAATTTATAGTAAGGCGACACGGTGGCTCAGTGGTTAACACTGTCTAAGTGAAGCTGAAGGAAAGCTGAATGAATGAATTTATAGTAAATATTATAGGTTATTATATAATAATAGGTATTAAATAATAGGTTAAATAATAATAGGTATTATTTTTTAAGTATAATGTTTTTGCATCATACTACAGTAAACTTTGAAACCACATAAAAGCTACCCTAAAAAGTAAGTTTTAATTGATGGTTTAAAAACATCCAGTGATTCTGCATTGTGAATATCTGAATAGTTTTTGGCAAGTAATAAGGAAAAAGTAATCAAGTAATAAGACAAAAAGTACAAAAGTAGCAAACACACTGCTTTAGACTTTTATTTTTCTGTATATACGCCATTATTTTGTGTTTTTTAAAGCTAAATGAAGGTGTAGGTTATACTGTGTGTTGATAATTGCAGAGCTCTTCTATTTAAAAAAAAAAAAAAGTAGCAGAAAAAAAACTACAAGTTTTGAAAGAGATCAAGCCTCAACCAGGTAAGAAAAAGTAACCTAAAAGTAACTCAAAAGTAACAAAATGTATTACTTAGAATAAAAAGTAACTAAGTAACGCAACTAGCTACTTTTTTGGGGAGTAACTCAATATTGTAATATATTACTTTCAAAAGTAACTGCACACACACAGAGACACACACACTTGAGCAGCTATCTTTATGGGGACTTCTGAAATATGTATTGATTTTTATAATGTACAAACTGTATTCTATCCCCCTTTCCCTAAACCAAACCCTCAGAGGAAACAATCTGCATTTTTATAATCAAAATGCTTCATTCTTTGTGATTTATGAGCCGACAAGTTCAAAATTGACTGGTCTTGGGCATTTTGTCCGCACAGAGTAATATATACAAGGTATATATCACACACACACACGCACGCACACGCACACACACACACACACACACGCACAAATGATTAGATATTAAAATATTAAACCAAGTAACATACTTCTAATACAATGACATTAATTTGTTTTTAATATGTAGAGATTGTTCATTGGGCTCTAATAAATACGTACACGTTAAATATGCCAAATACTTTTTGAGCCACTGTATATTATACATTTTAATTTAATTTTAAATAATTACAATTTTTTTTTTTACAAGTACTCATTTATGCTAAACAAGGCTACATTTAATTCTTCATAAATTCTTCATAGACTTTATCAAAATATTCAGCAACAAAAGCTCTTTTTACATGGAAATCAATAGTAAATTATAGAACAATTGTTCTTTTAAACTACAAAAAGAAGAAAAAGAACAGCACATTTACTGTAAGTGACAAATCAGATAAGGATACATTAATAGCCTAAGAATCTTATTAAAGATAAATATTTAAAAGTTCAGAATTCAGTCATTTTCTGGCTTCCGTCAACACATCTGCTCTCAGCCATCACAATGTTATTTTTAGAATGGGGACTTGGAATAACTCTTGCCTAGAAATGGAAATTTAAGATCAACACAATGAGAACTTGGCTCTGCAGTTCTATCTCCTGTGGGAATGTGTGACATACAAGTGCAAATCTTAAACATCCACCATACCACAAGGGGATCTCCAAATAATAATAGAGGAAACTGGATTTCCTCTGAAGGGATCTGAGATGTGCATGATCCACTTTTTCCCAACCGTTTTGTCTGTGGTTACTTCAGAATTAGTGTTATGGACTCAAAGTAAATAATGGGTAAACTACTACTGTACAGTATCTGAGAATACAAACATTTATCTTTGATATGCACTGTCAAAAAATGCCGTAAATTAGCAGTTTTCTGTATCTTGTACTTCATGTTTTCATTTTTGTTCCTTATATTTATGCTTTTGCATTGCATTATGGGACCTTGCTCTTTCCTCCAACAACTTTTAACCTTGAAAAGTTCGAAAAGGTGACTTTTATTAACATTTTTAATGGTTTAAAGTGATATATTGTTGTATATTAAGGTACAAAGACTTTGTAATAAACTGACAGTACATTTTCTGTTAGTTTACAGACTTATTTCTCTATATATTATTTCTTATTCATTATATTATTTCAAACTATAAAATGTCAATAAAAGTCACTTTGTTAAACTGTGGAGTTGAATTTTAACATCAAAAGGTGACAGAGCAGAGATCAAGGCCAATACCCATTTAACCAAAGTTTACACCACTGACTTCATACCTTGCATAACACTTTCCCAAGTATCTAAACAAGATGTTTACCATTATATTAATAATAGTTTACCAAAGCATCATAATTTCTTCCCAAGTCCCAAGTATAACTATGACCTATTGTATTTCGAGAACTACCTAATGATTTCTACCTTTAATGTTCCACAGATAAAATTACAGCACAATATTTGTAACAACATGGGTGAGTAATGGTAAATTAATTCCATTATATAAAACTACCAGGGATAGCTCACCCAAAACTGAACATTTTGTCATCATTTACTCACCCTTTACTTGTTCCAAACAATTCCTCTGTTGAACACAAAATTATTATTTAAATTTTACTACTAATTTATATGTAACCATTGACTGTCCATAGTATTTGTTTTTCTTACTATGGAAGTCAATGGTTACAGGTTTTCAGCTTTCTTCAATATATCTTCTTTAGTGTTCAACAGAATAAAGAAACTCATAAAGGTATACCATTTGAGGGTGAGTAAATTCTCATAAAATTCTCATTATCCCTTTAAATGGTTACCGTTGGTAGTAAAAAGGATGTTAACTTCCTAGTTCAGACAGTTGATGTTGGCTAAAATTACTCGTGACCCTGATCTTCCAAAGAGAGGCCAGGCAAGGTTTTGTTTTATTTTTTTACTTTTTATTTCTTTTTTTGCTTATTTCTTTAGTTGTTAAGTTTTCTGAGCTGCATATTTGTGCTTTGATCTAGCTTGAAAAGCTTGAAAGTTTATTTTTTTAAGACAAAAATAGCTTTGACAAACTGCAGACACGTGAAATAAATGAGCCCAATAACACTGAACAAATCAAGGCAAGAAATTACAGATAGTGAAATAAATGAGCCCAATAAATCTGAACAAATCAAGGCAGTAAATTTAACTGCACAATTACTGTCACGGCATAAGCAGAGCGTAAATCAAAAGAACATAAAACTGTCGTGTCGACAAAAAGACCTGTTGACTTTTTTCATATTTGTCATATGATTAGAAGAAAATAATAAAGTGAATGAATTATACATTTGCTTTATTGTCATTACATAACCTCACAGCTTTGATAGGAGGCCTAAAAGTGAGGAACAGCACACACCCACTCAAACACAGCATATCCTGATGTCGAGAGGTACATCAATCACCTCACAGAGCAGATATATATATACACACACGACTCACTTGTGCCACAATTACATTAGTACACAATGATGCATTTTCAACTCACCCCATGTTGAATCTTCAGATGAGATGTCTCCAATAAAAAAAACAATATCCCTTTTCTTCTTTCTTTTCCTCTTTCTCCTCTTCAAACTTTGCCTCTTTAATAGAGGCTTTTAGTGGACTGGCTTTTATTTATGTCCTTTTTTGGGATTGTAGTGCATGGAGAGAGCTTGCAGAACATTACATTGCACCCTTGCTGTTATACACGAGAAACTTTGCTTTCCCTCTCCCTCTCTTTCTCTCTCTTTCTCTGTCTCTATTACAAATCCCCCTCAAACTGAAATCTAACCAATCGCAGAAAATAACACTCAGGTGTATTTGTGTGTATTTTACCAGGCTGTGTTTATATTGAAACTTGTGCATGTCTCTCTGTCTGTCTTATTCCATTACATATAGAGTGTTTGTCAAGATGAACATACTTACACGTAATGAATACTTTGTTCTGCTTTTTATGCTGTCTAAACCACAGGACAAATGTGTGTATGCTGCTAATCTTAAAAAGACTTAGTAAGCAGGAAAAAATTATATTCTGACTGTATTTAATAGGCTGTACACTCGAAATGCTAGGTTATTTTAACCCAATTCTGGGTGTAACAGGGACTAAACCAACTGCTGGGTTAATGTTTTTATTAAATTAATAGGGCCAGGGGCGACATGGTGGCACAGTGGAGAGCGCTGTTGCCTCACAGCAAGAAGGTCGCTGGTTCGAGCCCCAGCTGGGTCAGTTGGCATTTCCGTGTGAAGTTTGCATGCCGACTGATGACGCATCGTAAAAACACTATAGATGAAATTTGCCAAGGAAAAGTTTCATTTGCACTTGTCCAGGACACAAAAACATCCATAGTCATTAAGTGTTCTCAAGTTGGGTCCCAGCAAGGAACAACCTGTGCCACTGAGTTTAACAAAACCAGGTAACTAGACTCTGGGGTACAGCACTGGTAAACAAAGAGAGAGAAAAAAGACTCTGGAGAGCAGATCTGCCAAGCAGGCCTTATCATAATGAAGAGACGCCATCTGATTTTGACTTTCATTTTCATTCATTCTTTCTGGCATGGCTAAGTCTATAGGTTAATCTGTACACACTGCTTGCACACACAATATGGAATATCCTTTCCTGAGCTGCTTTCCCATGTTTGCCCAGTTTCATTAGTTGCCATATAGCGTTACATTTTATATATATATATATATATATATATATATATATAAAAATGCCACTGCTGTGCTGAAACTTCTTGCAAGCATAGTGCTGCAGTAACACCATGTTCTAACTACACATGATGTGACAAGATTTCAGCAACAGGCAATTTATCTGCACCAAACGTGATGCAACACAACAGAAACA
Organism: Danio jaintianensis; assembly: GCA_903798115.1. Taxonomy (NCBI): domain Eukaryota; kingdom Metazoa; phylum Chordata; class Actinopteri; order Cypriniformes; family Danionidae; genus Danio; species Danio jaintianensis. The sequence continues at coordinate 12,985,283 of CAIGQV010019101.1, read as the reverse complement.
TTTAAATACCAGCCACTACCATCCCAACAAAATGCTAAGCGTTTTAATCTATTTAATACAAAATTAACCAATTTAAAATGATTAAAAATACATAGGCTGAGTACTGATATTGTTGGTTTGCACTGTTTGCAATTTTTTTTAAAAAGCAAACCGTTTTGCTATTTAAAAAAAAAAGATCTGATGTATGGCAATAAATGTCATGAAATGGTGTTCAAACTCACATTGGTAGCATTTAACACTGAATAAAGCACCTAACCAGTACCTGAGGTGAACATTTGCAATGTCGCGGTAATAGAAACTTTTTCTAAAATAGAACATTTTGTGCATCACTGTTGTTTTTGCTTTGTGATTTTGGATTATTCATTCATTTTCTTTTCGGCTTAGTCCCTTTATTAATCTGGGGTCGCCATAGCGGAATGAACCGCCAACTTATCCAGCATATGTTTTTTCTTGCTGTGAGGTAATTGTGCTACCCACTGCGCCACCGTTTGTATTGTTTTGATTAGTGTTATGCCCTGTGTGGCTCGGAGGATGGAGGGCTAACATAATAATGACAACCCTATAACTTTTAAATTCCCTTAAGAGTTTAGGTGCTATGAATCGAGACACAACAACGGACATTGCAAAAAGTGGTTTGCTTTATTTACAATAATGCAAAATAAAAAATCACCTAAATATATTAACAAAAAAAGTACAATAAACACATGAATGAATATGAACAAACTGAAAACAAACCTTGGGGGTTTCAAAGAATATAATAAATTAAACACGCTAACTAAGCCCTACTCTCTAAAGAACTAAAAAGAAAAATAAGTTAAAAAAAGTATTCGGCATCACATGCCCCTAACTACAAATATTCTCAACAAAAGCATACAGAGGAGTATCTACGTAGATCTAAGAATTAAGTCATGTGACATACTTTTATTTCACTTCCCTCGGGACTGTTTAAATAGCTTTGTTAGGATGTTCAGAACATATGCATCAGTACAACCCAAAGGGAACCACAGAAAAATCCAGTGTAAGTGTTACAAATAAAGAGAGCAGTTACAAGAGACGGAGAATTCTCCCCAGCTTACTCCGACTTAGTGACTGTGACTGCGCTTAAATGACACACATCCTTTCCTCATTGGTCCACCTCCGAAGACTCTGCGAGCCAATTGGAATACCTGGATGTTAGAAGGACAGCAGAGAGCAAATAAAAACAGAAAGGGCAGGAGGTAAAGCAAAACCTTCCTTTGAAAACGCTCCTTAAACAACAACAACAAAAATGTCAACGCCTCCTTCTCAATTGTTGAATAATTTCACTTCATTTATTTGAAAATAAGTTTATTAAACTATTTGAAACAAATTGGATGGTCAATACCTTTTTCCATCCTCCTTCAATAACACAGTACCTGCTCCGTATGCAGTGGCATCCACCTCTAATTTGAAAGGAAAAGAAAAATGATGACCTGTCAACACTGATGAACTACAAAGCAATGGCTAACACTTTGCCCACAGTCAGATCCTTACCTAAAATAACTTCAAGGCAAGGCACAGGCAACACAGGTCACACACCTACATTAACAAATCCAGTGATCAAAGAATAGCGGCGTTGTGATTGGCTGTCAGAGCAGAACTGGTAAAGTAGCACCTCCTACTTTACCAGTCCCACTTCCGAACTCATTCTATTGTTCTGCATTCTAGATATTGTTTCCACATAGAACGTAGGACAAATCCCAGTTCTAACTTGTCTGGAACACAGCATTACCCTTTGTATTCTCGTCACTGCAATGTATTGTTGGAAATGCAAACAGTTTGGCCTTTGGAATGAATAGGAATGCATGTTCCTTCAAGACCTGTGTTTATTCCATGTCTGCAGTGGCAAGTGGCATTTAAAAATATGCCCCACCATTGTGAAGAAGCAGCACTCATAGCAGTGGTATAAAAGCCTCCCGGCTGCACTGCACTTCTGAGATCTGGGGGGAGGTAAAGCCTTGCGATGGCACTGTGCTGGTTGTGTGGAAATTCAAAATTGACCCAAAACAAAACAGTGGTTCAACCGGCGTACTAAGAGTTGCAGAAATCATTGCACTTCTCTGCTTTTCATAGAGTCATTGAGAGGCAAAAAAATTTAAGGGCACTGCTATGACAATAAAGGGAAAGTGGTGAGGAAAAAAAAGGGACAAATAGTTTGGTCACCCTTACAGCTATAAAAACCTTACAGCTATAAAAACTCTTTTTCCACCTGAGATTTTCACTTTAAAAATAGCAAAAAGTGCATCACAACTCCGGCAATTACAAACACAAGGATGTATATTGGGCTCTATGCACGGAAACTTTAATTACTGTGGTATTCAGACTTGTTTTAGTAAATGCAGTGATGCCCAGGATCACAGACAGACTTGTGACGTTAGAATAAATTATGCTACATTTAATTTTGTCCTTTCCCTCCTTCCAAATTCTAATTTAAAAAACAGTCCAATATCTAATGGAAAAATAATAATTATAATAATAAACAATTTTACAGCCAAGAAATCATGCAAATAAAAATAAGCACTCTGTGCCCTTATTCTTTTTATATGTTTTTATTAGAATTTAATTTTTTGATTTATTTGTATTCTATTTTATTTAGTTAATTTTTTTTATGTGTGCATATATTTGGTTTTATGTATATTCACTCATTCATTTTCTTTTCAGCATAGTCCCTTTATTAATCTGGGGTTGCCAGAGCGGAATGAACCACCAACTTATCCAGCATATGTTTTACGCAGCGGATGCCCTTCCAGCCGCAACCCATCACTGGGAAACGTCCATACACACTCATTCACACACATACACTACGGACAATTTAGCTTACCCAATTCACCTATACTGCATGTCTTTGGACTTGTGGGGGAAACCGGAGCACCTGGAGGAAACCCACGCAAACACAGGGAGAACATGCAAACTCTACACAAAAATGCCAACTGACCCAGCCGAGGCTCGAACCAGCGACCTTCTTGCTGTGAGGCGATTGTGCTACCCACTGCGCTACCCCAATTTGGTTTAATTTATCAAATACACTTGCACTTATTTGTTTAAAAGAGACTATATTTTTATTCATGTATTGAATTTTGAATATCTTTTGATTAATACATGTTCATGCAATGACATGTATTGCCTTTTTCTGTGCTTTCTCCTGACTGATTTTACACAAGCGCAGTTCACAAGCCCAGTTCCCCTAGCCCCACAACCCTACGGGCTGACATTGAATTTTCTGAAAGAAGACTGAAGTACTGATGGTAATTTCTAAGACATTGTTTTTCATACTCATCATGCTCTTGTTCTTGTAGTTGATGTTGCAAGAGAGGTGCAAATCCCTTAATATAATACATTTTGAGTGAATAAATAATCAACAAAATAAGATAAAAATGTGTTTAAAGATAAGAGTTTTGATTACAAAACTTTGATTACTATATGATATACTATAGATTTCAGTTAAAACTTTCAGCTGCTTTAGTTTTTACACGGGGCAAAGGCTGTTTGTTCCTAAATGTTTCTGTAATTTCGTAAATATAACACCCTTGTGGTGGCGTAAAGGGGAATCAGGAAAATATGTTTAGACATTCATTTGTCAGTGGTTCAGAAGAGATGCAGGCAGGGGTGTAGCAGACATTTTAAAAGTGTGTGTGGGGGCGGGTAAGCTGAATGAGTTCCAAAAGTTTACGTTCATATAATTATTAATCACCTGTTTCTAAATGGTCTGTCTCTAAAAGCGAGGGGGACGTATCCAGGACAATTCTCAAATCTTGTGTCTGTGTTTACAGGTGAACTTCACTTGGTGCATGATGATTGAATCATGAAAATAAACTTTAAAACGCAAAAGTTTGCATCCCAGAGCTACTGCAAGACAAGCTTTTGTGGTTAAAAAGAAGTATAAACATTTTTTATTTATTCAAGAACATAACAGATCATAAGGTAAGGTAACACCCTTATTCTTCTGCTGTGATCATGTGTAAAAAAAACAATTTAGTGGTAACACCTCTTCCAAAAGCAACCCATTTTCCTGGGTCATCTGCTATTCTGTTACCATGCTTAAACTGCTTAGCTTCAGTGGGCAACCAGTCTTATAGGCTATGTGATAGAGTGATACAGAGTCAAACCACTGATGATCATATGTCACTGTATGGAGAAAAATCCTGGAATGTAAGAGGCGAGGCTAATTAAAGTGATGAGGCTGATCACACAGATTCAATACAATATCAAGCCATATAAATGAATGCAGAGATCCAAAACCTTCATAATACATTTGTTCATTCATATGACATCCTTGTCACCATTCTGCCACTTCGGTTGTGTATTTTCTGTGTTTGTGGCAGAGCTGTGACACTGCTCTAATCTTGTTTTGCTTGCGTTTTTGTGAGCACATGGCTCATTGTTTGTGTTGCCATGTGCTCTCCTGTCATGTTTCTCCCTGCCCTTCTTGTTACCTGATTATTGATTAATTTGCCACACCTGTTTTGTTTCTGATTAGTTTGTCTTTATAAGACAGTTTAGTTTCTCTTGATTAGCTCCTTTTGTCTTCTATCTTGTCGCTAGTTTGTTGTCTTCATGTAGAACAATAGTTCTATTTTTCCTTAAGCTTCGATTCCTAGTTTTTTTTTTATGTTTTCATTCAGTTTGTGTAGTTTCAGTTATGTTTTCCCCACTTTTATGATGTTTATGTTATTTTTCTTTATGTTTGAAAAAAAAACAAAAACATATTTTTGGTTGTGTTTGGATCATCGTTTCAAATATTTCACTCTGTCTGATACATAGTGCAATGTGACAAACCTGACACAACATCTGCAAAAGACAATTTCTCTGAGTGAAATCTTCTTAAAAATACAACGACTCTCCACATGATCTTTGTGGAGATCATTTTATTCTCCTATCTTGCACCATTTCATTAAAGTTTGGTTTAAAACCATATTCCGGACTCTTTAGCTGATTAATTTGAGTAAAATATTAATTTAAACAACTAAAATGTAGTTGCCAGTAGAGTAGTTGCCTATTTTTCTGCACAATTTAAATCAAATAAAAATAGGAATGGACTTTTTAAATCCATATTATAGCCTACTTGACATCTTAAAGATTTTAAACCACATATATCAGAAAACATTATTCGATACTACAGAAGTAACGTGATTACTTTGAGGTAGACTTTTTCTCAGATCGAGTAAGATATTTTCAAATAATCTGTGAATAATGAAGGAAAATGTAAAAAATGTTGCAATTGTGCTTTGGTTCCCTTACTCCGTTCCTGTAGTTGACAATGCCATCTGGTGGTTTGAATGTATACAAAGTCAAAGCAGTGCATGTATCTGTAACAGTACCGTTAGTCCTGAAAAGTCTGTCCGCTCTGCCCACCAGGAGGCTGATGAACTGAAATCCAGCCTGAAAGAAGCAGAGGAACAGGATGCTAAAATACTTAGAGAAAGAAATGTGCAAAACTCTGACCTCAATTTAGATTAATACAGTAATTTGGCCATTTTTTTTTGTGCATGTCATGTAAATGTGTTAACTCCACTGTCATAAACAAGCTAAAGGAATAGTTTTACTATACCTTAGCCTATTTCAAACATTTCACGTCTGACGTGTGTAACTGCAAGAGATATAAAAAAAACGTAATTGTCATGAATAGAAAAATATGAAAATATGCAAGTCATTTGCAAGTAAATTCTCTTCTTTTTGTTTTAAAATAACTTTTGTGACACTAAAATTCAATGTATCAATGTTTTCTATCATATCTTGTATGGGGAGCGTCTAACAAATAAAAGTTTCATGTAAAATTATGTCTGCAAATGTGTCCCCACCCCCAGCAAAAGGACTTTGACCACAGTGCATGCATTATACGATAGGCCTTTAAAATAAAAAAATAAATGTGCAAATCATAAATACTGTATAATAAACATTAAAATGTAATAAACTTTCAGATTCTGGCTATTTCACAGTAGAATTCAAAGCTACAGAGCACATATAGGCTAATGAACAATCATACGAATAAAAACACAGTTCATTTTATGAATTAATAAATATGACAACAAATTATTTTACAACAAATCATTCAATTTAAGTTTAATTAATCAAAACAAAATTATTTCACTCAATTAAATTTTTACTAGTTAGGTTGAATTAACTCTAAATTGTCAACAGGTTCCACACAAATTACTTAAGTAAACTCAGCTATCATTTGTTAGTTCCTTTATTCACCAACACAACATAATCCATTAACATTACTGACACAAGTACTTTCTTTAACTGAAATGCAGCACAGAAATTGCATCAGTTGAGAATATATGATCCAACAACAAAATTGTGTGTAAAAAAACACTGTAAAAGTTGGTTATCGTGACCTTTTGTAAAAAATAAAAATACTCTGGACACTTTAAATGGAAAAGAAACATGATACCCTGAACAGTGGTGTGTCAAGAGTATTTCCAGTAAATCATGTTAAATTCCACAAAATCTTAATAGCTCAGTGTTGGTTTACTTCAAACATTTAGTTTTTGAACATATGTACCTTGTTTGAATGTTAGCATCCAGCTGGAGGAAGATTTTCAACTATAGTAGGTGTTAGAAAAATAACATGAATCTTTAACATACCTTAACACGCAACAGGATATTACTGTTTTAACATGAGTGATCAACTTTGACAAATTAAACAGTTACTGATTTTCAAAAGTTTTCCAAAAAAAAACAAAAAAACATCATATCAAATTCGCAGAACAACAACAAAAAAAACACGTTAAAAAGTTTATCTTGACCTTTTTCAAAAAATAACTCTTGACACTTTACATGACAGACAAACATGTCACCCAGAACAGTAGTATGTGTCACACTTAAACAAAAATAAAGATGTCAAGTGTTTTTCAAATAAAAGTGCAAAGTGACTTCATATTAAACAAAACTCTGTGTTGGTTGGTTCTGGTGTTGCCATGATACTGGAATTTTGGTACAAATTGGTACTGTAATTTTAAAAATGTCCATTTCCTGCTAACATTTGAGTGCTGTTGAGCACGTTCTTAAATGCTGCTGATTTGCCATTGTGCTCACATGCTCAACAGAAATGACTGTGATTGGCCATGAAGGTCATCAGTTCACAGAATTTCACCGCTGTTGACTGAGTGTAAAAATAGATACAGGGACACTGGAGCATTTCAAAGTCATGTAGATCATCTGGTCTGTCTATGAGCTGACCTACGAGCGATCCGCTTATGGATCAACTGATTTACGCAGCTTTGAAACGCTCCAGTGTCGCTGTATCTGTGGTTACACTCAGTAAACAGCAGTGAGATTCAGTGAACTGATGACCTTCACGGCCAATCACAGTCATTTCTGTTGAGCACGTGAACACAGTGGCCAATCCGCGGTGTTTAAAAGAACGCGCTCAACAGCACTCAAATGTTAGTGGGAAATTGTCATTTATTAAATTTCAGTACTGATTGGTACCAAAATTGTAGTATTGTGACAACTACTAGTTGGTTCACTTATACCATTTGTTTTTGAGCATCTGTACCTTGGTCTGGTAGCATCCAGCTGAAGGAAGATTTTCTGAAGCACATCAAAGAATTTTTTCAGTTCCTGAGGATAATAGAGGTTCAGTGCATATATTTCCCAAGTAATCCCTCAGCAATAATGCTGTAGATGCCAAAGACAACTTGTTCAAGATCGTTCTCGTCAACACCACCACCTGAATCCTGTCCACACACACAAAAAAACAACAATGAAATAAACAGTCAACACATAATTCCAAATAGCTCCTTTTCATTGCAGTTTTCCACAAATGTATTAAATAGTGCTTGATTAATAACTTTTGGTCCAAACTGATTCCTCACAATTTGTTTACTCACTGGGCATTGAAATATACCTGCATTAAGTAAATTTTTCAAATTAAAGGGATAGTTCACATAAAAATGAAAATTTCCTGTTCATTTATTCACCCACAGGTCATCCAAGATGTAGGGGACCTTATTTTTTCTTCAATAGAACATTAAATTTTTTTGCTGAATCTGTGGTCCTTGGTGATTCATATAATGGCAGTGGATGGTGATGTTTTTTTATTTATTTATTAAAAAGCATACAAATTAATCCAAATAGCCATGGCTCCTGATTACACACTGAGGTCTTATGAAGTGAAATGATCGGTCAGTGCAAAAAATTGAACGTTATATTTTTAGCTTTAAACCACAGCCTGGTCAAACAGTTCTTGATGGATGTGCAAATTTAGTCTGGTTGTAGTCCTTTTATTCGCAGGAGCTGGTAATGCAATCCCCAATATCTATCAAAATGGCGAATTTTGCTAAAAGATAACAAGTTTGCACCCCTGTTAATAATATTGTAATAATATTATTTAAAAAAAAATTTTTTTATTTTTTACATGGACCAATTGTTTCACTTCAGAAGACATCAGTGTGCCATCAGGAGCCATGGCTATAGATTTGGACTCGTTTGTATGCATTTCTTTTTATCTAAAATAAAAAAAACATTCACTGCTATTATACAAAGCACCAAGAACCACAGATTGGGCTAAAATGTTCTTTAATGTCCTACTGAAGAGAAAAGTTCACTTACATCTTGGATGAACTGTGGGTATAAGTGAATTAACATGACATTTTAAATTTTGCTAAAACTATCCCTTTAGATTGAAATAATCAGAAGACCAAAATTGCCATTCCTACAAGCCGTATCACACAGTGCTAAATGGATATTGTGAGATTCTTAAAAGCTGTAGTACACAGTTACTGCAGCAATAATGATTAGTGATGTAACAGAACACAAATCTCACGGTTCGGATCACATTGTTTTTTTCAGTCATGGATCGGACCATTTTTCGGATCAGCCAAAAAAGGGGAGGAGACAAATGCCATTTGCTTTCCATTTATGACAAAAACAGTACTGCAAGAAACATTTGGTTTTAACAAACAGAACTTAGAAGCTGTAATTTTATTAAAAATAACATGAAGAAATAATCAGCTGAATAAAAATTAATTGTAAAATATTCAATACTGTGAAAAATTCACTGTTATTACTGTTGCTGATAACGCTAAATGTAGAAATCAAACATTATAATTTGTACAACCCATATTTATTATTTAGTCTCATTTGCAATAAATGATTCAGTTATTCACTCATAAAACTTCATGTTTCATTGCTAGATGCATCATTATTGAGGAATTATTCAGTGGCATATTTTTGATGGCTGGTTGTCGCCACCTGATGGTTAAATAACATAATTGCTGCCTACAACTTTAATTTTTGAGCATATGATGGTGATTTTAATCTTTACCATAAACATGAGTGGTTTTATCTAAATTATAAACTGTTATCCCAGTACTTCTGTGTTGTTTGACTGTTGGTAACTTCATAACCAACTCAAAAGACTAAAGACTGAATCTCTTTCTTGATTTTTGCGTTTTCCAAACAGATCTGAATGCAGCGATTCGAAGGATTAATAAACATATGCAAATCACCATCATTTATAATTTATGTTGCGTGGGTGTTGAAATCCCTATCTTTTAATGATTAATCGTGCAGCTTACACTGAATGCATTAATGCAGGCTCACAAAGTAGTGACAAAAAAACACCTTTAATAACCTAAGAAACTCACCACATCCCGAATAACCCACCACAACTTCTTCCATCATCATTATATTTTACAGGAAAGCCTAAATGCTTTCATAAATGTGATTTGAATGACGCAAGAGGCGATCTCTCTGCGATAGTTACAAATTTAGGATTAATCTACAAGTAAAAAAAAAATTCATTAATCCGCGGGTCTCGTGTGTTCTGAACCATGGGTTGTGATTCGTACAAATCACAGATCAACCGTGATCCATTACACTCCTAATAATGATCAGTACTACCTACCAGATATTCTTCGAAGAGACTGCTCGGCTCTCCATTCAGGTAGATACAAAGTGCTCTGAGAAGGCACTCTCTCCTCTTTTCAACAGTTTAATTCTAAATAGTAAAAGTAGTAGTCAACATACATACTACAAACCTTTTATACTTCTATAAATGTTTAATTGGTGAAACTTTATCTATGGGTTAAGTAGGCACATGCATTATGACCATTTATTTCTAGAAACTTAACAATTAGGCAAATAGTAAATTACACAGTTGCTATTAATCTCAGAAGCTTTTTACAATACAACCAAAATAAATTAATATTCATATAGGATGCACTTGCAGATGTTATTGGTTTCTGACAAATAGCAACTCAGACTGGACAAAATTTACTTATACCTAAATGTGTTCTACAATAGAGAAACGATACCTGTGCAGTCGAAGCAAAACAATTTTCTTCCCTTTTGATCCACCCGTTTTCTTCATCACTCTGGCAAGCTGATCGGTGTGGTGGTTGAGTTGAGAAAACAACTTTGTGATGAGGGGAACAATGGTAATCCTCACAAATTCTGCTTCCACCTTTAAACAATGTCCACAAACATCATGTTATACTATCCATGGCTTATACTAATATGTTTAACGCTATAGCAACACTACTATTACATTTGACTTCATGTTCCTAATTAATTTCATTCTCCTAACCCCATCAATCTGAGGCTGTGCTCTAAATCTGGTTGGACTCCCCACCCCAAAAGACCATGTTACTGTACTCTATACTGAATTTCATTTGTCATTTGATACATTATATAACAACATTGATTATCAATGTTTTAAGCAGTAGTTTATACCTCATGCGCAGTGAAGAGTCCTGGCCATCTGCTCTTGAATGGCTTTTAAAACGCTCCAGTGTCTTTGTGTTTACTCAGTAAACAGCGGTGACTTCCAACATTATGAAGCTGCAGGCCCGGAGACCCAACTGCACGCTCAGACGGCTCACCTGCACTTCCAGACCTTTCATTTTCTCAGACAGTGCTACCTGCTGTTTGAAAGATCGCCTAACCTGAATTCAACTGCTTATAAATTGTAACTTGCACTATTTTTCTACTGTAAAATATTACGCTATGATTGAATACATTATTATATAAAATATTAAACATACTAGATTATGATTTAATGCATTAATTCTGTTGTATTTTTATTAATTGTATTTGTAAATAGATATTGTTCAGTTACTTAAATATTTTCAGTCAGTTTTTTTTTAATCATTAAGGATTTATCACACGGTTTAGTACTGAGTTGAGGGAATGAATATCTCTTTCTTCACATACAATAAATTATAGTACTCTGAGTAATTTTCTCACAACAAACTTTATTTTTGTGTACTTTTTCATGAGGTCCTACTTTTACAGTCTATGGGTCCTACAAGTCATCGAGCTGTAAACAATGCAGAGAAAAATTTTGAAAAATAATAATTGGATTAATAATTATTACGTAGAAAATAACATCAAATAAAAGCTTTACAAGCTTTACATTCTTGTTGGGGAGATTTTTCATTTCTAGAGTAAAAAACAGTGGAAATATCTGCAGCATTTGGTGCACTGTATTAGTACTGGCAGAGACCCCCCTTTTTGTAATATCCATCTGGGGAAAAAATACACAAGTCACAAGCAAATTATTTTTGCTTTAACTTAAGAGAGCTCATATTGTAAATTCTATGCAGATTCTATGCAGACTTATTTGTAATTATTACAGAACTTATTAACAATTGTTAAATTGTTATTGTGTTACTGTTATTGTCTGTGGTAGCACTTTCAGATAATACAGTAATACGTACAGTAGACCTACATAGCACTAAAATATGTTACAAATAATAATTGCGTTATATATTATACATTTTATTTTAAAATTTTTACTTTAAAGTTTTTTAATTTGCCAGAAAACATTGCTAGAAAATTGTCCCAGAATGGTACAATAACACAGAAAATAAGAACAAGCTGTAAATATCATAAAATAATGCTATCTTTTGACACTAATTTGATCAAATCAAACACTGAAATAATTGTTTGTTGGTGTAATAAGATGCCACATTGATTTATGCCATAAAACCTGGTAATTTTCAGGAATCGCTTTAATAAAATCAATAACCTTACTCACGTGTCCGATGTTGCTACTTGCTAGAAAGTGCTGGTCTAAGCATGCATTTGGGTCTCCGTACCTGCTGCTTCACCCAACTCAACAGCAGGTGGCACTGTCTCTGAAAACGATAGGTCTGGAAGTGCAGGTCTGAGCGTGCAGGTCTGAGCGTGCAGTTGGGTCTCCAGGCCTGCAGCTTCACCCTAATCGTGAGTTCTGTGAACTGAAGACCTTCACGGCCAATCACAGTCATTTCTGTTGAGCACGTGGACACAATAGCAAATCAGCGCTGTTTAAGAACCTGCTCCACAACATTCAAATGTTAGCGGGAAATGGACATTTTTAAAATTACAGTATCGATTGGTACCGAATTCCAGTATCGTGACAACCCTAGAGTGAACGAGGAAAAATATTCCTTAATAATAATAATAAAAATAAGGAGCTGACCGACCTGCACTACATGGCTAAGCTAGCTAGCTAGCTTACATCAGCATGTCTAAGACACTAGATCTTTAAAGAATGAAGAACATGTCTCATCACAAATAAAATAGATTTATACTGATGGAAAAACAAATAACCTCCTACCTTTTCCAGTCGTAGAAAGAAAGACTTCCCTCTGTCAAAACCAACCGATGGAAAAACTTTGCGCATGCGCAATCTGACCAAATTTTTTTGGAGATTCATGGCAGTTGGCGTCGCATTATACTGCTACCATGTGGATGTAAGAAATGTTCACTTAACATAAATGGTTTGTGATTAGACAACACATTTGGATTTTGTATAGTTAAGACATATTTACGTGGACCTTAATAGAAAAAAACGTTTCAAGTCAACAAAGACAATTATTTTAAGTAAACCAAATATAAATATTTTATGTAAAGTGCACAACCTTCCTTGTTCATTTTTTGGAGTGTTTGAAGGCCAAACATTGATCTTTTCTGGTTTTAATACTATTTTTGAATATCCAAAAAATGAAACTAGTTTAGGCATGTCGCTTTTTACGTCCCAAATAAATAACGGAGCTAAAAATGGTGCTCTGAGCACAAGTAGTTTCCCAGAATTCCCCTGTGCATCATGTATAAGAAAGTCCCATGGCATAAAGATGCCACTACCAGTTATACCGTACTCCGCAGCTCTGACGTTAGCCGCTAGCAAAGTAACGCTCGCTGCATGTGCGAATGAGTGCTTAATCTGCACCACCGCCAAACGGGGGAGCTGGTTCATCCATGCCATCTGGTATACAATCTGACAAACAACCAAGTCCTTAACTAAAGCCACCGCTGGGTTCTGAAACAAATATCAAAGCATATGAACACCCCGAATCTGCCTACAAACGGGGTGTTGAATGTGACGTACTCGCACTCTGGTGGAGTGTTGAACACTGCTTCAAAGTATAAGTTCTGTTTGTGATATGGGGCCACGATGACACCCTAATCGCTGAACACAACGTTAGTGTTAAACTGTTATTGTCTGTCTGCAGGACAGTTCAATTCAATTCAAGTTTATTTGTTAAGCTCTTTTTACAATAATTATTGTTTCAAAGCAGCTTTACAAAAGGTGCACATTATTGCAATCAAATTACAATCAAAATAAGTTTAAGTTACAATCAAATATAAGTTATTATATATAAATATAGTTAACCTGCATTTAGGTGGCCTTAGGTAATATCATTCCCGGGTGAAAATACTGTCCCAGTCCACCACTGATTATGTGTATATGTTGTTCTCGAAGTCTTCGGTGGTTGGGTCTTAAATCCCATCAATGGCACTGCACAAACTCTAGAGGCCTTATGATGGGTATCATCAAATGGAGAACAAAGAAAATAATTAGTGTAGCTGCTGTTCATAATGAATTTAAACAAGAGATATTAAAAGTCAATGCAAAAATGAAGGGCTATAAGTTAAAATTGGAGTTAGATAAACAAACATAAAAAACATCAAAGTATTTTTAACAAAATGCCTGGTGCATTAAGACAGGAGGAGTGTGTCCTACAGGTGGTTTGTCAAGCCCACTCTGCATCAGTTATGTGATGCTTTACTAAAAAGATAGGTCTTTAATCTAGTTTTGAACTGAGAGAGTGTGTCTGAGCCTCGGACATTATCAGGAAGGCTATTCCAGAGTTTAGGGGCCATGAATGAGAAGGCTCAACCTCCTTTAGTAGACTTTGCTATTGTGGGTACTAGAAGCCCAGAGTTTAGAGATCTTAAAGAGTGGGTTGGGTTGTAGCGAGACAAAAGGTTGGTTAGATAAACAGGAACTAGATTATTTAAAGCTTTATAGGTAAGAAGCAATATTTTATAATCAATACAAAACTTAACAGGCAGCCAGTGTAAGGAGGATAAAATTGGGGTGATATGATCATATTTTCTAGACCTGGTAAGAACTCTGGCAGCTGCATTTTGCACTAACTGCAGTTTATTAATAAAGGGTGCTTGTGACATGGGAGATATGGTTTTAAAAAGTTAAGTTGCTGTGTAACATAACACTGAGAATCTTTTACAGTAGAGCTAATACTGACGTTGTATCCCTCCAATTGCAGGTCGAGTTGTGAGATCTGCTGTGTACAGGATTTAGGCCCAATAAGTATAATTCTGTTTTGTCTGAATTTAAACGAAGGAAATTATTGGTCATCCAGTCTTTAACATCTTTAATACACTCAGTAAGCTTAGACAGTCCAGACATCTCATCAGGTTTTGTTGAAATATATAATTGAGTATCATCTGCATAGCAGTGAAAGCTGGTCCTGTGTCTTCTAATAATGTCTCCCAGGGGTAGCATGTATATTTTAAACAGCAAAGGGCCTAAAACTGATCTTTGAAGTACCCCATAATTTACAGGCCTGACTTGTGAAAGCTGTCCATTTATATTTACAAACTGATAACTGATAGTCAGTCAAGTATGACTGAAACCATCGTAAAGCCTGTCCCTGTACACCTGTAAAATGTAAGCGATCTATGATGATATCATGATTGATAGTGTTGAATGCAGCACTAAGGTCAAGTAAAACTAGTAATGAGCTGCAGCCTCTGTCAGCAGCTAAGAGTAAATCGTTGGTTATTTTCACTAATGCGGTTCCTGTACTGTGATGGGGCTGGAGAGCTGACTGAAACACTTCAAAAACATTGTTCATCTGCACAAAGGAGCGTAATTGGGCAGAAACAAATTTTTCTAGGATTTTAGACATAAATGGAAGATTTGAAATAGGCCTATAATTAGCTAAGTTGCTGGGATCCAGTTGTGTTTTCTTAATAAGAGGCTTAATAACAGCTAGCTTAAAAGGGTTAGGAACATGGCATAAAGATAAAGAAGAGTTGATAACATTAAGAAGAGGTTCTCCTACTACAGCTATAGCAACTCTTTCAGTAATTTTGCAGAAGGTTTATCATCTTCTGTTTGTTGTCTGAAGCCTTCTATATTATCACTGATAAGTCATATTTTGTGGTGGGACATTTTGTTCCGACGACGACCAATTATTAATTGTTAGTTTAGCATCAGTGTTAAATAAAAATCTAGGATTGTTATGGTTATTTTCTATCAGGTTGTGGAGGTGTTTAGTCCTGGCAGATTTTAGAGCCTTCCAATAGATGGACATACTATCTTAATTCTAAAGAACTCTAATTTGTTTCTTGTTTTTTTTCCACTTATATTCCAAGAGTTGCTGTTTTAAGAGCGCGAGTATGATATCCTGGAGGACTGGCTTCATTTAAACCAGGGGTGCCTAAACTAAACTAATATAGTCATTTTGCAAAATGACTATATTAGTTTAAATCAGGGGTGTCCAAACTCAGTCCCGGAGGGCCGGTGTCCTGCAAAGTTTAGTTCCAAGTCCAATTAGACACACCTTGGGTAGCTAATCAAGCTCTTACTAGGCTTTCTAGAAACATCCATGCAGGTGTGTTGAGGCAAGTTAACATCTGCAGGACACTGGCCCTCCAGGACCGAGCTTGGGCACCCCTATTTGAAACTAATATAGTCATTTTGTTAAGTACAAACAAGCATTAGTCCTTCATACAGTGGAGTCCAAGCTCAACTACCTCTTCCTTTTCCTCTGCTTAAATAGAGCAGTCTTAAGTAGGTACAGATGCTGACACCGGTGTGTGGTGCTGATGAGCTGGTTTCCAGCTGATCTGGCATTAGCGAGTCAAAATAAATAAATAAATAAATAAATCTGTTAAGATGAATGCTAAGGGTGTAACGGATGACGGAGATGAATGTTTTTTTTGTTGTTGTTGTAGATTAATCCTAAATTTGTAACAAATTCGCAAATCGCATGTATTCAAATCGCATGTATGAAAGCATTTAGGCTTTCCTGTAAAATATAATGATGACAGATGAAGTTGTGGTGGCACCTAAGTGCTTTCTTATTAAAGTGTTTTCTGCCACTACTTGTTTAGCTTGCATTAATGCATTGTGTAATCTGCACAGTTAATCATTAAAAGATCGGGATCTCAATTCAAACACCCACGCAACATAAATTATAAATGATGTTGATTTGCATATGTTTATTAATCCTTCGATTAAGCTCTACATTCAAAACGCAAAAATCGAGAAAGAGATTCTTTAGTCTTTTGTGTTAGCTTTTGTGTGTAAGTTACAAACAGTCAAATAAAACAGAAGTACTGTATAAGATGAAATTAGTATCAATGTTATTTGCAAATGCACGTTCTGTCATCCACGCGCTCTATTAATGTTGTATGCAGTTTTACATCCACAAGCGAATGGCTTTCGACCTGAGTCTGTGAATTTAAGATTTGCGTAAACATAAACATGTTCGTGAAAACAAATATTATGTTTTGCATTCATGCATCTTAATTTACATGTGCGAAAAGGAAGTTTTGCATTTGCGGATCAGGTGACGTGCGTGTGTGAATTGACTTTTTGTATGAGTGCCGGTTTCGTTTGAATTTTGAGACTTTCTTTTCGCGGTTTTTAAGCTTTTCGGGAATCAAACACAAAGAACATTACATGAAAAAGCCACAACGTTCTTATGCAATGTGTACATATCTGCCTACCGATTTGAGAATTATACAATCCTGCGTTACTTTGTGTCTGAAAAAGTCCGATTTAAATAAATGTGCAGAATTTTGTAAAAACAGAGTTGTATTTGTGAATACACATGCTCTCTTTTGTGTACGTGAATCATAATTTGCGCATGTGTGGGTCAGGTGGTGCTCATTTGGATTATGAGACTGATTTTACGCAGTTTGTCGGCAAATCCACGCGCGAGCAACTCTTCATTCAAGTTCAAGATTCATTAATTCCACACTTATTTCACATCAAACAACTTTGCAATGTTGATGTAGCAGACTTTATTAGCGTCCTTAAATTATATGTCAATGTATATAGCTGAAATCACCGAAAACAAACATATAATAAATAAATAAACAAATAAACCGCTGGCTGAGGAACAAATAAATAAATAGACTGATTAACACTCCACAGCACTGGGTTGCCATGTTTCCATAACAAAACTCTATAAAAGGCCAGTAAAAAACAGTCCGAAACTAGCCC
>CAIGQV010019101.1:12930563-12967389 GCA_903798115.1 Danio jaintianensis | reverse complement strand
AACAAAACTCTATAAAAGGCCAGTAAAAAACAGTCCGAAACTAGCCCAATAATATCAAAACCAGAATATTTCACCACACATTCGTGTGTATTTAATTATTTATAAATATAATTGATGCAATATGTCAAACCAAAACAACCCGCGGACAAGTGAAAAGTATCCCAATTCCGCAGGAAACCCCGCGGATTTTGCAACCCTGCCACATTGCGTCCGTAGTGACGCCACTTCTCCTCATATATATACTAGATGTCGCCTGGCCTATTGTTGTCTATTGGAAGGAATGCGTCAATAGAGCCGCCATTTTAGTACAGGGTAGCGCTCCTTTGAAACGAATGCGGGACCAAGGTGCAGTGGAGGACTGTGGCCAGAGATATACACATATATACATATATCTATGATCGGGAATTTCCCCCCGTGGTCAGTACGCAAAAAAAATTTTATTACGAAAATTATAATTTTACATCACTTTTCTACATTGATGGATAAGTGACCACACGGGCATTGCCGATAAAGAGTGTGTGTTTGTGTGCATGGAAATGTATTACCCTCCCTCCCTGTTAAATTTGATCTAATCAGTGTCGTGAAACACACCCCCTCTCCTGCGTTCACTTCCCATTCTAACGGAGGGAGCGATTCGATTGTGAATGAATCTCCGTTATGAACGACTCGTTCACTTAGCCGACAATAATACAAGTTTCTAGCACCGCAGCATCTTGTTGTCATATTTCTTTTTCATTGTTTGCTTATTTTATTCAACAAACTAGCATAAGCCTAGAATTCAGTGCAAGTTTATGCTACTTTGCCTTATGATGAGTGCAGTAAGTGACTGTATTATCATCAATAACGTTACTTGTTGAACACGAAAGTTTGTAACATGTAAAAAACGAAATCTTACCTATGAAATGTTCTGCTTTTGTGCTTTGTTTGCTCGTTACTACAGCCGTAAGCAGCGCTAAAGTCCAGCATCTTCACATTGGCACACTGTCTTGACTAGTGCGGTTGAATGATGTTTGTCCTGGGAGCCCTGTACAAATGTGGCGGCGCTATTGACGCACGCTGAGGGTCCGTATGCGATATCTAGTGTATATATCTATGACTTCTCCTTCGATCCAGAAAGCAAAATTAAAGTCTGACTTTTAGTTACAGACACAGTCATAAAGTATTTCCAAATTTAAACGTGTTTAACAAAAAAAGTGTTCATAAAGACATAGTTTTGCTTAAAATGACGATACGTACCGTAACGTTAATTCATGACCTACAATAAAGATCTAAACAACGCACTAAAGGAAAATTAAAAACGTTATATATTTTAAATATATTTATATTTTAAAATGTATTACATTTTTATATTTATATTTGACGAATTATCGAGCAATTCTAAATTAAAATATGAATTTGTTTATGTGGCATCGCAGTTCCATCAACAACGCCAAAACTGCTTCCAACTGTAATGACTGTAGTAATTTCTCACTTTAAATATTGACCATAATTAGTTAAACGAACAATTATTTGTCAACCACACAGTAACCATAAAAAAATAATGTTTTGTCGATAAACTATATTTTAGCTCGAGGAAGGTATAATAATGTATTGACAATTACCGTTATTTTACCGAGCCAGCTTTTTGGGGAAACGCAGTATGTGTATTACGGTAATAAGCGCGTCACAGTCTCACGCTGCCATTCTTCATGTTTATTTACAACTACAGATTCGCTGCGATAATGTATGCCTTTTGACAAAGGAGCCTTGCTGTAGTCCATTATGCTGTACTTACAGACCTTCCTGCCAAATCTGTGCAGACGCTGTTTTGCAGAGAAACTATTATGGAGAAGAGGATTGTCAACTACACAAAGTATTTTCTTGTTATTGACATACATATCATGTTCCTGCTGTATATTTGACAATGCCAGTGTCTTTACAGTCAATCGTGGTTATCTGCACACGTATTAAATAATTCATTATTAACTGTAAACAATATGTTAATAAGCCGTTTAACAAGGAATCAGGTGAAAAGATGTGCCTTTTTGAGTGAGTTGTCTGTAATGCTGCTATTTCTTTTTGATCCAGTGATTGGTGGAGATAGACTTAAAATGATGCTTTTCCTCAGATCTGTCAAGAACAAACCTCGCTCACCAAAAGACTTTGTCACATTTCCCTCATACACAGAAGGGTGCTGCATTTCTTTCACAGTTCATCTATTGCCCGTAAGTATTCCACAGAACTTAAATTTCTAAATTGTAGTATTCAAACCTGTTTTTGAGGGTCACTGAGGTGCAGAGTTTAACATTATTTGTAATTAAACATACCTAAAGTAGCTAAATAAAGGTCTTCATATCAGAGATTCCCTGCTTCCAAATATGCCTACTTTTAAATTATTTAATAGGAGATACAAGAAATAGTATGTGAGCTTGATAGTATGTCTGAAGGCATTGTGTTCTTAAAATATTATGTGAGAAGTGTCCCAAAGACTTACTACTTCAGACAAGATTCTGTACACTCAATTCACACTTTACCACCCCATAAGGAAAACAGGAGAATATTTACCACAAAACTAAGGCTGTAGGACACTTGACAGTAAAAAAAAAAAAGTCACAACAGTTACATTTTTTAAATGTAATTTTTAAGATTTTAATTTAATGTGGAAATATAATGGTCTGTGACTCTCATCAGAGAAACACCAACTTGTATCACATCTATCTTCATAACAAATCAGTTTACAGACTTGATGTCATTCATTGTTTGTGGATGCTGAGTTGGTGAATTTAGAATTATGGGTACATTTTGCATCACCAAGATAAATATTCTATTTGATTATTTTTAATTTAATGAGATCGTATCAGTTATGTCAAGTTATCTGTATACATGAGGTTTGTATGTGTATTTAGTGACATTTTGTTATGAAAATATTAACTTGGAGAACCCACTATACCCATTTTCAACTGTCTCCACCTCCTGGAGCATACGTTCAGCTTAAATTATCATAAAATAATTAAGTCTAATTTAATTGTTTTTGTGTGTTTACTATACTAAGTTAAACATTTGCATGAAACTTCTGTATTTTTTTTATTATTTATCATTTCAGTTATAGAAATATCCATTTTGTGTCTATCCCTATCTTCTGGTCAACTAAGCTACAATGAATTTCTCAAAATTATATAACTTCCTCTAGCGGGAATCTCTGGAAGGCATTAAAGCATGTTGATATTCTTCTCTCGTTAATTTGTACAAAATGTTTGTTACACCAATAGTAGTTTAATTATTTGTCAACTCCTATTTTTGATATTTCAGTGAATTTTTCATTCACTTTTAAAAACCACAAAATGATTAAAATAGGGCGGCACGGTGCAAGAAGCAACAGCAAGAAGGTCGCTGGTTCGAGCCTCGACTTGGTCAGTTGGCATTTCTGTGTGGAGTTTGCATGTTCTCCCTGTGTTCGCATGAGTTTCCTCCGGGTGCTCCGGTTTCCCCCACAGTCCAAAGACATGCACTATAGGTGAATTGGGTAAGCTAAATTGTCCATAGAGTATGTGTTTGAATGAGTGTATGGGTGTTTCCCAGTGATGGGTTGCAGCTGGAAGGTCATCCGCTGCGTAAAACATATGCTGGATAAGTTGGCGGTTCACTCCGCTGTGGTGACCCCTGATTAATAAAGGGACTAAGCCGAAAAGAAAATGAATGAATGAATGATTAAAATACATAAAATACTGTTCTAGACATGCCGTGTGGTATCTGGTTTGAGGTTAGCATCTTGAACTAAAGGACAAATATGTGGAAAAATGTCCACTCTGTTGTTGTCAACACTGTTAGTGGTTTAATTGTAATTTAAACAACAATTAGTAACAGAATCTAATCTAACCTATGACATTTAAGCATTTTGCATTATTTTACATCAATAGAGAATTGAGTTTTCTGTTAATTATACATTTACTGTATATCAATCCTGTTGAAATAAAATGAAAAATGAATGGAAAATGCCTGAAATGTCCCAAAAATTGTCCTTGACTTTTCTTATAAAATAGGATATTTTTTTAACATGAACTTGAAAAACCTTTCTATATAAACAAAGAAGCACTGTTTTTTTCTTGGAAGCTTGCCTTTGTTCATAAGATTTGTCTAGACTCGTTAGAAAAGCGTCTTGGAGTAGAAAGCTCCAGGATGTTGGCCTTCCAGGAACAGAATAAGACTCCCCTGTTCTAATGGAATGAATTTTGATTGCACATTTTGACTTTACAGAGCTGCCTTCATTAGATGTGGTGGGACAAGAGGCCTGTTTCGAGGAGGCCGTGACAATGTTCACCAGCAAACCCTTAAGGACATTGCAGAAAATATCAGAGAATGCAAGTTTAAACGAATTGTGGTGATGGCAGGGGCAGGCATCAGCACACCTAGTGGAATCCCAGACTTCAGGTAAAGCAGGGCTCAACACACTCTTGTCCCCAAATCCACCTTTGTGATCAGTGCAACTTTACTCTAATCTCTTTTTCCCCCCCCCACAGATCACCCGGAAGCGGCCTTTATGACAACCTTCAACAGTACAATCTACCCTATGCTGAAGCCATATTTGAAATAAATTACTTCCATCATAACCCTAACCCTTTTTTCGCTCTTGCCAAAGAGCTTTATCCTGGTAATTACCAACCCAACCTGACGCACTACTTCATTCGCCTGCTTCATGATAAGGAACAGCTGCTCAGGATGTACACGCAAAACATTGATGGACTAGAGCGCAGTAAGTGTACACCATACACATGTACTCTACACTCTTCCTACCCTGGCTTTGAAGGAACACTCCACTTTTTTGGAAACAGGCTCATTTTACAACTCCCCTAGAGTTGAGTTTTATCATTTTTGAATCCATTCAGCTGATCTCCTGGTCTGGCGGAAACACTTTTAGCTTATCTAGGTGCAATGATATTATGCAGCACCTGAAATTAGTCCCCAGGTAGATAACTAGGTAACAGTGCTACGTAATATCATTGCACCTGCTGCAGCCATGGTCCCTTGATTATTATGATTTTTTTTTATGTTTGCGTGTGATGCTATTGGTCTAATCCGATTCAATGATGTATGCCATGCTAAAAGCACTTATGTCAGACCAGAAGATTGGCTAAATGGATTTTTAAAAAATGGTGAAACTCAACTGTTTAATTAGGCAACTTGTAAAATGAGTGTTTCCAAAAAAAGTGGAGTATTCCTTTAAGTATTTTTTTCAGTCCCAAGCTAGGTAACTAGGTAACAGCACTATGAAATATCATTGCACCTGCTGCAGCCATGGAAAGGCAGCAGAGTCACTTGATTATTATTCCAGAATGAGAGTATAGTTCCTAGCTATATTGACCTAGAAAATAGCAACTTTTTATTTTTCCGTGGTCTTTTAGTCAAGCTTTAAATCGTAAAATTATCAAATTATCATTTTTAAAAAGTGTTTTGAGCATAATGCTAATGGTCTAATTCAATTCAATGATTTATGCTAAGCTAAGCTAAAAGTGCTCCTGCCAGAGTGGTAGATCGGCTGAATGGATTTAAAAATGTAAAAAATCTACTTTTTAATTTGGTGACTTTTCCAAATAAGTCGAGTGTTCCTTTTAGATATCAGTATACTGTATGTAGCATTAGTAGGAACATTATTAACAACATTAAAAATAAAAGCAATTGCTAATAATCACCTGTCACCGGTTTTTGCTTAAATGGAAATTGAAATCAACAGTAGTGCAGTTGTTACTAGCTAGTTTGGAACCTTTATACCTTCGCATATGAGTATGAGCGTAACCTGAAGGGTTTATGATCTTATTAACCCAGATGTATTTTTTTGTAGTCCCCAAACTTCGCTAAGTTTGCTAAGCTAACTCTGTAAAAGCCAATGTCTCCCTTTGCATTGAACTTTGAGCGTATTACATTCAGAGATGTTGTTTATGTTCACACATCTACATTACACATGAACTAAAGTTTAAAATATAAGTGGACCACCCCTTTAAAAATATGAAATTCTAATCAGTGTCAATAAATTTACCATAAACAATCCTTATATTGCTTGTAAATGATAAAAGCACAAATGAAGCTAATAGCTCTCCAGAAGCTAAACGTTTTCCAGAAGATATGCTGAAATTTCATTCATTTCAGTAATATTCTTGCTTTTCACATAACAGTAAAAATGCATTTATATTGATATATAATACTAATGAATCATAAATAATACATATATTGTTTGTAAATAATATTTAAAAATAGCTTGAGATTGCGCTGACTAGCCAGTATTAAATGCACTATTAAAATGTAAATGACAACAACGTCTTAATGATTGTCAGTTAAAACATTTCTTTAGGCATCTGTTAATATTTATACAATTCAGCTTAGTCTTATTTTACAATGCGATCATGTTTAGTAATATTTTTTTATGTCAAACTTTGCTAAGCTTGGTTAGGGTTATGCAGATTGAACGTCTGTGTGAATCATTTATGAATGGCGTTGATCTTTCATTGCCTTCAGTGGCTGGCATTCCTCCAAAGATGCTTGTGGAGGCACATGGAACATTTGCCACGGCCACATGCACAGTTTGCCGGAGGGATTACAAGGGAGAGGAACTTCGGGTAAGTATGTGTCATTGAACTATTGATTATTTATCCCATGGAACTGCACTTTTCAAATAAACTTATAATTGACCTGCTCATTTATAAACATTCATCTCGACCTCAACCTAATTTTATAGGTCCCGTGAAATTAAAATCAATATTTTTAGATGTCAGTATCAGTATGTTAGTCTTAAGGATATCTATAATCTAGTGTGCTCCAAAATACATGTTTATAAAATATAAAACGGATCCAAAGCTTGCAGTTTATCACTTTCGCCTAAATCGTTTTTTTTCACGTCACTTCATACTTCAGTTTCTCATTAATTCTTGACCAATCAACTGCTCTACAGTATCTGACATGCCCGCCCCTTCAAGACGCTTCTTATTTGCTTGTCATTTGATTTGCTTGATCTTTAGCTGTGCTAAAAACAAAATGCTATTGGCTGTTTTTTTAAGGGGAGGAGCTACTATACGTCCCGTCCTCTCTTCATTTTTCAATTGAGATTACGTCAAACATTGAATAAAAAAGGAAATTTCAAAGCACTGGGACCTTTAACTCTATATTATTTTGTTGTGATTTGATAATTTGAGGGCGGTTCATTCCGCTGTGGCAACCTCTGATAAGTCAGAGACTAAGCCAAAGGAAAATGAATGATAATTTGAGCTTCTGATTGATAGCTGTTTCCCAATAGGATGACATAATGGCAGGGACAGTACCCAAATGCCCTACTTGTAAAGGAATCATCAAGCCTGACATTGTGTTCTTTGGTGAGGAGCTTCCACAGCACTTCTTCACCTACCTTACAGACTTCCCGATAGCAGACCTGCTCATTGTGATGGGAACATCTCTAGAGGTGAGGAAAAGCTGTGTGTCAATAGGTTTTTCTTTAATGCTGGATTCTAGAAGTAGAACAAATCCAATAGGATTACACAAAAACATGTCACTCATGTAGTTTTGAATGTGTAAGGGTGCTTTCACACCTAGACGTTTGTTTTGGAACATGGCGCGTTTGCTCCCTTAGCGTGGTTCAATTGGGCATATGTAAACCCGCAATTGCCCTCAAATCAATCAGTCAATTGAAACGAACTCTGGAGAGGTTCGGTTGTAGTGAGAAAGCAATACGATCCAACGAACTAACTAAACTATATTACAGTGGCTATATCACAGTGTATTAGGGGTAGGCTATGTAATAGCCATTTAGGCCTATATGGCTATAAGAAGAGAGAATAATGAGTAGGGCGAGATATCATTCCGGTAAAAGTGCGTTTTATGTTGAATACGAATAACAACTATTAAAAATATATATAATATCATTAACTTTTTTCATTACTCAACTTCTGATATATAATTGATATATTTTTTACAACCCTTGACAATTGAAATGAGGCTATGTATGAGAAATTCTTACCTCTGATTTATATTTGGTGATGACTATGTCTGTGGGTGTCACTATTCAAAATTAAAGCGCACATTTTCGCTTATAATGTCTAATTTCTCATCGTCATAAATTAATAACAACGTATGACAGCTGAGCGGAATCCCGGAAAATAAACCAAACTCTCCCCGCCTTCTAATACAGGAGTCAATCATAGATAGAGGGAGAGATCTAGAAACTACTAACCCTAACCTGGTTATTTTATCTGACTATGGGTCATGTCTGCATGGCCGCACTTATAGTACATAGTTGAGTCTTTGAGTGGCTTCAACAACTAAATAATACAGTCAATTATAATTGACAATGAAAGACATGATTAAAAAATATGATTATCCATTTATCACACTGACACTTCAGTTACAAATGCATCTGGGAAATAGCAGATAGCACACTCTGAGCTACTGTGAGAAATGTGCATGACCCAGGTTGTAAATTCTTAAACAAAAGAATGTAACAGTTTGCCCTGTCAGTAATTTGACAGATAGGCCTACTTGCTTGCTGTCAAATGTATTTGAGATATGTTTTCTCCAGCACTTGAACTAGGGTTCTATGTGTCCTTATTTGTAGATTTCAGAAAGTCATGTTCCATTTTGGGTAAATCCCTATTTTGACAACAACCATATCTGTTAAACTTCAGATATTAGTGAATGAATAGGAATGCAGTAATTAAGGGATAATGTACATCGAAGTTGTTGTTCTCCTAGAAAATAAAAAGCCAGACAGGCTTATCAGGCTTTTTGTATTTTTTTTGTTTTACAATTGTATTGTAAGACTGAATGGCTTATTAATAATGTGAAAACAACTGCCTAGATGTATGTTATTACACTTATTACACAGATGCTTGCCGCTAAAGTAAGCAATTAGATTCAAAACATTGACTTGAGCTGTAATACTATGGAGGACCAGGAGCGCCGCTTAAAAATAAAATGAAGAATCAAATTATCAACTTAATAATTAAATAAATGATTCACATAATAAGGCATATTCAAATGTGTCTATTTAAATAGTGTTTTTAAATGTCATTTAATAAAGGAATTAAACTGTGCATTTCAAAATATTTTTAAATAAATAGACACTGTATAACTGTTTATTTAATTAATGTTTTAAAACATTAATTAATCAAATAACAAAAAAGTAGATTAATAAATGATCACCTTTAGATGAACAAATTAATAGACATATTTAAATGTTTATTTGTGCTTTTAAATGTCATTTAATAAATCAATAAAAACAATACATTTAAAAATATTTTTTTAAATGCATAAATAAATATGCAATTTTAAAATGATTATTTAATTCATGTTTTAATGCTCTGATTGATCAAATAATAAAAAGTTATCAAATAATAAATGTTATTTGATTAATCAACGTTTTAAAACAAGAATTAAATAAACACCTTTAATTTGTCTATTTATTTACACGTTTAGGGTCATTAATTTATATATATTTTTAGGTTTGAATTATTAAATAGATTTTTCATTTTATTTTTAAGTGTCACTCCTGGTCCTCCATACAATACAGCCAATATACAACTGCCGATAAGCCTGCAGGGCTTTATACTGATAGCAACCGCCTGGATGTACTTTATCCCTTAAATAACATACTAATGTCATGATTGACCAATTAGAATCAAGTATTCTTGGAATTATTGTAAGATGAGTCTAAATATAGTAAAGTAATTAATTCTACACTTAAAAAAAATTGTAGTTTTGTTTTAACCAAAATTTGAGTAAAACATGGAACAATCCAACATTTTGGATGATTTTTGAACCCAACTGTTGGATTGATCTCCAGGTTCGAGTTATAACACCCTCACATATATAGAGTGCATGTTCAGATGGGTGAATGTATGTGTTCTCGTACCTGTTAAAAATTAGTCTGTGGTTTGGTTTTATTATGATGTTTAATTTAGTCATTTTATCTTTATAAGTTATAAGCAGTCATTTTTTAGAATGTTTTAAACATAGCATATACATTACATCTATTTCTTTGCATAACCTTTTGAATTGATTTTTGTTTAGACAAACATATTTGGAAAGGATGTACAATAGCCACAATATTAATTTAAGGGTTTTATTATAATTTAGGATAATAAATTTTTTTTTTAACGTTAAATAAGTAGAAAATAAATAGGAAATGTTCTGTTTGATGTACACCAAGTGTATAGTAGTAGCCAAAAGTGATGTCCGGCCTAGGAAAATGAATATCTTGTCGTGTTATGTAGATGTAGATTTTATAGGCATATTGCATATCTATAATTGAACAAAGTAAAACTTTTGCTAAGCATATTAATATGGAAATGAATGTATTCAATTATGGGGATTCCTAGTACCCGGATGAGCCTGTGTTGTTAGTTTCAGCGGTTATTATCTGGGAATAACACACCTTGGAATGTAGCGAATGACTAATCGGAATCAAGTATTCCAGAGAGCCATGTAATAAGAGTTAATAACGTAAAATTGGTGTCAGTGGATACTGTATTTACTGAGAGATTTTTACAGTTCTACTTATGTAAAATGAGTGTAAACAACACAATTCTTAAGATTTATTTGGGACAACTTAATTGTTTTATGTTCAATACGCTTAAAGTTAACTTTATTGATTTGTGTTTGGACAACCTAAATGATATTGTGTGGAACTCAGCATTTTTTACATGTCTAACAACATGTCCTAACAACACATCAAGATTCCAGCGACAAACAATGTGGCTGTCTGCACCAAAAGCGACGCGACATGACAGAAACATTTAAATACATTTAACGGCTTTTAATACATATTACACCTCTTAACATTATTAATAGGCTACTGAGTGACTGTTGTGGTTGGTTTGCACTGAGTCACAGTTCTGACTTCCACTTTCAAACCGTCTGCTAGTTATTTTATTTTCAAGATCTGAGTTAATTATATGTGCGGCGTCGCGTTTTGTTAGCACAGTGTAGCAATGGATTATTTGGCTATAGTTTTTATTATATCAACCAGGTTTAGTTATTTCATCTTCTCATATAATATGTTTCTCATATATCCTTTGTACATTTAAACTAGAAATGACTTCTGGCTGCTACTATACCAGTTTACCAGAGCAGAGTGTTTGCTGAAGCAGTCGTGGTGTTATAGAGCTTAATTACCAGCAGATGTCACTGTAGAATCATCTGGTTACTGCTGTTAAACAGCCCTGTTTTCTGGATCGTCAGGTGGAGCCCTTTGCAAGTTTGGCTGGTGCCGTGCGTGGTTCTGTACCAAGGCTTTTGATAAATCGAGACCTTGTGGGGCCGTTTTCTTGGGGGTCCCAACGTCATAATGACGTGGCTGAGCTGGGTGACGTGGTTTATGGGGTAAAAAAGCTGGTGGAGCTCCTGGGCTGGAAGCAGGAATTAGAAGACTTAATGAATGTTGGCAGAGACAAGGTGAGTTATAATCAACCTCTCTTCTTAATATAAATCACTTCAGTAGATGCATGTGGATTAGTCTGCTCAACATTCTTGACGCTTTGCATTCTGTAAGAGTTATGAAGAGATACATTTTTTATGGTTTTCTTGCAGCAGCATGCATCAACTTATATAAGGGATAGTTCCTTATACCTTATAACTATACCTTAAAGGGATAGTTCACCCAAAAATGTACTCACTATTTGCTCAGTGGTTCCAAACCTGTTTGAACACAAAAGAAGATAATTTGAACTGACATCCATTGTAGGAAAAACAAACAGTGGTTATAGGTTCCCAACATTTTTCAAAATATCTTCTTTTGTGTTTTACAGAAGTAAGAAACTCATAAAGGTTTGAAATAAAGGTGAGTTAATGATGACAGAATTTTCATTTTTGGGTGCTTTAACTTTAAAGGCAGTTTAATAACATTTATAAAACATACTGACGATTTATTTCTTTGTTGAATCAATACAAATTTTTATCCTCACTTTAAAGCTCTAAAACTTTAGCCATCAACAGTTTTGTTTTTTTCTGTCTTTCCATATACAGTAGTCTTCAGTGGACAAGAAGAGTGAGCAACCAAAAGTAAGCTTGACGTGATATGGAGTCCTGGGATGAGATTGATTTACAGTAGTTCTCCCTAATTTACTGAACTTTCACCAGTTGGAGTGAGTTTCAGTTGTTGTCAAGATGTACTTGCATATACTGGGTTGAGCAAGAAGATCCAGATCTACTGTAAATAACCAAGTCACCTCTACACTTTATGCAATGTAGTGTATAATTCACAAGCAATTATTGAACTCAATAATGAGGCAAAATGCAAATACATTTTTATCATTTTAGTTTTTATCTTGAACAATATGGCACTGGATATGATTTAATTTATTCTGTAGCTAACAGCGGTGTTCATCTGGCCAGTTGTTCTCAGTGAGGTTGCTCACATGAAGAAAACCCCACTATGATGAAAGAATAAACAGCTTTTTCTAGAATATTAGTGGACTCTTTATGTTAAGTGAGTTTATATCATTCTTTTTAAATCATTATTTAACAGTTTTTTGACACCAAAATTTGATACTATCTCTGGAAAACAGGGACACCTGTTTATTTTATAGTAGATATACTTTTCACTTAAAACCACATTCATGTGACCAGGCAAACCACCAAGAACAAGCTTCAGATTTTATTTTAAACACATTATTCCTGAAAGTTTGACTTGATCCATCTTATCTTGCATAGCAAGTAACATTTGCTTTGAAACAAACACCAAGTGGTATTAACTATGCATGTTACATCATCAAATAAAACATGAAAAAAAGATCTTATGTTAACCATAGAGCTTATTTCAAGCTTTTAACAAAACACTTTCAAAAGGTCCATAAGTGATGATCTCTCCTTCACTAGCATAGGATGTTAGTCTTGTTTTTGAATCTGCCACTATTCTCCACCCTCTTTGAAAAGAAAGCTGGGAGCACAATCTCATTTGAATTTAAAGTGACAGTCACCAAAATGGCACAATTATTATCAATGTCTAAAAGGGGCAGTTTCAAAGTGTTATAAAACATTATTTGTGTGGTATTTTGAGCTGAAAATTCACAGACACACTCTAGGGACTTATGTTACATCTTGTATAAAGGGGCATAGCAGGTCCCATTTAAAGGGGCTGATAATATAGACCTACATTTTAAAAAAAAATATATATAGATGTTTTTTTTTTATTCCAGCCAAAACTAAAACAAATATGTCTTTCTTCTGAAGAAAAAATGTAATGGGAAATACTGGGCAATTACACTCTGCTTGGACACTTGACTATGTCAGAAATTGTGACTGATTATATAGTGCCTCGTTTGTGGGAATGGCCATTTGTAGCGGTGTCTGAAACGATTGATTGCAGTCCCATAATGGACTGCCATAACAATTGTTCAGCTGAAATACACTCAATGTTTAGCCGCTAGGGACTCTGCATGTATTCTCAGGCTTGTACCGAGAGAATTCTGGCATCTCAGTTGAAGATGGCATTCTTTTCCGGTGCACTTATGGACAGATTTACTAAACAGGACAAATCAGCATTAGATCTCAATCCCATAAAAGTGCAGATGGAAGTAAAACATCAATTTCTGCTGACAGTGGGCACATTAATGAACACAGACACAAGCCCATTTCAATAATGACCACACAATCTTCCAATTAGCGGTTAATGATTATCAGGTCATATTCCAGTAACACAGGTGGAAAAATGGTTGAGACATGCTTTTTTGGGGACATTAAATAATGGCACCATTACTAGTAAATCCGACTACCACAAACCTAAGCACACCATGATTCATTTAATTATACATGATTTTTATTATTATAATTTTTTAGTTTCTTAATAAACACGTATTCCAATTTAGGTTCTTCCAACTTCTTTTGAAATGTGTTGCAACAGTTAAGCATTTACCAGTTTGTAATGTTGCCATTCCTTTTCACAACACTTTAAAGACGTTTAGGGACTGAAGACACCAAGTGATGAAGTTTTTCAGGTGTATTATTGTCCCATTCAAACAAGTCTTAAGGTGGTCAACAGTATGGGGTCTTCGTTGTCGCATTTTGCACTTCAAAATGTGCCACACATTCTCTATTGGAGACAGGTCGGGACTGCAGGCAGGCCAGTCAAGTACCTGTATCCTCTTCCTCTGCAGCCAGGACTTTGTAATGTGTGCAGAATGTGGTTTTGCATTGTCTTGTTGAAATATGCATGGGCGTCCCTGGAAAAAAAGGCAGTATATTGTGCTCCGAAATCTCTATGTACTATTCAGCATTAATGATGCCATCACAGAAGTGCAAGTTACCTTTGCCAAGGGCACTGACACAACCCCATACCCTAACAGACCCTGGCTTTTGGACTTGTTGCTGGTAATAGGAACCCCTTAATCTCACTCCAAAATATAACTGTCACAAGAGCATAAGCAGATGAATACATAAATTCATCTAAATTAGCCACCAGTTTGATTCGAGTTATTAATAATAACCAATGAGATTGTGTTGCAGTGTGTGGTTCAAAATGTCACTGTAGTTCTTTAAAGGGGACCTATTATACAAAAATCACTTTTATAAGGGGTTTAAACATAGTTGTGTGGCCCTTTGTACATGTCATCAGAGGGGGAACACCCCGCTTTAGTGACGATCTCTCCCTCATTAGCATAGACAGCCCTGAGTGAGAAGCAGCCGTTTTGAGACTGCCACTATGCTGACACACAAGAATTCATAGCTTCATCCTCTTTTCAAAAGAGTGCTGGGAGCACAATCTCATTTGAATTTAAAGCGACAGTCACCGAAATGGCACAATTTGGATCAAAGCCTAAAAGGGGTAATTTCAAAGAGTTGTACAACATTATTGCTGAAACTTCACATACACAGTCTAGGGACATCAGAGATTTATTTTACATCTTGTAAACAGGGCATAATGGGTCCCCTTTAAATATTTCTGTCATCATTGTGTTAAAGCAGGGGTGTCCAAACTCAGTCCTAGAGGGCCGGTGTCCTGCTGAGTTTAGCTCCAACTTGCTTAAACACACCTGCCTCAACACACCTGCCAGGAAGTTTCTAGTATATCTAGTAAGAGCTTGATTAGCTGGTTCAGGTGTGTTTGATTAGGGTTGGAGCTAAACTCTCCAGGACACCGGCCCTCCAGGACCGAGTTTGGATACCCCTGTGTTAAAGAGCCCCTATTATGCATTAAAAAGGGTCATATTTTGGTTTTGGGGGTCTCCAACAACAGGCTGATATGCATACAAGGTCAAAAAACACTTTCATTGTCTTATAATATGCATTTATTTTTACCTGATTATCCCAATGACTCCCATATGATTCGTTCAGCGATTCATTTGTTCCCAAACCCCTCCTTAGCACAATGCTAATTTGCGCTGATTGGACCGATGACAGTCTGTTTTGATTGGTTCAGCACGAGAGAAATGCCCACCACGGCTTCAACAATATTGAAGTAGTCAGAGTGCAGAGTGTATGTGTGAGCATACCTGCCAACACTCTCGTTTTTCCAGGGAGTCTCCCGTATTTCAGACCCATCTCCCTCCACCCTCTCGTTTTGTTATTTCTCCTGGAAAACTCCCGTAATTTCAACCCCCACCCCCCGCTCCTCAGCATTTTGGTACGGTCTGTGAAACCCCCGGGTCGCCAACATTGTTATAGGATCCGATCGCAGCGGCCGCCCGAAACACGCTTCATAGTACAGTTACTAACACAGTACCCGGTTCTCAACAGTGTTATTCAGACACCTCACCCCCGAACCTAACCCCGTCGGTCTCCCAGATTTTCAGGGACAAATGTTAGCAGGTATGTGTGTGAGCCCAATGCAGTTAAACACCAGCATATTGCTCTATTCTTAACCATAAGTAAAAACAGTGACACACATTCAGTATTACTCCACACAGTGGCAAAGCTGAACTATTTTGAAACTTGACCGCTGCACGTGTGTAGGAAAAGCTGATGGTGGCCATAGCAACGACAAACGGCAGTGGAACGCGAGCTCACAAACGCATTTAAATCCATAAACAAAGTGGCACGTGGCCAACGTGGCTTTAGACGCGATAAGAGAATATAAAGAGTTAACCAGATACAGTACAAGCGGTTACAAGTAACAAAACACAATTAAATACATAATTTGCAAGCTAGAGAAAACAAGGAGGCAACCATTTTAATCGCACTTACTAACACTTGTGAAATGGAGGAAGAAACTGGTCCATGAACTGTGTACTGTAAAGTTCCTGACAAGCTCTGCAAAGTCCCATACATCAATAGTCTTTTCTGATCCTTCCTTTAACAAACGAATCCCCCGTTGTAAGCGTGTAGATTGCTGAAGCACTCGTCAGAAAACACAGCACAAGGCCTGGGCTATAATGAGGTATTTTTTGCAAAAATAAACTTCAACCACTGACTCTTCACAGTTTCATCTTTGGGTAGGGAAAATAACACAAATTTTCCTTCACACTTCCGATAATATCCAGCTGAGCACAGCGTCTTCGCGACATGATTCAACCGGGGTCTGCTACAGTGTTCTTTTTTTTCTTGTCACTCTGTTTGTGGGTGGGGCCGGAGGTTTCAATTTTCCCGGGATTGCGCGCGCAACAAATGGGCGGGGCTTAAGTTCCGTATCGACATCACGCCAGCACGGCTAAAGACTCGTTATCAAGACGATTCATTTGAAGCACTATGAGTCGACTCTTTTATAGATTAATCAATAGTTTTAAACACTGCCCACTTTCAGATTTAAGCCTTAGCTGGATATTTCACTTCATTTAGAGCTGTGTTATGCACTACATGGAAGGTCATTTTCAAAAACCCATAATAGGGGCTCTTTAAAGACACCACTATCTAATGTCATTTGTTACCAGTAGGTGCTGTGGAAATATAAATGTATATAATCTAGTTTCAAATTAACAATAATCTGTACATAACTGAAAATTATTCTTTGGCTTTTAATTGGCTCATTTAATTCAAAACTCTAGCTAGGGTGTGACACATTTTAAACATTAAAAACCTCTTGCTTCCTGAGCACTGGCTGAGCCAAAGTGATGCAAATGCTATGGGCAGGGTCTCAACGACTCTTCCTTTGTCTTTGGGTGATACTTTCAAGCTGGCCAGGACAGGTGAAACCTCAGGATCTATTCAAGACCCTAAAACAAGATCTTCAACTAAAAGTAGTCATGCCCATTTTCTATGTCTCCACCAAGCCACTCCCCACCTCCTAAAACACATAATAGACTAATTTTAGACTTGCTTACAGACTTGTGATAAAACTTGAGGACTGCAGACTTGTAAGAGACTCCTGTAGACTCTTGCAGACTTGTGGACTTCTTGAAGACGCTGTATGACTGCAGACTAACCAACATGTCTCAATAAATCAATTCTGCTTGTTCAAGTCTCCTGGACTGGGTTCTCTCTCTTCATTCTTTTTTTTACAACAGTGCAAATTTACTGTTACACAATAACACCACATCTGCCTCAAACTTCTGACACAGCCCACATTTAGATTTGTCATTTGTTAAGTAAAGCAATGCGCCATCTGGTTTGGTTTGACATGTAATGACTTGCATGACATTGTTTTGACATTGCTGTATTGAAAGAAAAAGAAAAGCCCAGCGCTCGTCGCATTCTTGAATTGACACACAATGAGGAAAATAGTTACAGGCTGATAATGACTTTTTTTCAGAAGCAGAGCACTCATTGTTTGGCTGTTTTGTCTGTTGAGAAGGTGAACTGCTCAGTTCATTGTGTGTCAGTGTCTGCATGCCAAGTAAGTGACAGACACTACCTCTCTGTCTAATTCAGTCTGGACAGACTGTGGCTTGGTACTATACAGGGTCTGAACGCGAGAAGCAAAACAATACCCTCAATTATCCCTTAATTCAAAATGTCTAAAAAAGTCTAGTTTTTAAAAAGTACATTATTTGTCATGATGGGGCAGACAGCCAGTGAAAAACAAGAGAAGAATGGTGATGATTGAACCTCTAGGGATTAAACACAAGTCAAACTGCAGTGTTTCGGATGGGTGTCATTATTTGACATTGTCAAAAAGAAATTGCTTTAGAAATGAGATGGAATAATAGATTTATGAACAATTCTGTGATCAAAAAATGTTTATGAACTCTTCATATAGGCCTGTCACCCTTTTTAAAATATAAGACTGTTAAGAGGTTGAATAGTCATTGAACAGAGATGATGGCAATTTTACTGGCCATGAAATGGGTGGAAACATAATCAGCACATATATTACTATGTTCTGACTCATTATCTGCATTAAATGGTATATACACTCACCAGCCACTTTATTAGGTACACCTTACTAGTACTGGGTTGGACCCTCTTTTGCCTTCAGAACTGCCTTAATCCTTCATGGCATAGATTCAACAAGGTACTGGAAATATTCCTCAGAGATTTTGTTCCATATTAACATGATAGCATCACGCAGTTACTGCAGATTTGTTGGCTGCACATCCATGATGCGAATCTCCCGTTCCACCACATCCCAAAGGTGCTCGATTGGATTGAGATCTGGTGACTGTGGAGGCCATTTGAGTACCGTGAACTCATTGTCATGTTCAAGAAACCAGTCTGAGATTATTCGCTCTTTATGACATGGTGCATTATCCTGCTGGAAGTAGACATAAGAAGATGGGTACACTGTGGTCATAAAGGGATGGACATGGTCAGCAACAATACTCAGGTAGGCTGTGGAGTTGACACAATGCTCAATTGGTACTAATGGGCACAAAATGTGCCAACGAAATATCCCCCACACCATTACACCACCACCAGCCTGAACCGTTGATACAAGGCAGGATGGATTCATGCTTTCATGTTGTTGATGGCAAATTCTGACCCTACCATCCGAATGTCACAGCAGAAATCGAGACTCATCAGACCAGGCAACGTTTTTCCAATCTTCTATTGTCCAATTTTGGTGAGCCTTTGCGAATTGTAGCCTCAGTTTCCTGTTCTTAGCTGACAGGGGTGGCACCCGGTGTGGTCCAAAGCCAAAACCATAGTGAAACCATAGTTATTTTGTGGTTACTATGGTTTTACTACAAAATCATAGTAAAACCATAGTTCATTTTGTGGTTACTATGGTTTACTACAAAAACCATAGTAAAACCATAGTAAAACGTAACCCTCGTTCCCCGAGGGGGGGAACGGAAATGCTATGTGAAAAACTTCAACTATGGGGATTTCACCAGAAAACCAATCATCTGAAGAGAAATAAAACGGGCCAATGAAATGCCAATGAATTGGCAGCGCCAGTGCACGCAGCTGGCAGCAATCACAATCAATTGTGTTTAAGAATGCCAGCCACACGTCGCAAAAGCACCTTTTCTAGCTTAAGAAGCTGAACTACAGCTGTCAGCTAAGGCACAATCATTGTGGCGAAGGAACACAGCCCCCCCCACCCCAGTGGGAGGGGAACTTCAATGCTATGTGACAAAAAGTCCACTATGGGGAAATGTATGGAAAACGCCACAGTGATTGAACCTTACCATGTCGCTGGTGAGATGTTTGCCAGGCTCTAGCGTGAGCGCACCATCATCACCAGAGACGCAGCCCTCCAACGCTTAAAGGCTTATTTATATATTTTTTGGAATTTAAAATATGACAGTACGTTGGGAAAGCGTGCCAGTCCTAAATGGGGAGGACGCTGCGGAGGCCACCTGCTGCCCAAATGGGGAGACCTGGTGGCAGGAAGACATATGGACTAACCCTGAGAAGGGGGAGTACACATATGAATGATGGTTAGCGGGGAGGGAAGACACGGGCCCGCCTGGAGAGGGGGGAACTATACCGTGGCTGAGTGAAGCATATAGGATCACGCAAAGCAGGCACCTAAACCCATAACGCGGACTGACCGAGCGGGCATGCCAACAACGGGCCAGGCACCCAACTCCTACGCTGAGTCAGGTGCTGGGGGCCTTGGAGGAACTCTGTAAGGTTCGCAGAATGGGGAACTCAACTGAGCAGAGTAAGAAAAGCGCATGTATCTGTGTTAGAGAGAAAGGCACAGCAAGCGTGTTTCAACACCAAACCGAATTTCCTCATTCACTGGCGTTAACCAGCACACGTGAGGAAAATTGGCTCCACTCAAAGATTATAGAATCTTACGAATGTATTAGGGGTCACCCAGCCCGCAGCTCTACAGATGTCTGTTAGAGAGGCGCCGCGTGCTCTTGCCCCAAGAGGAGGGTGACACTCCTAGTGGAGTGTGCTCCCGGGGGACGTGGCTCACCCTGGCACTGAAAAGCGAGGGAGATGGCATCTATTATCCGGTGGGCCAACCTCAGTATGGATATGGCACTTCCCGAGCTGCTTAGAGTCGTAAGCTCTAAATGCGGTCACATAGCACAGTGCGTGAACAGGACACAGCAGAGAAAGGGGCTGGGTCTGCCTCCTCCGTGGGCAGCGCTTGCAGGTTCGCTACATGGTCTAAAAAAAAAGGAAGGAACCTCGGGCACCTAGGTGGGCCGGGGTCTCAGGAAAACGTGAGAGTGGGCCGGCCTGAATTGCTGGCACACTTCGCTGATCGAAAATGCCTCCAGATACCCGACCCTCTAGACCGATGCCAAGGCGACCAGCATAGTTGTCTACCTGGACAGAAATCTTAAAGATACTGAGTCGAGTGGAACGAGCAGACCTCGCCTACAGAGTGATCTCCTAGAAGGTATGAGAGTGGGACAGGATTGATTTTAATCATCCAGCGTGTCGCGCCTCTGGGAACTGGATGATGAGACGATGGTTTCCCAGCGTGCCGTCATGCCTGTGTCCTCAGAGCGGGGATGATCGTAACGCCAACCATTCAGTGCAGAGGGGACAGCCTTAGCTCCAGCCAGCTGAAGGAGGATAACATCACACTGATCTGGCATGTCCGGGGTCCTTCTCAGAGAGAAGCACACCACGCAGCAAATAGACTCCACTTCAGGGCGTAGGCATGCCTCGTAGAGAGTGCTCTAGCCTGAGTGATGGTGTTAACCACCGAACTGGTAGGTCACCTAAGTCCTCCACACTCCATCTATAGACCACACGTGAGGTTCCAGAGATCTGGGCGCAGGTGCAACTAACAAGACCTGCTCCTTGTCCTTCCTGACGTTGAATAGAATCTGTGCGAGTAGGCTCACTGGAGGAAATGCATATTTGCGCATGCCCTCGGGCCAGCTTTGAACCAGTGCGTCCAAAGTGCCCCCATAACAGTTGGTCAGACCCGAGGTGGAGCCTCCATTCTCCCAGGCGTGGAAACTGCCGTGAGAGTGCATCGGCTGCACGGTTGAGCTCGCCGGAGATAAGAATGGCACGCAGTGATTTCCCCCCGTGCAGTTGATATACGCCACCGTCGCGTGCTGTCTGTCCTCACCAGCACGTGTTTCCCCTCTAGCACTCTACACTGCCCACAGCTCCAGGCAATTGATATGCCAATGCAACCAGGTTCCTTCCCACGGACCCGCAGCTGCATGCTCGCAACACATAGCCCCCCAGCCCGTACTGGAAGCATCCGTTGAAATGACGACACTTGTTCTAGAGGCACACCGGCCTGTAGAACGCAGGGTCCGTCCCAGGACTGAGGGCGCAGCAACACAGCGGAGTGGCAGCCACCCGGTGCGTGCCCGCGTGCCATGCGCGTCTGGGGACCCAATCATGAAGCCAATGCTGAACCGGTCTCATATGGAGCAATCCAAGCGGCGTGACAGCGGATACCATGTGCCCCAGGAGCCTCTAAAATAATTTCAGTGGGACCACAATTTTCCTGGCGAACTCTCTCAGACAGGCCATCATCATGCGGATGCCTGCGAGTCGAAGGGGAGAGAGGGCATCCTCTGTGAGCTTGGTGAAAACCCGCAGAGACAGGGAGAGCTCGATAGGGAGGACTTTGTACTGCCATGCTCGACCCTCAAACCCAAACAGCAGAAACTGTTAACCCACCAGATAACCCATTACTCTTTTTGGGTACGATGAAGTACAGGCTATAAAACCCATACCTCACCTCGGCTGGAGAGACCAGCAAGAGAAAGGAGCCCGTCCTCTGGCACTCTCGGAGCCTGTGGCGAAGAGTACCGATCCTGTGAGCTGGAAGGCATAGCGTCCCAAGCTGGCAGTGTTCAGGCTGTCACACCCGGAGAAAGGAGAAATTGCTCTTTACTGAAAATTTGGTAGTGGTCGGCCGTGAGGCCAGCAGCTTGTTTGTAATGATATGGGTGTCGCCGGCCCTCCGCCGAGGAAAGAGCAAATCTCTTTTTCTCAGAGTGGCTCGTCTCAGGGACGCTTCGCGGTCTGTTTACCGGACTTAGCGGCGCCCTGAGGCGGGAGCGGTGATGGTCTGCGGGGTGCTAGATGCTGCCGCTTAGCCGGTGGAACGGACAGGGCGGCAGAGCAGATTTTGGAGCCGCAGATGAGCACCATCGGTGAGGAGCAGCCGAAGTGGATGGGTCGGTGGGGAGAGTGGTTTTGAGAGCCCACCTGTAGATGACTTTCCCCATCGCACTTGACTGCTCTTTCACCGAGGTGAATTCCTGAGTGAACTCACCCACGGTGTTGCCGAGCAGGCCAGTCTGGGACATGGGTGCGTTAAGAAAGCGAACTTTGTCACCTCTGGGAAGAAGGGGACAGGAGGCTTAGAGGGTTTCCTATTCTTTTTAGCCTCCATGTAACACCCGTCTAATCGGTCAGGCGGCAGAGCTGGCGGACAAGCCATCTCCAGCCCCACTGCCGAAGCACCCCGGGTTAGCACGGCCATCATATCAGATTTCAAATCCGGAGTCTCGCTTACCACCCCTGAGGGAGGAAACGGGTCCAAATTGTCATTGGAAAATGACAGCCCACCCTCTGATGCAGCGATGGACATCTGGTCCTCGGTGTCATCAAGTGACAGGGTGATCATCCCAGACGACAGCAAAATGTCTCTTTCAGTCTGCACGTGAGGCTTCTGAAAGGGTAAAGGTGCTTTTGCGATGCTTGGCTGGCATTCTTGTACACAATTGATTGTGATTGCTGCTAGCGGCGTGCACTGGCGCTGCCAATTGGCAATTGGCATTTCATTGGCCCGGTTTTATTTCTCTTCAAATGATTGGCTTTCTGGCGAAATCCCCATAGTGGAAGTTTTCCACATAGCATTGAAATTCCCCTCCCGCTGTGGAACCATAGTTATTTTGTGGTTACTATGATTTACTACAAAAACCATAGTAAAACCATAATTTAACTGTAGTTCATTTTGTGGTTACTATGGTTTACTACAAAAATCATAGTTTACCTATGGTTACTATAGTAAAACCATGGTTATTTTTCGTTAGGGATTGCAGCGTAGGTTATTGTATTATTCATCAGAAAAATGACAGGAAAATCATCAGGAACATGACAGGTATTGTTGTGAAAACTAACTTTAACCTTTTATTACCCACAGCCGCATATCTGGCCATCTCTCAGTGATAGTAATCTTCGTGTCATGATCAATCCCATGATCCCCTGTGCGTGTTTGAAGGGAAGGGAGCGTTCATGTTTTACTGGATCCGGCACTTCATAATTAGTGATGTCGCACCGAACACAAAACTAATCATTCATTTGACTCTGAGTCAACTCTTTCCTTGAAGAATCAATAATTTTAAACACGGTGCACTTTCAGATTTAACCCTCAGCTGGATGTTTTCATTCACTTAGTGCTGTTACACACTGCATGGAAGGTCATTTTCAAAAACCCATAATAGGGGCTCTTGAACACTTAGCAAGCGGTCTTTAGATGCCATTGAATTATGGGGATTTCCTAGCTGTTGAGTGTAGTGCATTGTGGAATTGGTTTCGGACACCACTAGAAATTGCTGCTCTCTCAAATATACACTATTCAAGGGTATAGGGGGTGATTTTGGACACAGCCCCTCTAAACCACGCCTCACTTTTCTATGTCCGACATTATCAGTCATTGCGCTCCGCTATCCGTTCATGCAGTCCCCAGGCGAAAAGTCAATAATGTGTCAAAAAAATGACACTGATTTCAGACAGAAGCAGACATGCATGCATGCGAGGGATGTATTAGCCCTGCAAGAAAAAAACAACATATGCTGGTAAGGTATGTTTTGATGCTGGTCTTGCTGGTTTCAGTGCTGGTCTTGCTGGTTTCAATGCTGGTCTTGCTGGATTCCATACCAAAACATACCTTACCAGCATATGCTGATTGTTTCTCTGTAGGGAGAGTAACTAAAAAAAAAAACAACTATAGCCTACAAGTAAAGTAATGGGAAGTTTGGTTCAATAAAGTTAAAATGTTACATATTGATTCCCTAACATAATTCACAAGCACACAAATGGTGATGTCTGTTACAAGAGAAAACTATAATGCATTTATGAAATTATAAGAGACAGCAATTCATTGTTTATCTGGGTTTCCAGGCTATGCAGTTTAAGTTAGCTCATCTCAACTGTCGTCTTCTGAATCCACGGGTAGTTTGCTGTTTGTGTTGTCACATCACAAGTCACATCGCTAAACAAAAGTAATGTGGGCTGTGTCAGTCCAATAACAGAAAAGATTAGTTTATCAG
Organism: Danio jaintianensis; assembly: GCA_903798115.1. Taxonomy (NCBI): domain Eukaryota; kingdom Metazoa; phylum Chordata; class Actinopteri; order Cypriniformes; family Danionidae; genus Danio; species Danio jaintianensis. Next base: position 12,942,901 of record CAIGQV010019101.1, on the reverse strand, counting down.
TCTCGAGTCTTTGCATTTCAACAAGTTACAGCACCACTGATTGATGTTGAAGTCTTTTATTTAGGCACGTAGAAAGTCAAGCTGATCGTCATAAGTTCAAACTGAGCATCAGAATGATGTAAGTGACTTTGAACAGGGTGCCACATAGACTGGTATAGGTATTTTAAAAACTGCTGATCAGGGTCGCCAGGTTTTAGCAACAAAACTAGTCCAATGGCCAGTCAAAAATAGCTCAAAACTAGCCTAATAATATCAAAACACAAAATATGCCATCACCCATTCATACAATTAAATTGTAAATCAACAGACTTCCTTTTGTAGATTAAATATATTTTTGAAGCTATTATTTAGGAACAATCCTGGAGAGTCATAGCAACCTGTTACCACAGAAATGTGGTACTAGTGCCACTTAACCTCAAAAATAAAATAAAATAAAATATGCTCAGTTTGTTTCATCATCCTAGCACTGTTTTTTAAGCATTGATAGAATTAAGCAGAGTCAAATATTTAAGTACAACCACATAAATATAATTGATGCAAAATGTCAAACCTTAAATCTGCTTAATAATACAAAAAAAACCCTGTGGCAGGAGGTAAAACAAATTGCCCAATTCCGCATACTTGGCAACACTACTGATGATCTACCTGCATTTTCACACACAACTATCTATTTGAGTTTCATTTTAACAGGTCTAACAGACAATATCCAGTGAGTGGTAGTTCATGAGGCCAAAAATGCCTTGTGATGTCAGAGGTCAATGACCAGACGGAATGACTGACTAAATTTGATAACTACTCGTTATAACAAAGGTCTGTAGATGAGCAGCATTGAATGCAATGCCTTGTTAAACCTTGAATCAGATGAGCTACAGCAGCAGAAGAAGACACACCTGTGACACTACTGGAAAGAACAGCAAAACTGAGGCTACAACTCAACATTTGGATGGTCAGGTCCAGGGGCGGACTGGGACAAAAATTCAGCCCTGGCACTGTAGCCACACCATCCCACATTACCACACCGACACAGCCCCCACCTACGGACACGCACATTCACTACTTATATTGGTGTACAGATCATGAAATAATATAAGCAGTACCATATGTAATAGATATTTAAACATTTATTGTATGTGACTGGAACAAAAAAAAAAAAACATTTATAACAAATTTATACATACATACAGTGGAAACTAAATGTGTGTTTACTGCGTGTGTTCACATCATAAAGGTTAATTTATCGTTAATTAGAGCCACAGTGTTAAAAAGGCTCACATGAGCTTTTATTTTGAAGTGTTTCTGCCAATCAGCCAGTGATCTTATACTCATGTTGATTGTACATGGAAATCTTTTAGTATCTTTATTTGTATAAGTTTTTCTGATTCCTTAATTTGTTTATTCTAATTTGTTGTAGACACACATACACACCAACCTACATGGATACCCCAAAGTGATAGTTAGCACTTGCATGCTCAGTACTTGTTGGAAACTTTGTGGAAATAAAGAATCAAAAGAATTCTGGATTGATTGCATCTCATTGTCTCTGACCGGACATCTGTGGTGAACTAGTCCCCCACTGGCAACCCCTAACTGATTTCTATATCAGTTTTCTATACACAGTATTAAGAAACTGTCAGCATTTGTGTCAGCGTGTGTCTCTCATTGCTGTCTTCCTACCTCCAAGATATTTGACTCTGCTGCAGCAGCTGAGCTATCTGCACTGGGTCCAGAAACATTCTAGTTTTGAATAGATGAACATACGATTCAGTCAAGGGAGAACATAAGCAAGCCAATGTCTAACTATTGCATAGATATATTACACTATTGCCTGTAATAGAAGTCTATGTTCCACCCTACCTAAGGATTAATTACATACTGTAACCTATGCATGCATTAAATGTTTTACTTTAAATGTTAGCTATATGTATTCAGAGTTCACTACAAATGCCTACAGTACTATGGCTATAGCTATAGGTTCTTTTGCATGTTAGACTATATTGCTAGTAGCATACAGCAGTCTGTATACCCTAAATCCCACGTTATCTGCTGATAATGACATTTTAAAATTCTACGCTAAGCTTACAACTGTTAAACACAGTGTAGGTTACTGTCAAAAGTAACGTGAATGGCGTGAAAATTACTTAGTATATTTTAGTATAATGACTTAGAAGTATATTTTCTGTTTTCTTCTTACCTCCTCTACCGCGCTACTGTCCTCCGATGCAGCAGCCGAATTTAAACCTTTCGAGAATATTTCGGTTAATTTTATGCATTTAGCAGCGTTTGATTTTAGAGCCCTTTTTTTGTATTCTCTAAGCTTTCCTTTTTTTACGGTCCATCTCTGACAATTAACGTCAGCTTGTGTTGCACTTACTGTTTGACATTCTTGCCAGATTTTGATTACATCCGCGTAACCTCTGATTGGGTCGGCCCATCTCGAAACCAGCCAGCCGTCGCCGATTGGCCAAATGCTTAACAAACATTTATTATTATTATTATTATTATTATCATCATCATAATACTCACATCTTGCAAGAGATAAAAGCTGCCTGCATGTAAAAACAATACATATTAAAAAAAAAATAATTATAATAAAAAAAAAACTGACCGGCCCACATTTAAAAAATGGTCCGGCCCTTCTGGCATTTGCCAGAATTGCCAGATGGCCAATCCGCCCCTGGTCAGGTCAGAATTGGTGTAAACAGCATGAAAGCATGGATCCATCCTACCTTGCATCAATGATTCAAACAGCTGGTGTTGGTGGTGTCTTTAAAACATCAAAACTTACTTGTGAAAAGTCAAATCCTCTGAAACTGGTTACTTGAACATGACGATGAGTTATCAATACACAAATAGCCTCCACAGATCTAAATCCAGTAGAACACATTTGTGATTTTTCTAGCACCTAAATTTATGCCACAAAGAATTACTGCACTTCAGAATTGGGCCAAACCCGGTACTAGCAAGGCATTTAATCTCAAATTTTCACATTTTTCACACAAAAGTCACATTTTTCACAAATCTGTTCATTCAGTATGCCAATGCCTTCCAGGGATCTTCGAAACACTAGAACTTATATAAAGGTTTCTCTATGGGATGATAGGAAAAAAGGCTTATTATGTGTTTTTATGGCTCTTTTAACCTTACAACGGAGATCAGAATTAGAGAACAACTTATACAATTTATAAACTTTAGATTCTTTTTTTTTGGTCAGAAATCGCATAATTTTAATTTTTTAAAGTATTTAGTTGTAACTATACCATGCATAGATTATACATAGAACAGTGTCACAAGACATTCAAAGTCCATAAAAAGAACCAAAAACAGTCAAAACATTCCATGTGACTTCAGTGGTTTAAGCTTCAAGAACAAAAAAAACTATAAATATGACTTTGTTGCCTATATCTTCTCTTCCTCATCAGGTTGTTAGGGTGGACATTTATCATGGGGAATATAAAATATTGTGGTTAGAGTCATCAGTAAATGCACACCCTTGATCTGATGCAGAAAACAAAGTCGTTTTTACTTCTTTCTTTTTTAACACAAAAGTGTGCTTGGAGCTTCAAATGATTGAACCACTAAAATCATATGGAATGTTTTGACAATGTTTTTGGTTCCTTTTCTGCACATTGAATGAATCTCTGTGGACCGTTGTTGTCTATGGAGGATGAGGGAGTTCTCAGATTTATTCTAAAATACCTTAATTTGTGTTCCAATGATGAATGAATGACTCAGTGTATTGGAAGAACATTGAGTAATTAAAAACAGAATATGAAAAATAGAATGATATCTACATACTGGTATGGTATGTTTACATGAAATGTCGCTTAGGTTCGTACAAAAATCTCCAGAAATGGTCTTATATGCTCATTTATAAACAGAGACGTTACCCCTAAAGTCAGAAGGTCCATTTTGACCATATTTGGAATGGTTGTGAATATTAATCTCCTGCAGCTCAGTGCTTGCTCTCTCTCTCTCTCTCTCTCACACACACACACATAGCATGATGTACACTGAAATAAACGTGCAAAATAATCATACTTCATTTGTCAACTTTTTGTTTTTACAAATTAAGTATACCTTGTTTAATCTGTTTCAACTGAAGAAGAGGTTTATTTTAGCTAGCTAGCTATCTTTAATCCACCAAGGAAAAAAAAATATTTTTCTCCTGAGTTGTGTGGTAGATAAAATGCAGGCTAAACTATCATTATACTTGACAAAATGGAACAACTGAGATGTATTTTGAAGCTTTAACGTATACAAAAACTCAACCTCTAGATAATAAAGTGTATTGCTGTCCTTTCACTCCAGAAAGATGACCGTAAGAGCTCAGTGATATGATGCATAAATGTGCATTAAACTCTTATACTCAACAGTCTACGTGTTTGTTGCCTCATTACAAAAATACACAGCAAATTTCACAACATGAAAAATTACCAATAGATACAGTAAACAGACCTTCTGCTTCTTTGTGTTAGTGGTAAATACATTTACACATTATACATTTTCTCCATTTTGCATTCTGAGGATTGTGAAGAGACGACTGGATGAAGACTACGTTCAGCATCTCCCAGAGTCCCACATATGTACTAAGTTTCATATAAGCTTAACTTAAAAATTAGGGAGTAAATAATTATTGTCTCACAAAAGCTTTACAAAAGGTGCACATTATTGCATTACAAATTTGGAAAAGTTAAGGTTATTAGTTACCTTAACTTTATTAGTTACTAATAACTTTAACTAATTAACTAATAAACAATAGCTTTTACCAGTTAAAGTTATTACAAATAAACATAGTTAACCTGCAGTTATATAGCATATAGGTGATGTCCATGTGTACATGTTTAATGAAGTGTATTTGTGTATTGTATGCATGTGTTGTCCTCGATGGTTGGCATCATCTCTTCCCAGGTCTTGGATCTTGGAGCCATATATGAGAAGGCTCGACCTCCTTTAGTAGACTTTGCTGTTCTGGCTATAATTTACTATTTAAATTATCAAATTAAACTGTGCTTCAGAATATATGTAATATGAAAAATGCTTAGAAATGGCTCTTTGACCTTTATCTGAGCACTATGCGATGACCCCAAAAATGATGGAACTGTAGGTTGTTCTCTAATTAATTAATTACAGTTAAAACCATTAATTGAAATGTTCTGACTGAACTATAAGTGATGACAGACACCTAATCAAAGTTTAGCTCTAGTTTTTTGTGTTACCATCAATATACATATGCTTAATAAAAGAACCATTTTTTGAAAATACAGGTGAACAAGGATACCAGTAGTTGGAAAAGACAGATGTTCACCAAGGTTTTGGTTGTCCTTAATCCTCTAAGAAATGCCAGTGTCAGGCATGCTGGAGAAGCTGCACTTGATCATGCAGACATTTTATTTATAATTCAATACGAGAGAGGGGAAAAGAGACAAGTGGGAATTCTGCCCAGGTGTCTGATCCTTTTTTCACTGCACACAGATGATGTGCTCAAAGAACAAGGCTAGTAACCAAGTATGGTAAATTCCTTGGGGCTTTTCAAGGCACTTCGTTAGACACTTTCTCATGATGTTTTGCAAGCCACAAAAGCTCTTACTCACTGTAACATCAAGGAACCCCCTTTTTTTTCTGACCTCATTTAGAGAATCCAGTAGCTTCATCACACGTTTCTGTTAATATAGTAATTTTCAATTCAGTTTTCATCAGAATAAAAATTTATATAAAAATATGCAGTCCATTAAAGGCATGTTACTACATTACAAGTTTGTACAATTTGGTATTTTTAATAACCTCATACTGTAAATATACAATGCTTTGTAATGTGTATAGTGTATCGTCAGTCTTAAAGTGCCCCTATTATGATTTTCCTGACCAAATTTCAATTAGGCGTTTACGTCATCTTTGGTCCATGTTAATGCAAAATTCATTCTGATAAGCATTAGCAAAGCAAACACTGCAATTATCATCAAGTGCATGTAATAACTTGGTTTGGATTTTTTACTACTGGGTGCAGGACTGAGTAAGGATGACAAAATAAAGCACAAAGTATTTTCATGCAGTGCACTAAAAACCAACAGGAAGTGAAGGAGCTGGGAAATATTGAAATATTTCTGATGATGATTCTGGATCACAGCATCTGGAGATACAGACGTTCATTGAGGCTAAAGTTGACGAACAGTTGTCTGAATTATTCTTGCTTGATTGTAATCCATTACATACTGTGATATGATGAAGACACATTTGTTCTGACAGTTCTAACAGTAACTATAGCTAGAGTTAACTATAACTAGAGTTCTATAGCAAATGAACTGTGATAATATGAGCAATGTTGAAGGTGTCTGAATCATTTTTGGTTTGACTATATATGTGCCTAATGAACATTTTCTAAGGGAGAAAATGTCAGGTTTGGAAACAAAAAGCACCCTGCAATATATTTTATGGTAAAATTGTGTTTTTCTGATCTTGGATGGATGTAAACCTATTATATGAGAGCTCCAAAACTTTAAAGGGGCACTTAAACTAAATTCAGACTGAGGCATATTTTAACAGCATGGCATAGCGTTGTTTTAAAATGCAGAAAAGTTCCAGGCAGGCACCACTGAGAATATCTGTTGTGCTGAAAAGAAAGTTCGCTGTACAGTATATAAAATATAGACGCAGTACATTGTAGGCACAAACAAACATAGTATTGGCAGGATCAAAACCCCAAAATAAATCAGTACAGTTCACAAGTGTAAACCTCTTCAGCATCATTTATGGTGGATGTCAGCAGCAGCAGCGGGGTAGGAATCCTCGGAAGAATTTCCTGAATTCGGTGTTGAAGACGGTGTAGATAATTGGGTTGAGAGCGCTGTTCACGTAACCCAGCCATGTCACTGTGCTCATCAGGTCGGGAGAGATGTGGCAGGATTCACACAGAGCTCGAGTCGTGTGAACCACAAAGAAAGGAGTCCAGCAGAAGAGGAAAACACCTGCGGAAACATCACACATCATTTTGCCATCTTTCGATTTAAGAGACCAGACATTATCTTTAGAGCATTTTCAGATATGTGATATACGGTCATGAAATTTTAGCAGTTTGTTGATCGAGAGCCTTCAGGTGTGTGTGTGTGTGTGTGTGTGTGTATAAACACAATGCCCATCCCACAGCTAAAGATTAGCCAAAATTGGGTCATGCAATAAGACAATGGTCCCAAGCACACAAGCAAATCTACAACAGAACAGCTGAAAAGGGAAATCATCCTGACTAAAAGTCGCTCGCTCTCCACTGAAATGAATGGTCGCATGTCGCTATTTTTGCTGGAAGTGTGAATAGGGCATAATATATCAGCTTGATATTGACTTACCCACACTAAACCCAACCCATAGTGTTTTCATTGTGAGTTGTCATGTGATGTTGTTCATCTTTCAACATTTCCAAATGTTAAGCCTTTCCAAGGATCATTACTTTCCTAGGATACATGTCCTCATACGGAAAGCCATGACATTCAATAGGGTGTCCTAACTTTTTCTCACAACTGTATGCCCATTGTGAAAACAAATGAGTAAAAACAAATCGGACTCACTGTATATTAATGCTCGAATTCAGAGGAAACGCTTATCGTTAATAATAGTTGTTAGTGTATTATTACAATAAAAGATTTGGCAACATTTTATTTGTCGGTCATTATGTTTCCATCCGCTTATTTTTTTGTACATTTTGGAATATTACATAAAAAACGCTTAATGGAAGCGTGAAGATGTGCATACATTTTGAAAATGTGTTTAAAAAACATATGTGAACAACTGAATAGGGTAAACTTTTTATCCACTAAGAAAGTATAAACCACAATGGAAACACATTTACCGAAAAAATTCCAGTATGCAAATGAAAAAAGTCATGTGATTTTATTTTAACAGATCGTGTGATAACAAAAGTGGCTACAATGGTACAGCATTAAAGGACAAACCAGCGGACTGACCACCTTATAAAATCTTTGGCTGAGGGATTTTAGAATGACAAAAACAACATTTCAGATAGAAATATTGTTTTGGTCATTCTAAAATTCATTCATTCATTTTCCTTGTACACACACACACTCATACACTATAGCCAATTTTGTTTTACCCAATTCACTTATACTGCATGTCTTTGGACTGTGGGGGAAACCGGAGGAAACCCACACGAACACGGGGAGAACATGCAAACTCCACACAGAAACGCCAACTGGCCCAGCCGGGACTCGAACCAGTGAACTTCTTGCTGTGAGGCGTGTGCTAACTACTGAGCCACCATGCCGCCCTCATTCTAAAATCCCTCAACCAGTCTGTCATCAAATTGGTTCAGAATTATTACCTCCCAGAACTGTCTTGTGCGTCATTGCATTTCGTCTTCATCTTCTGAGGTGCAATTAATTTATTAAGTGATGATTTTGCTCTCTTTGATGCATTAGATGGAAAAAATGCTTTATTCACAAATGTTTTAGTAAAATGAATAGTTACACTGTAACAAGGATAGCTTAAAATAAAGTGTAACCCACATTAACTAACATTAATGAAGATGAACAAATGAATAAAATTTTCATTCATTCCATTAAACTAAACTAATGGGGCCTTGTTAAGAGGTTTTACTAATGAATTATAAGTTGCATGCAATATCTATCATCCATTATAATATCATAATTATTTCTACACAACATGCAAGCTGGTATTATGAGATATTTCACAGACTTTCTAGAAAGGTTAAAAAAAACATTTACTGCATAGTTAGAATGCAGTTTGAATGCTCCTGTAATTCAAGCTATCAAAGCAACAAAATATACATGTATGTTTTATCTATTTGTTTTTCTGTTTCACCAACAAAGATGGTTCCAACAAAGCCATAGTTGAACATTGATTTGAACTTGAAGTGATCTCTCTTTGAGCATTTCAGTCACTTTTTTCCCCATTTCTACTGTAAATTAATCATGTAAATTGTAAATTACATGTACTTACTATATGGTTAGGTTTAGAATGCAGATTAGGTTTAGGGTGAGTTACATGTAATTAGGCATAAATAGTAGTGATTACTATAGTACTGTAAATGGAAGCTGTGTAAAAAAAAAGGCACCTTAAAAATAAAGTGTAACCAAATCATATTTTTGGTTATAATATTGTAACCAAATAATGTTGTTTTGACATTATTGCACACCCCTACTTTCTAGTCTATTAAATATGAATGATAAGAACTATTCACATGAAATTTACATAAAATCTACAATGGCTTAAACACTAGGACTATTTTAATTACTTTAATGCTCAATTAACTCACATTCTAAGCATTTTTTATTAATGAATTACCATTAGAGATTTTAACAAAACTACTAGCAGCACACTTCTGAATGCCTAGTTAATACCATTCTTTTTGTAAATTATAAACGATTTTCTGTGACAAATGACAGCATGATCCCAAATTATTCCTTTAACAGGCAGCGCACTGTATTCAGAGTCTTGCGTCTGTTCAGAAGCAGCAAGAGAAATGAGCAGCCAAGGCTCTCAAAATATTCAAGAACGATTTTAGGAGCTCTGGAAGGCTTTGGATAAGCCAGAAAACTGCAAAACCGCACTCAAAAATTCAGCATTACGCAATGCTGACGTAAGAATCTCTTGCGAAAGTGACTAAACTGTCAAATCAAATGTTATGAAAAAAGACGATACATATAAATCAAGCGCGTGTATATTATGATTATTAATGTCCTCCTCCAGTGGCCTCAGCTCTGCTGAATTATTCAAGTATAGTAATGGTATTTCTATAAATATCCAGTAATGGACTTGGAATAAGTTTCAAATCATCTGCATAACTTCAACAAGATGCTGCTTATAGGGTACAAGATATGTTTACCTCTTTGAAAAAAGTTATCCCTTAGTTTTCCTACTGTATAGCTTTGGGCACTATGAATCTCCAAGGTGAGTTTTTTTTTCAGTTCACATTTCTCTCCTCTACACAGTAATGTTTTGTTGCTATACCTTAAGGTGTGTTTTCTGACTGAACGGATATAATTTAGTGCAGTCAGGCCTAATCAGGTTTTAATTTATTACATTTATGACATAAATTACCACATAAAGCTTAGTCAACTTTGTTGCATAATTGACTAATTTTGCAACATCAACACTGACTAAACAAACAATGAACTGACTTGAGCTGTATAATGACATAGAGGTATTGTACTCAGTACTTAATTTGTACTTAATTTGATCACAGGAGTCTGCAGTTGAAAAAGAAAATTATGTGACCCTGGACCACAAAATTAATCTTTAAAAAAATGTATCTAATATTTGTGGGAGTAGCCAAAAAGACATAAAATACGAGTCAAAATTATTGAGTTTTATTTCATGCTAATAATCATTAGAATATTAAGTAAAGATCATGTTCCATGAAGACATTTTGTCAATTTCCTTCCGTAAATGTATCAAAACTTATTTTTATTATTAGTATGTATCGTTGAGAACTTAATTTGGACAACTTTAGAGGTAGTTTAAAAAAAAAAAATCAAATAATTGTATCCCATATACTGTCCTATCCAAACAAACCGAATCATTCATCGATGAAAAGCTTATTTATTCAGTTTTCAGATTATGTATAAATGTCACCTTTAAAAAATTTACCCCTTATTACTGGTTTGGTGGTCCAGACTCCAGGGTCAAAACTAACAAAAGTTATAACTGTTTATAGTAAGAAAAAGTGAGCCATAAAACATTTATATATTTTTTTAGTTCACCCTAAAAATCCATTGGTCTAAAGAAGTTGTGCTCCAAATTTGAGACTGCTGTCACAAAAAATTACAATCAAGTCAGAAATTATTCATACCCCTGGCAAATTCTGACTTAAAGTTACTTTTATTCAACCAGCCAATCTATTTGATCGGAAATGATACAGGTTTCTCCCAAAAGATAATAAAATGGTCATACAATAGGCATTATTGCAGAAAAAATAATTTCTCAGCTTTTATTTACATTTCAACAAAAACTTTATGACAGAATTTGCCAGGGGTATGAATAATTTTGGTTCTTGACTAGGTTTTTGTGAACTGCTATACCAACAAAGGCCACTAGGTGCACATTTATGCCCAATTGATGATTCCTAAATGACTATTGTTTAACACTTTAACTCACACCACAACACCGATTCATATCCGTTTGTATCCAAAACTTTGTCTTCATGTCAGTAAGGGTGATTGTAAGTGTATTTATTGGCTTTTCAAAACAAAGGCCACAACTCCTGGTATACTTTAGATTTTTTTTAGCTACCTTCTCATCAAAAATTAATACATTGTTGTTGTCACTACATAATATTTCTAGCAAAACATTGGTCAAATATGAAAAAAAGTACACACTAAGCTTTCCAATGATATATAGTTTGTCAGTAGTAGATCAGGATGAGTATAGGATATAATTGGTTTAAACATGCAATGGAAAATGGGCCCACCGACAGGTCACTGTATAAAGTATAAATAAAGGCGACTTTATTTTTTGAAAGCAAATTTTAGGTTACCACACAAACCTTTTTTACATGGTCTGAATATGTGATAGATTGTCTGATGACATTATGATTATATTAGAATTTGCACCTTTGATAACTAATTTTCATGTCATGTCTAGTCTTGCTTGACATTCTGTCCTCTGTGGAACTAAATATTGGTTGATTTATTGTCAATACAGTGGGGGAAAATCAATGTTGACTTTTGTCAATGTTGACAATGTTGATGTATGACTTTTTAAAAAATACCTTATTTTTCTACATGGGAAAAGGTTATGTATGTTTGGAACAACATTCATTCATTCATTTTCTTTTCGGCTTAGTCCCTCTATAAATCTGTGATCGCCACAGCAGAATGAACCGCCAACTTATCCAGCATATGTTTTACACAGCAGATGCCCTTCCAGCTGCAACCCATCACTGGGAAACACCCATACACTCCTATTCACACACATACATACTACGGACAATTTAGCTTACCAAATTCAGCTATAGCGCATGTCTTTGGACTCGTGGGGGAAACCGGAGCACCTGGAGGAAACCCATACCAACACGGGGAGAACATGCAAACTCCACACAGAAATGCCAACTGACCCCGAGGCTCGAACCAGCGACTTTCTTGCTGTGAGGCGACAGTGCTACCCACTGCGCCACCTGGAGCAACATGACATAATTAATAAATCTTGACAGAATTATGAGCTCCTGAACATTCCTTAAATCAATAACAAGCAAGTAAAAAAAATTATTTGTATTTCAGAACATCTGTTATGAACAAAGATTAAAACAAGAACCTATATAATATAATATAATATAATATAATATAATATAATATAATATAATATAATATAATATA